>CM066165.1:54807946-55195446 GCA_033629205.1 Lithocarpus polystachyus
ATGCCTATTGTTCTTTAGACTTAGAGTTATCATAAGCAGAGACAAAAAAGGGAAAGGTCGTTTAATTTGAGGAATCATGGCTTATGTGGGAGGAATGTGAGGAGGTGGTGAGTGAGGCATGGCATGCGAATTGTGACAATGAGGTGGGGTTAGTTTCGGTTAGGGAGAAAATTAAACACTATGGTTCGGACTTGATGGCATGGGGGACTTCCAAAGCTGATCTGAATGAGGAGGATATTAAAAAATTACAAAAACAACTTGAGATTCTCACTAAGGACGAAAATACTAAGGGGACTAAAGCTAAATATTTGGAGGTTGGCAAACGGTTGGATGATTTATTGTTGAAGCAAGAGATTTATTGGGCTCAACGGTCAAGAATTCCCTGGCTGAAATATGGGGATAAAAACACAAAATATTTCCATTCCAAAGCAAGCCAAAGGAGGAGGAGGAACCATATAAATGGGATTCAAAATGGGGAGGGTCTATGGGTGGAGGATATGGAGGATATAGCCAATGTAGTTGCAAGGTATTTTGACAATTTATTCTGTGCAGGTTCATGTGATCAGATGGAGTGTATTGATGCAGTCCCTAGTAAAGTGATCCCTGAAATGCAGAAGATGTTGTCCAGTGATTTTACTGCAGAGGAAGTGGAAGTGGTGTTGTTCCAAATGGGACCAACAAAAGCTCCTGGGCCTAATGGTATGAGTGCTCTTTTCTACCAAAAAATTTGGCATATTGTGGGTGAATCTGTTACTATGGCTGTGTTAGATTTCTTAAATTCAGGTAACATGGTGCCAGACATTAATCATACCAATATTGTTCTTATTCCTAAAGTTAAGAACCCTGAGAAAATGTTTGATTTTAGACCTATTAGCCTGTGTAATGTTATCTACAAAATTATATCTAAGGTCTTAGCGAATAGACTGAAGTAGGTTCTCCCTCAGATCATTTCTCTCACTCAAAGTGCCTTTGTTCCTGGTCGTCTCATAACGGATAATGTATTGGTGGCTTATGAAACTTTACACACCAAGCATTGTAGGAAGAAGGGTAAAAAAGGGTCTTTAGCACTGAAGCTTGATATCAGTAAGGCTTATAATCGGGTAGAGTGGCCTTTTCTGAAGGCAATTATGCATAAACTGGGGTTCCCTGAAAGGTGTATCAATAGGGTGATGAGTTGTGTCATAACTTCCTCTTTTTCTATTCTCATTAATGGAAAACCACATGGTAATATACACCCATCTAGAGGAATTCGGCAAGAAGATCCTCTTTCACTTTATTTATTCTTGTTATGTGCAAAGGGTTTCACTTCTTTACTGGCGAAGGCAGATTTGGAGGGGAAAATTCATGGTGTATCTATTTGTAGATCAGCTCCCAAAATCACCAACTTGTTGTTTGCTGATGACTCATTGCTATTTTGCAGAGCAACTAGAACTGAAGTAGAAGTGGTTAATGACATTCGTAAAACATATGCTCAAGCCTCAGGTCAAAGTATCAACTTGGAGAAATCTTCTGTATACTTCAGCAATAACACCCGAAATTATCAAAAAGAGGAGATCAAGCAAATTCTACAAGTAAGGGAGGTGGACCGGTTTGAATTCTATTTGGGGCTGCCTACATTAGTTGGAAGATCGAAATATCATTCCTTTTCTTATTTAAAGGATAGGGTTTGGAAGAAATTGCAAGGGTGGAAGGTTATGTTATTATCAAGGGCGGGGAAAGAGATTCTCATCAAGGCAGTGGCACAATCCATTCCTACCTATACGATGGGTGTATTCCAACTTTCGGTGAAATTATGTGATGAGTTAGATGCTTTGTGTGCAAAATTTTGGTGGGGACAAGTAGGGAATGAAAGGAAAATTCATTGGAGAAGGTGGGACAGATTAGCCACTCCTAAAAAAGAAGGTGGTATGGGGTTTCATGATTTGAGAGCATTCAATCTTGCTATGCTAGCTAAGCAAGGGTGGAGGTTGCTTCAAGAGGATGAATCTCTATTATACAAGGTTTCAAGGCAAGATATTTTCCTCGCTCTAATTTTCTTGAAGCTGTCGTATCCCTTAATTGTTCTTTTGTATGGAGAAGCATAATGGCGGCTCAATCTATCCTTAATAATGGGTGTTGTTAGAGAGTTGGGAATGGGTACTCAATTAGAGTTCACGAGGATAGATGGATTCCAAATCATCCAACCAATAAAATTTTATACCTAGCCAGTGACGAATCTGATGGAATATTGGTGGCTGATCTCCTTGATCCGGACTTGCATTGTTGGAGAAGAGAACTGATTACATCAGTGTTTTATACTGATGATGCGGAGGCAATACATAGAATTCCATTGAGTCATCGATATGTGCCAGATATATAAGCTTGGATGCATAATAAGAATGGACTATTCTCAGTGAAATCGGCTTATAGGTTGGCTGTGTAGATTCTGAAAGGTGAGGAATGGACTGAGAACTCTAGCGGTTGCGCTGGAAAAAATGTATGGAATGCTCTGTGGAAGTTACATATTCCTTACAAGATTAAAGTATTTGGATGGAGGGCATGTCAGGAGATCTTACCAACACGGTCGAACCTTGTGAAGCGACGAATTATTCATGATAATGTATGTCCAAATTACACCAGGTTTCTTGAGTCAACGATACATGAATTTTGGGATTGCGGAGTTGCTGTGGATGTGTGGGCTGGGAGTTCTCTGAAGCTGTAGAAGTGTGCACATGGCCAAGCTGATATATTAGAGCTGATGGTGTATCTGTTGAGTAGGCTGTCTGTGCAGGAGATGGAGTTGTTTTTAGTTCAGGCTTGGATAATTTGGAATCAAAGAAACAAGTTTCTGCATGGGGGGAAGATGCAAGATCCGAACACTTTATGCAGAAGAGCTGTGGAGTACCTGGAGGAATATAGGAGCTCTCAAGGAAATTTACGTGTTAATGGTGTGGGGCGTTCAGTTGGTGATGTGTGGAAACCACCTCCAAATTCAGTCCTTAAATTAAACTTTGATGCAGTGGTGTTTGTGGAAGCTAAAAGGATTGGGTTTGGTGCTATTATACGAAATGATAAGGGCGAGGTTATGGCGGCGATGTTACCAGGTGGACCACCGGTGAGTAGTAGCGAAGAAGCGGAGCTGTTAGCATGCAGAAAGGCTATGGAGTTCGCCACTGATGCTGGTTTTTCAGAGCTTGTGATCGAAGGAGATAATAGTAATGTCATGAAAGCTTTATCTTCGTCTTTGGCTGATCGATCGCTGTTAGGCAATGTGGTGGATGATGTGAGGCACTTGGTTTATGGGATGCATTGGGTAAATTTCAGTTGTATTAGGAGAGGGGGTAATCAGGTAGCTCATGCTCTTGCGCAGCTTGCTAGGAATATTTCTGAGGATGTGTTTTGGTTGGAGGACTCACCTCCACTAGCTTTGAATGGCTTGTAGCAAGATTCTCTTTTGCTTTAAATGGATGAAGGTTCTTGTTTCAAAATATATATATATATATATATATGCATTGCACACTCAAACACTCCCAATATTAGTTTAAACCACCTTATAATACCATGCAAGCCACCTGTTTGCTCCAACACAACAACCCACCACAAAACCAATTTCCAACATCACAAGTATAAAGTTTTACAAGTATTTAAATCAAATAAAATACTATTCATCACATCTAATCAACAATACTCATTCACATTTGTAAGAATTGAAAAACACTCCCAATATGTATTTAAACCACCTTATAACACCAGGCAAGCCATCCGCTTGCTCCAACACAACATACCACCACAAATCCAATTTCCAACATCACAAGTATAGAGTTTTATAAGGTTTTCAACTAAAATTTACTTACTTTGCTCAAGCTAAGTTTACAACTTTTAGAAAAAATCCAAAGTTATTGCAAACAATGTGTATTTAGCCTGCAAAAGAAAAGTTAAATTTATAAGTACTTCAGTCTTGAAAATGATCCTCTCATAAATTACTACATAAACTCATAGCTTACACATGTAATACAGGTAGTGCTTACACCAATCAGAAAAGTGATGAGGGGAAAATTATCTTTAACATCCCCTGCAGATAAAAAGAGATTACCATTGGCACTACAACGAATAGCTCTTATGGAATCCTTATGAAAGGGCTCGCTGGTATCATCCACCAAAGAAACTGCACTAAGCCCTCTGTAAAGGAAGGAACTAAAGAGAGAAAAAAATTGTTGCTCAATTACATTCTACACTATCAGAGAGTCACACTCATCAAATTTGCACCTTTTTTCCCCCAAAAATTCTGATTAGTTGGGAACTTCATTTCAATTGACAAAAGCTAAAAGGTAAGAACTTTCATCGAAATCAATCTTTAAATGCTCACTTAGTAGCTGAGAAAACGTAAAAAACTGAATTTTAATAAAATTACCAAACTATGCTGATGCAAGTATTGAACTAACTAAAACATTATAGCAAAAACTGGGTTTTTATTAACTTTCTCTCACATTTCTCGGCAACCAAATAAGGCATAAATTTCATGCTTGAGCAAACACCAACACATTATTAACCTCCAATCCTAAATTAAACAAAAAACACAAATGAGGGCCATGACAATGAGCCACACCACAACAAAACAAACATGAGAGTATTTGAGTCATGCCTTTTCGTTTGATTTATACCATTCTCAACAAAAATAAAATTACCTATTCTCAATAAACATGAGACGAAAGGCCCTAAAACCCAAAATGAAAAAACAAAAACAGAGAGAAACGAAGGCGAAAAGGGAATAAAAAAAAAAAAAACCTTGCCGATTCTGGACAGAGGCCATAGTGAAGGGAGGCGAAGGGTCGTTGGAGGTGGGAGGTGAATCGGCAAGCTGTGGGAGGCGAAGGGTCGTTGGATGGCGGTGATGACTTTGGGATCGTCGCGAATGGTACAAATTGGCGGTGAAGACTTCGGGATCGTCGCGAATGGTCCAAATTGCCAGGAATCGTTGCAAAGGGTCCAAATTGGCGACGAATGGGTTCGAATCGTCGCGAATGGGTCCAAATCGATGACGAATGGTTTTGAATTGTTGCGAATGGGTTCGAATCAGTGACAAATGGTTCCAAATTGGCGACGGTGGGAGTTGAAATAAAACTTCAAAACCGTCGCGAATGGGTTCATATCGGCGACGGTTTTCTCTAATCGGCATCGGTTAGGGTCTTTTGGGACAGTCAATTGTTTAGAATGGTTATGAGTTGGGAGCTGTGTTATTTAGGAGCTGAAGATTGAAATAAAACAGGGGAAGGGGTATTTATAGTGAAGTCTTTAGCGACGAATTGTTCCGTCGCTGTTGCTTCCTTTTCGTCGCAAAAGGTATTAGGCTTTTAAGTTTTTAGCGACGAAGGTCAATTTCGTCACTAAAGAACCTAGATTTTGTAAAGATTTTTAGAGACGAAATTCATATTTTGTTGCTATAGCATACTTTTAGTGACGGAATGTGATTTTGTCTCTAAAACAATGAAGTGCAAAACTATTATTATTTTTAGTGACAACTATTTTTCGTCGGTAATTCTTCCTTATAGCGACGAAAGGATTTTCATCACTAATATATCCACAGCAATACTTACAGTGACGAAATATTTCGTCACTAAAAATTCAACTTTTAGTGATGAAATATTTCGTCGCTATAGATTAATTAAGTTCGCGCCAAAGTTTCCCTCCGCTAGCACCCATTTTCAGATCACAATAGCGACAAAAATTATTTTTCGTAGCTAAATGTTTTAATTTTTTTCATTATTAGTGACGAAAATCGCTAAAGCTGTATTTTTAACGACGAGAAATATTTCCTCACTAATTTTCGTCGCTAAAAATACATTTTGTTGTAGTGAGTAAATAAAATGAGTTTCCTTACATCTAATTAAATTTCACTGCAAATTTCAGAATATCAGTGTAATGAAGCTTGTTTTTAATTGTTTGTAAATGGCTATTCATTATACTATTGGTGCATGTTAGAAATACTAAATGAGTGTATTGTATTTTTCAAGTAATAACATATACAAAAGTGCCTTTATACAGGAGTTAGGAGTGTGTAGCACAAGCATGTGTGATGTCCAAGCGTGTATGCTAAGCAAGACAAGTAAAGTGGTCCTGAATCCCATAGCCTATTACACTTTAACCGTGTACGATACTAATATTTTAAATGTTAATGATAGAATATTGAATAAATGATGAAGTTCACCATTTCTGGAAAACCTACTCCATGTTTTCAGTCTATCTCTTATTCAAAAAGTTAAACTCATGTATTAGGCTTTATTTATTAAGGGAGTATGAGCCCACGTGTGAAAGGGAGAAATAATCAATAATTTGTTGATTAATATGGTTTGGTTGAAACTAGAAATGGTAATTAAAAATATTATTTAGACCCCTTAGTCAATAATGAGTGATCACAAATAAGATTAGTTAATCACAAGTACAACAAATCAAGTATCAAATCTATCAAAAAAAGTAAATTGAGAGACAATAGAGGCAGAAATTTGGTAACAAAGTGGAAAACCATTGGAGAACACTCTAATGAAAAAAAATAATTTTCTGAAGGTAACCTACCTAAGATAAAGCTATCCATTATATGAAGAGAAGTTACAACTCTAGTTCAAAACCTTTGACCCTAAACTCTTACGAGTGGATGATCTTAATACTGTGACCCATAAAAACTTCATAACATATGTGTTCACAACTAGAGTTTCTAATCTACTCCAAGGACCTTTTAAGGTTTGAATTACTCAATCACACACTAGGTTGATTGGATTTATGGCTTCAACTCTTGATCATTACTTGGCAACAATACCATTGTGAATATTCATTTTTTGAACTGATGAGTGTATCAAACTTTAGGTTTAGATTCTCTCTCTATAGGGTGCACAATAATGGCCTCTCTAAACCTTGCGAATTCTTGTTAATAACATGCATTTTATGTGTTGTGCATGTAGCTAGAGCATGAAAACCTAGAATTTTTATATTCAATTAAAAAAAAGTCAGAATCTATTTTCATGATTTTCGTTTGATCAAGCCACAATCGAATCGTGGTAGAAAATCCTTAATCGATGAATAGAATAGTTGTCACAAGTTGATTAAAATATTGATTTTGATCAATTGAGCAGATTAAAAGGTAGTTGAAATCTTTATTGAAATGCCTATTTGAGTTGCATCTTGGACCTTTGATCTTGGATATTTGACACACATTATAAACTTGATAATTATCACAATGGCATGGAATTTCCCATTCTAATACCTAACTCATAAAAATCCAAACAAGCTATCATCATTAGACATTGTTGATTGTTGTTATTGTCGGCGTTTGTTTTGGGCCATGGCTTGTGGTTTGTGGGTAACAATTTTCTATATCAGGGAATTGTTGGTTTATCTTTGCTTATGGGAGACTCAGCCATTAGAAAGAGGAATACTTGTTCCAGGGTTTTGGTTCTCTCACGTCTAGTCTAGTTTCCACATTCACTTTTATGCATTAATTGTTTGATTGGGAACAATTTATTTAGTTGATACTAAAAACTTTTTGCTATACGTATTGCAGATAAAGTAAAAAGATCACTGAAATAATACAGTGAGATCTATGAATAGTACTAAAAAGTGCAATGGAACCCATGAATAGTAACAAAAATAAGCTGAATAGTAAAAAAAGCTGGCTTTTTAAGCCAATGTTGTTAGGACATATGTGAGTCATTGTTAGGTACATATGTTACTATTTTGTGTAGTTGGCTAATCTTTTGACAAAACACACTTTACTTATAATTGGGTAGATTTAGGATGTGTTTAATGCTTCAAGAAACAAGGTTTCAAACTCAAGTGTTAAAGCCATACAAGTTTGTCCAAGAATTAAGTGAAGAAGTATTGTTCATTAAAGCTCAACAGCTAGTATCTATTGAGGCTTAAAATAACTGTTTCAGCCCGAGGCTCAATAGCTAGGGTATCTGTCGAGATTTATGAAGTTTTGATTTTCAGTTTTGATTTTCATCCAATCCGTGAATGTATGTTTGGGCTTTCTTTTCTCACAACCCTAAACATATATAATGATTATTTTAAGGGCCGTCAAAGATTGCGTGAGTGTGAAGCAAAGTTTTGTTCACGTAAATTGTGACCGGAGACAGAATTTGCCTTAGTTCATCTTTCTTCTGAAGAAGCTGCTGTGTTTGTACGCTGTAGGGTTTTGTGACCAAGGAACTTCGTGATCTTCATCGTCTGGATGAACTGAAGAACTTTGTAGCTAACGTCCTTCTTAAGTTGGTGATCAAGTCGCGTACTGGGATCCGCGCAATTGGTTAGTCACGTACTGGGAGCCGTGCATTAAAAATGAGAGATTGTTACTACTAAACAAGTCCAATTGGGTATTGGGGTAAATGTTTAATTGTAGGTTGGTATAAGGTATTGAGATTTCTTTACTTGTAACTGCTTGTTTTGATAATAGTGGATTTTCGAGAGTGGTGACCTTAAAATCACTTGGTGGGCTTTTTGCCGTGTAGGTTTTCCCCATTCGTAAACAAATCACCATGTTAATTTATTTTCCATTGCATACCTAGTTTAATTGCTGATTTATTTGTGCAAACACGCATCTTGCATGTTAAATTGATTTATTAATAAACTTGGCTAATTAATCAATTAATTCATCATAAGGGGGTCAATACATTCTTGGCCTAACAAGTGGTATCAGAGCAGGCACACTCTGATTAGGTTTTAATCTTTGCTGTGTGATCCATTGAACCCTGTTTGTCATGGATGGAGGACAATCTCTCATTATACCTCGTTTATTTGATGGCATTAACTATGCATACTGGAAAGTATGATGAGAGCTTTCTTGTAGTCTTTAGATAAGAAAGTGTGGCAAGCTGTGGAGATAGGCTGGACCAAGCCTATAGAAGCATCGGCTAACTGGGATGATGCTAAGATCAAGGCGGCAAACTTCAATAGTAAGGCATTGAATGCTATTTAATGCAGTCATGAATGAGGAGTTCAAGAAAATATCCTTTACTAAAATTGCTAAGGAAGCATGAACTATTCTCCAGACAACCTAAGAAGGAACCAAGGGTTTCAAGGATTTAAAACTTTAGAGGCTCATTACAAGCTTTGAAGAGATCAAGATGGAGGAGGATGAGTTGTTTGATGAGTCCTATGCCAAACTCAAGGACATCGTGAACTCAGCATTTAATCTTAGGGAAACCATTCCTAAACCCAAAATTGTGAGAAAGGTGCTCAGATCTCTACTTAAGAGATTCCATGCTAAGATCACTGCCATTGAAGAATCAAAGGACATTGAAAAAATTTCTTTGACAGAGTTGGTTGGCAATCTGCAGACCTGTGAGTAGGGGTTGACAAGGATCGGGAAATCGAGCAAGAGCAAGATCATGGCATTGAAAGCTAAAAGCAGTGACATTGATGAGTCTTGTAACGATGAAAATTCTAAAATGAAGTCCTACGTCACCAGGCAATTCAAGAAGTTCATGAAGAATGCTAATGCAAAGGGTTCAATAAGGACCGTAGGCAATCCAGCTCCTTTCAATCTAAGAGCCAAGACAAAGGGAAGAAGGATTCTAGGGATGACAGTCTGTACATTGTACCCTCAGGACCAAAGTGCTTTGGGTGTCGAGGTTTCGGTCATATGAAACAAGAGTGCCCTACGTATCTCAAAAACATTGGGAAGAGCAAGGCACTTGCTGATATGTTGAGTGACACTGAGCCTGAGGATGATTCTGATAATGAGGATGATTGAATCCTAAATGCCTTCACTGCCACTGTAAATCCTACTAAAGGGATTGTTGAAGATGTGGATGAAGAAGAGGAATTGGTGGAGTCTAAGTTTGAAAAGATGGATGAACAAGATGACATCCACACAGCCTATGCAAAGCTATACAAGGTCTCAGAAAAGCATGAGAAGTTGTATAGGTTGGCCACTAAGAAGCTTAGTGATGTCGAGCTCGAGCGGGAAGAAATCTCTACAAAGTTTGATGAAGCCAATCAAACCACTAGAGCATTGAGATTTGAGAATAATTTCTTGGCTAAGAAGACTAAGAAGCATGAGGTAGAACTGTTCCAAGTTAGACCTCAGCTGGAAAGGACTTCAAGCGCTAAGCTCAATGAGATGCTCAGTCTTCAGAAATCTGCTTCTGATTAAACCGGTTTAGGGTATGATTTCTCTTCTTTTAGTATTGCTTCTACTAGTACTACTCTCTTTGTACCTCCTGCTAATAATGTTGAAATTGAGAACAATGATGCTGAGAATGAATTAGCTAGTGAGAACGTAGACAAGGGTAAATCTATCTTAAGAGCACCCCCTAAGCTCGATAAGAAAGAAGTTAAGAACCCTAAGGCTGAGAAAGGTAATGCTCAAAAGCCTAAACAAAAAAAGCAGCATATCTGTCATCACTGTGGAGCAGCTAGGCATACTCGACCTAATTGCTATAAGTGATTAGCCACTCAACAGAGCAACAGCATGATCGCGTCAGGAAACCAGAATCAGTTTCCATCCTTCTTTTCTCCTCTTAGAGATCTTCTCAAAGCCCTCATGTTCCTTTCGAACTTGAACGGTTTTAACTCTTCCCCCTTACCGCTGGATCAAGAGTTTTTTAAACGAAAAGGTTCTTCGAAGGTGTGGAAGGAAAAAGGCTCCAAGTGATTCTTTCACTTCTTCTCTCTCTCTCTCTCCCTTTCCCTTTCTTGTTTTTGTTTTTGCATTACTTGTGTGTTTTGCTTTATTGTTTTAAGTCAGTCTAGTTTTATGCATTGCTTTATTTTGTTTAACATATTTTTGTTTGGTTAGTTTTCAGTTTTGTTCTATTTTGTTTTTCAAAAAAAAAAAAAAAAAATACAAAAATAGTGTGTATGTGTACATTGGTACTTGTGTACTTTGGATGGCCATTGAAACAGAGTTTTCTAAACTTTGTATCTCTTGTAGCTTAGATGAGCATCTCTATGCACAACTAAGCAAGTGAGCTTTGTGGCTTGTGTTTGTTATGAGTAAAGTTGAGTAATCTCTTGTACTTAACACTCGTATCACTCTTTTTAGCAGGAAGGACTAGAAAATCCTAAGAGAAAGGCATAAATAACCATCTTACCACTGTTGCCCACCAATCATGAAATGACATCCGTATGCTTCGGCATAGTAAAAATGGAATGTCAAATGCTTAACATTATTTGGTATTTCTTTTCTCTTTCTTATATGCCCATGTATGGTTTGCTTAAAAAAAATATGCAAAGAAAAAATAAAAGCAAAAAGATCAAAATGCTTTATATGATTACAAGCGTGTATTCTAGGAGATGTGGGAGTTATAGGATGTACCTCGAAGGTGATAGTCCCCATAAAACAATTATAATGTGTGAGTTAAAGTGATTTTCTCATATCTCAAATCGTCATAACGTGTAGACACCTATGCAATCTTGCAATGTTTTTCACACATGACACACAATATTCTTTGCTACTTTTGATACATGTGCAGGTATAATGTGATTTGGACATCACAAGAAATACATGTGTTAATGTATGCTCACTAAATTGTCTTAAATATTTTTTGAAATATAAAATTGGTTAGACTTGTTTAGTGTCTGTGTGTTTTGGATCTAAATGCTTGACATTTTTTCATGATGAGAGATGTTTTTAAAGGCTTAAAATGTTGATTGGATCTTGGTTGAGTTGCATATTTGATTGCATTCATGTCTGTGTTTCTTTCTTCTTGAAAAACTGTTTTTAAGCAATCTCGACAGCTCCTCGACACCTCTCGACACTTGGCTTATCTATTAAGCTCTTCAACTTCTTTTTATTGCAATCTCGATAGCTTCTCGATAGCTCCTCAATCCATCGAGAAAGTTTCTGTCTCCTCGATAGCTCTTCGATCCATCGAGCCTGTTTTTGCTGTGGACACCTCTGGACAGTAGCTCAATAGTTGTATCTCTTCATGCCTTTAAAGCTCGACACCTCTTGACACCTCTTGATTTGTCGAGAATTATGAGATTTCTGTATATACACGCTTCACGATTTCAGATCTCATTTCTTCGATCTCTCTCAAAAGTTTCTCTCTTTTCTCATTCCAAAACCTCCCAAACTCAAACCCCTCACATTCCTCACTTGATCTTTAGGCTAAATCAAGTGTTCTTCATTTGGTATGATTCTTTCTCACTCATTAATCATGCATTTAAATCTTTTTTGACCTAAGTTTTGAGTTTTAAATAAATTTTGGGGGTTTTTCAAAATTGATGAGTTTGTGTAAAAACTTTGGGATGGATTTTGTATATTTGATCTTAATACATCATGCATTGCATCACATGTGCATTATGACACTACTTTATGCATTTTAGATGTGTGTTTACTTTGTTGAAATGATTGTGTGCTGGTAGGATTGGATTGGGCTGAGCCCATGATGTCTTTACTATTGCATATCACATGCTCATGCATTTTCATGCATACGTGTCTTACATTCTCTATATTCTTATATTGATTGTATTTGGTGCTTTTTTGTGTGTTTCTCTCTCTCTCTCTCTCTCTCTCTCTCTCTTTTTTACGTTAGTTGCATCATGGCACCTAAACGTAAGTCTACTCCATCCCGGAACCCTCTTCGTTCCGAGGCATCCACTTCTTCTGACCCCATTCCTTCTTCTGTTTGGTTTCGTGATGAGAAGGCCCGTAAGCACTTCTCGGAGAACTTTTCTAGACAAGGCGCTCATTCGGAATTCCAAGTCATTTTGTTGGACTTCTTTGACACTGACCTACCCACTGTCATTTACAGTAGGGGTTGGGAGTCATTGTGTTACGTCCCGGTCACTTGTCCATCAATGCTTATACAGGAGTTTTACTCCAACATGCATGGATTTGATTATTCAGTACCTCTTTTTGTTACTCACGTTCGAGGTACGTGCATCATGGTCACTTTGGATATTGTATCCAACGTGCTCCATGTCCTGAGGGTAGAGCATCTTGACTACCCTGGTTGTGAGTGTTTGAGGACTGTGTCCAAAGATGAGCTTATGTCTGCTTTTTTTCAGCGTCCCTCTGATTGGGGTGATCGTCAATTCACTCTTTGTTCAGCCTTTGCTAAAGGTCCTCATTTTCTTAACATGGTTATGACTTTTGTTTTGCATCCTCTTTCTCACTATAACTCTATTACCGATCCCCGTGCTCGATTTTTACTTTCTCTTTTTGAGCATCTTACTATAGATTTTCCCTCTCATTTTATTCTTTCTATCATAGATGTATATAGGGATACGGCGACCCGTGATAAGCTCATCTTCCTTTCGGCTATCACGAGGATGCTACGCCACTTTTCTGTTCCTTTTCCCGTTTTCGACCACTTCCATGTCATGTGTGCCATAGACGCTGTTACCATTAAACGGAGCAAGGCGCAGCTTTGTTCGAGGCGGTCTGGGACGGCAGCTCCTCCCATTTTTTTGGCTCCATCCACCTTCGCTCCTTCTTCTGCGGGTGGTGTGACTCTTGATGCGATCATGGCACAGCTTTAGCGCATGGATGCTCGCCTTGACACTCTCAGTGATGAGTTATGTCAAGTGAACACCCGTGTCGGTTGTATTGCCAGACGACAGGCTCGCCTTGGTGGTTTCGTAGAGTCTCCCTCTCCTCCTCTAGGGGCATCCGATGATGATGATGACTTCAATAATGATGATGCGAATGAGGATGCTAGCACACCCAATGATGACGAGATGTCTACTTGATATACTTACCCTTTGTCACTTGCGACAAAAAGAGGGGGTAGTTTTGGGATATGAAAGTAGCCATATTTATAGAGGGAGGGTTAGCACAGGAGATTTTTTGTAAGGGGCAGTGTACTTTTTTTGAGGGATGTAGTGAGGATTTTATGTATCTTTTATTTTCTCTCCTTTTTAGATACATTGTTCATGTACCTTAGATCTTGTGATCATATTGTGACCTTGTACTTGTTGTTATATACATTTAAGGTTGTTATTACAGTTCTTTTTGTTGGGGTTTATGCCCTAAAGTCCAATTTATTGGCATGTCATAAATAATTAAATTATTTAATTATATGAGACTATCTATAAATGAATTAATGAGACATTATCTTAGTCCATGAGATGTATCGTATGTGATTTATGTGAAAAGTCATAGAAGATATAAATCATAAGTTCTTTGTAAATTCAAAATTTTAGTTCGAAGTCAATGATGAAATTGGGCATTTCATCTATGAAGACTATAACATATTAACTAAGATGATTTGTCTTGATTATGGAAGTGGAGACTTCTAGTTAATTGTTGATATGTTTTAAGAGTTAATACATATTGAACTGGCCCGCTGTGAGATTTATTATTCTCCTAACGACTGTCAAATGAATAATAAATCTCACGACTTCTATTTACATCAACTCTAAATCCTGAGAGAATAATGGACTTGATCATGAGGTGTAGGTTGCTTTGATATATCAGGAGTGAGATCTATAAGTCACGATCAAACCTCAGTATGTTGGCAGCCGCATTTAGTGTTGATGGAACATATATTCTCAAGATGAAATTCATAATCTCTTAACAAAGATATAAAATATTCCCTTGAGATAAGTTTAATGAGTTTGGTTATTCAGAGTGTTGGGCCCAACCACATTAGTAAGAAGTTACTAAAGTATATATTTATGGAATTTGATTTCATAAATATATGATGAATAACATTAAGGATTAAACTGGGTATTCAAAGATTAAGATGTAGTAATTTTCAAAGTGGCAGTCTATATTCATGACTTTGTATTACTATGAATATTTTAGTGAAGGGGTTGCGTGTATAATAATGTCTTGGGATATAATTTATTAATAAGGCCTAGAGTGCAATTATATTCATATAGTGGTATTGAATATAATTAATGGTAACTTTGGACTTGTTAAGAGTTGACAGAAAAGTCCAAGGCCCATTGGAGTTAGAGTCTTATTTGTTCCCTTTTGATTCCACCCCAAGCCACATACTAGACCTCAATTTGAACGGCCCAAAAGGCTAGGCCAATTAGATAATCAGTTATATTTAAGGAGAGAAACATATAGAATTTCATAAGTCTTTCATTAGAGTTTTCTGAGTGGTTTTCATTATGATCATATGAGAACATGAAATGGTTTGTATGTGAGTGTTGGACATTCTCATATTCTCTCCTTGAAAACTGATTGATAGACGACACTTCTTGGGTATTAAGTGGAATTGGAGTGAAGATTAAAAGTATTCCCAAGTGCTTCTAATCTTTTGCTTTGAATTTCACTGCACCAAGGTACGCTTTCTTGTTCTTAAATTCTGAAACTTACATAGTACATGTTATCAATTGCGAATGAAGTAGATACGTTAATTTTTCGCTGCGTATGTTTTGTATGTGATACAAACATGCATTTTTCCAACATGTTTACCTATCTATCCATGTGTTGTTTCTTTTCTCTCTTTATACACTTGTTTCTTATATAGTGTATGCAATCTATTAATTCTGTTTCACACTAAGATGCCTTGATGAGTTTTGTTTAAAGTATTTCAGAAATACAAGTTGTCAACGTCTTTCTTGCCATGAACTATCTTCTTGCAAAGTTTTTCAAGAGTTTGAGTTAGGATGGATTTTATTGTATTCAACAAGTGAGTATGAGTTGAGTGATTTATGACTTCTCTCATATGTTCATTTGTTTGTTGTGGTTTTGTCACGGATTGCCAAAGGGTGAGATTGTTAAGACATATGTGAGTCATTGTTAGGTACATATGTCACTATTTTGTGTAGTTGGCTAATCCTTTGATAAAACGCACTTTACTTGTAATTGGGTAGATCTAGGATGTATTTAATGCTTCAAGAAACAAGGTTTCAAGCTCAAGTGTTAAAGCCATGCAAGTCTGTCCAAGAATCAAGTGAAGAAATGTTGTTCATTAAAGCTCGACAGCTAGTATCTATCGAGGCTTAAAATAGCTGTTTTAGCCCGAGGCTCGACAGCTGCTCGACAGCTAGGGTATCCGTCAAGATTTATGAAGTTCAGATTTTCAGTTCAAATTTTCATCCAATCCATGAATGTATGTTTGTGCTTTCTTTTCTCACAACCTTAAACACATATAAAGATTATTTTAAGGGCCGTTAAAGGTTGCGTGAGTGTGAAGCAAAGTTTTGTTCATGCAAATTGTGACCGTAGACATAATTTGCCCTAGTTCATCTTTCTTCTGAAGAAGCTGCTGCGTTTGTAGGTTTTGTGACCAAGCAAATTCGTGATCTTCATCGTCTAGATGAACTGAAGAACTTTGCAACCAACATCCTTCTTAAGCTGGTGATCAAGTCGCGTACTATGATCTGCACAATTTGTTAGTCACGTACTGGGAGCCATGCATTGAAAAGGAGAGATTGTCACTATAGAACAAGTCCAATTGGGTATTGGGGTAAGGGTTCAACTGTAGGTTGGTATAAGGTACTGGAATTCCTGTACTTGGAACTGCTTGTTTTGATAATAGTGGATTCTCGGGAGTGGTGACTTTAAAATTACCCAGTGGAGTTTTTGCCGTGTAGGCTTTCTCCATTTGTAAACAAATCACCGTGTTAATTTATTTTCTGCTGCATACTTAGTTTAATTGGTGATTTATTTGTGCTACCATGCATCTTGCATGTTAATTTGATTAATTAATAAACTTGGCTAATTAATCAATTAATTCATCGTAAGGGGTCAATATATTCTTAGCCTATCAAATGCCAAACACACTAAATTGGAGACATCTTAGCATGAATTGTGAATATATGTGTGAAATAGTGAATATAAATGAGTGTGAAATAATATTTAAAAATTATTCAACCTTAAATGCAAGTAGAATTTTTGATTTTAAAATGAAAGTATTACTATGTTTATAACATTTTCATAACAAATCTTAGACAGTAAGTTGTTATTGGTTGTTAAAAATGTGTTGTCAATAGTGGGTCCAAATAAGAATCAATAACAGTTTACTATATAAGATTTGTTGTGAAATTATTGTAAACATAGCATTACTTTTGAAAAAAAAAAAAAAAAAAAAGAAGAAGAAGAAGAAGAAGAAGACACACTTATGCGTAAGAGACCGTTAACAGATGATTTCAATATAATAAAGGTGCTATATTTGAGTGGATTTTCTTGCATTAAAACAACGTTTAGTATTTGCATGATTAACTCTATATTTTCCATAATGGTGTCACCGATAGAGTTCAAACCCAAACTTCACCAGTGTAGGACATGATGCATTATATTGGGAAGCTCATTATATATTTATACCGGGGCCGTCAACTGAATCTCGTTTTTGGTCTTGATAAAATTTATAGGAGCTTGAGGCTTTGTCAGCCTAGTTATGTAAGATCATTCAAAGCAGAGGAACATCCTCGACCAGTTTAAACTTTAAATTCACTGCAGTCAACGACTGTCGTACGCACTCAAAAGAAGAATTCCTCCCCAATTGCTACTGCAAGAGTGAGATGGTCCTTTGTTTTCGATTTGTGTCTGTTCAAGAAATGAAAGATAATATAAAAATAAAATAAAAATGTAACTTTGAGGCCCATTGAAAACACTATAAGGTTAATTGCTGACTCCATTCATTTTATTTCCACGTTAGGAGAAATTACCTTAATGATACAAAAAGTCGCCAACTATAATCTACAGACAACAAATACAAATCTGTAGTTTCCTTTTAATATAACTGGCTGACCCTGCATGATGCGTGGTGCATTTTTTAAAAAATTGTAAGAAATTATCTTATAACCAATTGGGTTCATTAATACTATTATTTTTAGTTAGGACTAATCTACGAAGTTTTCTAGTACAATTAAATTCAAACAATCCTTAGTCCCTACCCATTTTTTCGATTCCAAAGCTAAGTATCTTTTTTCATGTAGTACTTTGACACAAATTGTAAAAAGGAAAAGGAGACAAATACATTTTACAATGTTTAAGAAATCATAGACCTCAACATAAAAGAAAAAAGGTACCACTGTCCATGTCAATGCTTAGTAAAAAGAGTACCCCCATATATCTTTCAAATCTTCATCATATATACATAGAACATTTTATAAATTACCTAGCAAATTGTCAAGTATATACACTAGAGCTATAAATTATCATAACAATAGCTTAATAGAGAGCATGTAAACAAAATATGGTACTACTTCATCAATAATGATAAGATAACACCAAAGAGAAAAGGTTACATAAAGAATGAGATTTAAGTAGCAAATTATGTGATATGATGCAATGTAATCTATAATCTCTTTTCCACTTAGTGAGGTAGCTTACCAATATGTTATTAAGGAAAAAAAAAAAAAAAAAAAAAAAAACTAATCAACATTCAAAGAGGGCGACAACTAAAGGGAGAAGAAGATGAACCATGGGGTTGGGTATGTGTAGTTGACAAGTTGAAACTAAAGTAGGGACGGACTTAGGTGAGGGCCCAAGGGGGCCCGGGCCCCCTTAGGTCCAATTTTATTTATTTATTTTTTATTTAGTTATTATATATGTTATTTTTGTAGTTGGGCCCCCATTCCAAAACCTTAGGTTCCTCTTCTCCGCAATAAGCCTAGCTAGCCTCACCCAAAATTAACAACTATCCAACCTAAAAACTTAACAAAAACAATAAAATCATTCACAATGGCGATTGCATTTTAGCAAAAAAAAAAAAAAAAAAAAACTGTTTTACCACCAAAGAACCAAAAAATCATGTGTTTTTGGAGAAGGTAAAGCTAAATTTTTTGCAATTATAATAAACTGGTATAAATACTAGTTGACTTTAGCAAGTTGTTAAAAATAAAATACAATGTTTTGTTAAGATTCTATCTCTTCTTTCAATTAAAAAACTCAAATTCTCTCTCTTCCTTTATTATTTTAATGAGTTGTTTATATTATTTTAAGTAAAGAGATAAAAAAATAGAACATTTGATATTTAGTGTTTTGTAAAGTGAGGTGGTAAAATAGATAAAGTACATTTTTGAGGTGTTAAAAGCTAAAATTTTTAGAACCACCACTAAAAATGCTCTAACTTCAAAAAAAAAAAAAAAAAAAAAAAATCATAACCAACCTATTATTAAAAAAAAACATTATTTTGTTTTTGTTTTTGTCTTTGTTGGTAAATGATTGCATTTTAATGTATATAGAAACAATGATTTTGAGTATTTATAATTTTTTAATACTATATGGATGCCTATTTGGAGTTATTTTTTTCCTTAATACTCCAGCCCCCGCTAACTTAAAATCTTGGATCTGTCCTTGAACTAAATGACATCCTTCTTGGTTTGGATTATTTCATGTGTATTTCAAATGAGATAATATGATGGACTATGAGCAGGTGTATATAAAGGACGAGAAGTGCAAGAGGATAAAACCCAAAGTGTACGTTTAATCTTGTGAAAAAAGTGAGGAAAAGTTTTGAAACAATGAACCAAAGGAAACTAAGAGTCATTATCTTTTAATTGGTGTCTAGTCTTGAAACAATGAACCAAAAGAAACAAAGAGTCATAGTCTTTCAATTGGTGTCTATTAATACAAAAAGAGTAATTATTTTTTAATGTGAGAGAATCCTCATGAAGGAAAATGTCACACGACTGAACTTCAAGCACCAGAAAAAACAAGGCCTATAGTGGTGTTTTTTTAGTGTCATTTATAAAAAACGCTACTATAGGTACCCTATAGTGGCGTTTTGAAGGGTCAATAGTAGTGTTTTAAAATACTAGGCCTATAGCAATGTTTGAAAGGACCTATTGTGGCATTTGGAAAGCACCACCACAAGTCCACTATAGGTCTTGGTCTTACAAGGACCTATAGCGGTGTTTGGGAAGCGCCACTATAGCCCAACCAAAAAAAAAAAAAAAAAAATTGAAGGACCTATAGTGGCGGTTTTCAAATGCCACTATAGGTCTTGGCCTTACAAGGGCCTATACTTGCGTTTGGAAAGCAACAATTTAGGTCTAGACAAAAAAAAAAAAAAAAAAATAAGGGACGTATAGCGGCGTTTGGAAAGTGCCACTCTAGGTCCTGGTCTAACAAGGGCCTATAACAACATTTGGAATGTGCCATTCTAGCCTAACCCATATATATATATATATATATATATATATTTGAAGGACCTATAGCAACATTTTCAAATGCAACTATAGGTCCTAGTCTTGCAAGGGCCTATAGCAGCGTTTGGAAAATGCCACTATAGCCCAGCGTTAAAAAAAAAAAAAGAAAAAAAAAAGAGGGACCTATAGGTCTAGCCAAAAAAAAAAAAAAAAAAAGAAAAAAAAAAGAAAAAGGAAAAGAACTAGTGACCACCCCAACCCACACCGGCCGTCAATAGGCCCATGTCGGTAAACTCTCTAGGTGTTCCTCTTTTTCTCTCTTCTTTTATTTATTTTTTCTCTCTCACATGGCATGCATCATCTGGTTCTTTTTGGGTTTTTTTTTTTTTTTTTTTTTGTATTTTTTCAGTGCTTACTTTATCTCCCCCCACCCCCTTTTGATAGGTTCACTTCATCTTGTGTGGCTGGATCACTGTTGGGTGGTTAGATTGTTGGTGTGGTGTCTTTGGATTGGTGCTGGTTGGTCGGGTTGGTGGAGTTTTGGGTTTGGGATGCTGTGGGTTGGTGTTTGTAGATTTGTTATTAAAGATTGGATTTTTGGATCGGTTATTGTAGATTTGTGTTTAGGTGGTTGTGGGTTGTGATGGTTGCTGCTAGATGTACGTGGTGGGTGTAATTGGTGTTTGAGTAGCTGGATGCGCTGGGTTTAGGTTGTGATTGGTGTTTGGGTGGCTGAATATAGAGGGATAGTGGCAGGGTGGGGTTGTTGGTTTTTTTTTTTTTTTTTTTGCTAGTTGTTTTTTGGTGGTTGATGGCTAAAACGGCGTTTTGAAACGCTACTATAGCCAATTAAAAAAAAATTTTGGCCTATAGCAGCATTTTAGAAATGCCACAAAAGGTCCATACCTTATAGAGGCATTTTAAAATGCCACTATAGCCAATTTGAAAAAAGTTTGGCCTATAGTTGTGTTTTAAAAATGTCACTCTAGGGTATGGAACTATAGTGGCGTTTTGTAAAACGTTGCTATAGGTCTATAGTAACAGTACAATATATAGTGGCATTTTGTGGCGCCACTTTAAAAAACACTGCTATAGCCCAAAAGGACCTATAGTGGCATTTTCAAATGCCACTATAACCCTTATTTTTTGTAGCAGTACTCTCTCACATGAGATCTCTAATTATATATATACACACACACATACACCAATATTATGCCCGTGCGATGCACGACTTAATAAAAAATGAAAGCTCAAATTTTTGTGAAACACACGGGCTTGTTTAGACCCTAATTTTAAAATTACAGCTTAATTGCTTTTACTCTAACTTATCTAAGTGTTGAACAAGAGTAAATGAAGTGCAATCACCGGATCTATTCTCTAAGCCATAAGCAAGCAAGCAAGCAAGCAACAATAAATGTAAAGCTTAAAGAGTAAGGGAAGAGAGATGCAAATACAAAATAACACAAGACATGTTATTGAAGAGGAAATTTAAGAACTTGGTGAAAAGCCTCTCTTCGACCCTCCAAGTAGAAATCAATCCACTAGTAAATAAGTTGGAGTACACGAATAACAAAAGACCTTTCAAGCCTAGCCTATCCAATGTACTTGAGTCCTCCAAGCTCCTACTACCAACGGACTTCTCGGAGTGTTGTCTTTACTAGCTTTTTGGACCTTGCAACATGCCTGATTACATCTGCCAAGCCTTACCAGCTTCTTTTAGGAAATCCCCAAAGCTTCCCAAGCTCCAAAACACTCTCTACACTCTAAATAGGTGTGAGTTATGTTTGGGTACAAATCTTCTCTCAAGGTATGACAATGGGAGAGGGAAGGATAATAGACTACAATGATTTCTCTCTAAAGGATGAATAGCTCTCTCTCTAAAAGGTGGGTGTGTTGTGGGTAATGCGAGTATATATAGTATAGGTGAAGTGTAAGAAAGTCACTCTTAAATCCTCTAAGCAGAGAGTTTGGCGGGTACCTCGTGAGATGGCCTGCCTTGCGAAGTACTCGCCAAATGCTGCCTGACACTTGACTCTTTAGCTTCGAGCATGTGCTTCACACGTTCCTTTTTCACGAGAACCTTTCTCGTAAACTTCTTGCGTGCTAGTCACGAAATTACACTAATCTTCATTTCATGCTCGATTCTTCACCAACTTAGTACAAAACCCAATACAATAAAATCCCACAAAATACAAGGAAATAAATTAATGCAATTACAACACTTTTTTTTATGGAATAAAGCCAACATAAAACATAATTGTAAATCACAACTTTACAATTTCTCCTTTTGGCTATTCCTTGACAAAACACCCTATAACAAACTCTAGACTTAAACGTGAGTTTGGGAGCAATGACAAAACTCACTCACACCTAAATCTAAAACCTGTGATGAACTTGGAACATATATACTTGTAACCTGAAACACTTGCACAAAACACATTAGAACCTCAAGGTAAAGCAAATAATAAAAGGACAAGTATTATGTAACAAGTAAAAATGCGAACAAGTAAACATGATGAGAAATGTATGAGCAACTTGATCAAACACATAACAGTCATATGGAAATGCTATAATGAACATTTAGCTAGTAAATGATCATCCAAACACCCAATGCAATTAGGAGCAATGTTAAAATCAATTGCATGTCCAACATATAAACACCAGGTGATGAGAGCAATAAAATGTAAATACTAAACATAACTTAAAGCACCATAAAGCAAAACAAGAAAACAAACAAAGAATAAAACAAATAAAACAAGGTTATCTCATAAAAAGATGTCTTCTCCCACTTGGTATATGCATCTCCCCTATAGAGTTTCCCCCCTTATTAATGTGCATGAGATAAAATTTCTCCCCCTTAGAATGTGCACAAGAGTCATACAGAAATGACGATACACTTCGGTATACTCTCCCCCTTTTTGTTGCGAATATACAAATGAATCAAGAGGAAGGAGGCAAAGAAAAGAAGATATGAACAATGGTAATGACGCATGAGGCGGTGTAAGATGAATGAGAAAATGAAACTCAAACAAAAGATAAAACACCTTAAAAAATAATGCTACAAAGTATAAAGTAAACATGACATGCTTAGGATGAGAGAACAAGATATAGACCAAGGCATGACATAGACATAAGAACATGTTATGTATGCTAAAAGGTCTAAAATGAATTTACTAGCATGAGTGAATGCAAAATATGTCAAGTGATAGAGTATGTGCATCAATGGTGCATCTAGTGTGCATGTAAGATGCATGAGCAAGCACTCATGGTGATCCCCAAAAATTGGTACTCATTAGAGTCCAAAAGAGTGAAAAAATACCATAGAGGCATTTTATCAACTGCACACACTACACATGTATGTTAAACAATGCATAAACATATGAAAATCTTGCCTAAATACATGTTATTTTGCCACAAGGGGCCAACATTCAAAGCAAATAATCGAATGAAACAAAACCCAATAAAAAGATTGATAAAAATTAAGTTTTCCAATCCCCATTTGACAAAATCTCAACTATGAACATAAAACCCCCAAAAACATAATCAAAGGATCAAAATCAATTGAAAGTGTTAAAGATTACCTTAGAGATGTTTATGGAGTGTAAAACAATTGAAATTAGTTGGGTTTTAGTGTAGAAGCTTTGAAAAAAAGGGTTTGGAGAGAATGGAGTCATAAAAGAGTCATATGAGGAGTTTTGGACCAAAAACTCACGAAATACCCATAAAATAGTTGATCTGGAAATTTTACGAGTTGTGAACTCGCGAGATACTCACGAAAGTTTCTGCCTGAATGCCAAAAATGCATTTTTCAGCTTTGTGACTTGTAGCCAAGTTACGAACAAATCACGAATGACTTGCGAAAGGCTTTGACCCTTGTTTTTCGACACAAAAACAAGCTTATAACATTGAAAAAAAAAAAAATTAAGTACAAAACTTAAAAACAAGGATTGATAAAAAAAACTTCCAAATACAAATAAAATGATCAAAAATCTTTTTGGTTTGATCCACATATGGTTGAGCACACACACGTCACATTTGAGCCCGTACAATCACACAAATGAAATAGACATTCATTGAACATTAGACTTGTGTGTTGTGTGTGTGAATCAAGTATGAACTAGTCCATAGACTAGTATGAAGCTTCAATGATCAATTCAATCAAGTCATACACAACTAGCACGAAGTCAAGTGACCAATCTCACTAGTAGAAATGAACATATATGACCCCCCACCTAAGTGTTTACAATGTTGGCAAATATATATGTTTGCATCGCATACAAAACATACGCAGCGGAAAATAAATGGATCTACTTCTTTCGCAATTGATAACATGCACTATGTAGGTTTCAGAATATAAGAACTAGAGAGTGTACCTTGATGCGGTGAAATTCAAAACCGAATGAAGAAGTACTCGGGAACACTTTCAATCTTCATTCCAATTCCACTTGATGCCCAAGATGTGTGGTCTCTCAATCAGTTCTATGT
Source organism: Lithocarpus polystachyus (assembly GCA_033629205.1). NCBI lineage: Eukaryota > Viridiplantae > Streptophyta > Magnoliopsida > Fagales > Fagaceae > Lithocarpus > Lithocarpus polystachyus. The sequence goes on from CM066165.1 coordinate 54,832,403, forward strand.
TTTCTAGAGAGAGTATGGAAGAGTGTCTCTCTTCCTTATTTCATCTTATTATTAAACATACAAACCATTTTATTCTATATAAAATTTTGTATGTTTCTCTCCACATAACTGATTATCTAATTGGGCTAGCCTTTTGGGCCTTCCCAATTGGGCTTTAGTGTGTGGCTTGGAGTGGGACCAAAAGGGAACAAACAAGACACTAGCTCCAATGGGCCTTGGGCTTTTCTGTCAACTCTTGACAAGTCTAAGGTTACCATTAATTATATTTAATACCACTATATAAATATAATTGCACTCTAGGCCTCATTAATAAATTATATCCCAAGACTTTATTATACATGCAACCCCTTCATTAAATATTCGTAGTAATACAAAGTCATGAATATAGACTGCCACTTTGTAAATTACTACATCTTAATCCTTGAGTATCCGGTTTAATCCTTTTGAGTTATTCATCATATATTTATAAAATCCAATTTCATAAATATATACTTTAGTCTTACTAAAGTGGTTAGGCCTAACTCTCTGAATAACTGTACCCATTAAACTTATCTCAAGTGAATATTTTATATCTCCATTAAGAGACTATGAATTCCATCTTGAGAATATATGTTCCATCAACACTAAATGTGGCTACCCAACATACTGAGATTTTGACCGTTACTTTAGATCTCACTTCTGATATATCAAAGCAACCTACATTTCATGATTAGGTCCATTATTCTCTCAGGACTACGAGTTCATGTGAATACAAGTTGTGAGATTTATTATTCAATTGATAGTTGGTAGGAGAATAATAAATCTCACAACGGTCCAGTTCAATATGTCTTAACTCTTAAAACATATCAACATATTAACTAGAAGTCACCACTTCCATGATCAAGACAAATCATCGTAGTTAATATGTTATAGTCTTCGCAGATGAAATGCCCAATTTCAACACCGACTACGAACCAAAATTCTGAGTTTACAAAGAACTTGTGATCTATATCTTCTGTGACTAAATCACATAAATCACATACTATGCATCTCATGGACTATTTAATAATGTCCGAATATTCATGTTACCATTATTTTAGATAAGAATAAAACAACTTTATTAAACACAATATTAAGTCATACATCATTTCTCACATAATGTCATACATAATATCATACATAGCATCATACAATAGGATTTAAGGGCACATATCCTAACATACAATTGATTGAAAGCTTTTCATTTGACTTCCATTTTTCATACTTTTGATCAATACAACTCAATTTTTGAGAAACGATGCCATGAAATTTTTGATATTTCTTTGATGAATAACTCTTTGGCTTTGGCATCATACATTTTGAATACATTTTTGCTCCACCTTTTCCTAGTCAAACTAGTTTTCGAAGCAAGGCTTTTTTAGCTTTTTCTCTTTTAGAGATTCACATTTGTAGAGCTTTTTGACATAAAAAAATAAATGTGTGGAGATATATAGGCACAAGTCTACACATGTATTAAGATCAAGCAAGACTATTGACTAATCATTCATGACAAGCTTGAAGATCTATTTACAACAATCAAACATAGATTTCTAGATGTTGCTTACACTTAAAAATATGCATACATAACAAGTTAAGCTCTTAAATGCACCGCGCCATTAGTACAGAGGTACTAGGCCAAACTCAACGTGGGACATACACAACACAAGCAATCAAACTTTTTAGATTTTATACTTTTTATGGGTATTTGAATTTTTCAACACACTAAAAAACAAAGCAATAAAGTAAGATAAAAAAAAAGCATATAAAGAAATGCAAGATGCACAGATGCATGATAATGAAGCATCTAATGTATGAAGAGTCCTACAAAGATCGAAAGAATTAGATCAAGGACCAAAAGAGCATAAACTCAACCATAAGAACCCTTCCTCATCCAAATGGAACGATTTTTTGGAATGAGTGTCCCATGAGAAGCGAGATGAGGGTTGGAAGAATGAGAACTGGAGATGCACATAGACAAGGAGGTAAGAGCATTAACCACATGCTACAACAACTTACCACTTTCTATCAAATCCGATTTAACTTACAAAGCACAACTTTCAAGAAGCTCAAGTTTCTCTTTTCTTTTTATTATTTTAAGAGCTTGAAACTTAGAGCAATGAGGTCATAAATGACCAAAGGTACCACAATGGTGACAAACAACGTGTTTAGGTCCACTAGGCTTTTTAGGGAGGGATCTAGCAACATGGTTTTGTTTTCTCTTGTTAGGGCCATATTTTTATGTAATTGACATATTCTTTAACAAAACGCACTTTACTTGTATTTGGGTAAATCTAAGAAAGTTCAAGATGATCATTACAAGTGGTTAAATTAAAGACATGAAGATTACTCAAGAAAAGTACAATTTGCAGGTCTCGATACCTTCTCGACAGAAGCTCGATTTTTATAGGTTTGTAAAATCTATTTGTTTATAGGTTTGTATAATCCTTATAGGACTAGGAAAGCTCATGGTTTGTGTAAACCTATTCAGAATAGGAGAGCCCATTAAGCTCCTATTTAAAGGAGGTGAAAAAAGAAAAACCCTAACCCTAAAGAGCTTTATAAGGTTTTCTTTTTGAAACCCTAACCTCCTTTTACAAAATAAAGAGTTCTTGCTGCGTTTTTTGTACACCTTTGGGTTCTGTAACCAAGCAAAATCTCTTGCACCAACATTGAAGATCTTATTGGTGTTTCTATATGAAGCTGCTGCAAATCAACTACAACAATCAAAGGGGGGTTGCTATGGAGTTAGTCACGTACTTGGATTTGTGCAAAGGAATAAGTCACGTATTGGGATCCGCGCATCAGATTGGTTAGTCACGTACTGAGAGCTCTGCATCAAAAGGAGAGATTTGTTAGGATATGTGCCCTTAAATCCTATTGTATGATGCTATGTATGATATTATGTATGACATTATGTGAGAAATGATGTATGACTTAATATTGTGTTTAATAAAGTTGTTTTATTCTTATCTAAAATAATGGTAACATGAATATTCGGACATTATCAAATAGTCCATGAGATGCATAGTATGTGATTTATGTGATTTAGTCACAGAAGATATAGATCACAAGTTCTTTGTAAACTCAGAATTTTGGTTCGTAGTCGGTGATGAAATTGGGCATTTCATCTGCGAAGACTATAACATATTAACTACGATGATTTGTCTTGATCATGGAAGTGGTGACTTCTAGTTAATATGTTGATATGTTTTAAGAGTTAAGAAATATTGAACTGGACCGCTGTGAGATTTATTATTCTCCTAATGACTGTCAATTGAATAATAAATCTCACGACTTGTATTCACATGAACTCTTAATCCTGAGAGAATAATGGACCTGATCATGAAATGTAGGTTGCTTTGATATATCAGGAGTGAGATCTAAAGTAACGGTCAAAACCTCAGTATGTTGGGCAGCCACATTTAGTGTTGATGGAACATATATTCTCAAGATGGAATTCATAGTCTCTTAACGGAGATATAAAATATTCCCTTGAGATAAGTTTAATGGGTATAGTTATTCAGAGAGTTAGGCCTAACCACTTTAGTAAGACTAAAGTATATATTTATGAAATTGGATTTTATAAATATATGGTGAATAACTCAAAAGGATTAAACCGGGTACTCAAGGATTAAGATGTAGTAACTTACAAAGTGGCAGTCTATATTCATGACTTTGTATTACTACGAATATTTTATGAAGGGGTTGCATGTATAATAAAGTCTTGGTATATAATCTATTAATGAGGCCTAGAGTGCAATTATATTTATATAGTGGTATTAAATATAATTAATGGTAACTTTGGACTTGTCAAGAGTTGACAGAAAAGCCCAAGGCCCATTGGAGCTAGTGTCTTATTTGTTCCCTTTTGGTCCCACTCCAAGCCACACACTAAAGCCCAATTGGGAAGGCCCAAAAGGCTAGCCCAATTAGATAATCAGTTATGTGGAGAGAAACATACAGAAATTCAGATAGAATAAAATGGTTTTGTATGAAAAAGAGAATAAGAAAAAAAAAATAAGGAAGAGAGACACTCTTTCATTTTCTCTTTAGAAAACATAGAACTGATTAAGAGACCACACATCTTGGGCATCAAGTGGAATTGGAGTGAAGATTGAAAGTCTTCCCGAGTACTTCTTCATTTGGTTTTGAATTTCACCACATCAAGGTACACTCTCTTGTTCTTATATTCTGAAACCTACATAGTGCATGTTATCAATTGCGAATGAAGTAGATCCGTTTATTTTCCGTTGCGTATGTTTTGTATGCGATGCAAACATGATGATTTCCTAACATTGGTATCAGAGCCAGGTTTTCATTTCGAATCTGTATAACATGTTTTGTTCGTTTTGGAATTAGAGATAATAGTTTCAAGTTGATAGAGGATTATACATTTAATTTTCTGCATGGTTGTTGAAACTATGATTTGATAAAAACTGATATTGATGTTATGATATTGTTTGAATATGAATTTAAGAATGTTAAATTGATCTTTAAGGCTATAGCATCAATAGATTTCAGTTTTGATATCAATCTCTGTCTATCATTTTCGTATGATGGTTGTTAATTCATGCAAAACCGTTGAAAACTGCCTTAGAAGAATTTCTGGAAATTCGAGTTTTACGAGTTTCGATCGATCGAAATTTATTTTCGATCGATCGAGTAAGACAGTGACCAATCTTTTTGGAACGATTGATATTCGATTGTTAGTCGATCAATCGAATTTTCTTTTCGATCGATCGAGGGGCGATCGAGTATCAATCGAACAAGACAGAAGGTCAAGTTCGAATTGTTTAATTTTTTCGACCGATCGAGGGGCACATTCGATCAATCGAAAGAAGGGAAATCTGAATTTTTCTAAGTGTTTTCAAACTGAAAAAGTGTGTGATTAATTAGTTTAGTATAAAGTGCAAGGCTGTGTATAATTAGTTTATGCATGTTTAAAAGATAAAAACCTTTATTCTAAAACATCTAGTGGGAGAGAGATTCAAGGGTTGGATCTCACGGCCTCCATTGTCGGTTTATAGTAGTGTGACTAATCACCTTGCCTTGATGTATATGGCTTGCTCCCTACGGAGGGTGTTTAATTCATGGTACTACAGGTTAAACTTCTTAATGATAGATGAAGTGTGTTTTTACATTAAGAGCGACCACGCTACCGTGGAGTTACTTGGTGACTCACATTGATTCTAGACAATGGTGTACACTAGACTAAGTATGATGTTAACCTCCATACGGAGCTATGTCATTATCACTTAGAGGCTAACGGATAAGCGGCACATTATTTTTGTTTGGTAAGAGTTACCATGATAGCATTAATAATGAGGATAATCCTTGCTTAATCATAGTGATTGGTATGACCTCGCTACCGAGGAATATTAATTGTGAGATTGGGTTGTCGTTGCATATATTATATTATGGTTTTATTAAGGTTCCATATTTTATGTTTATATGCTAAATTGATAATGTCCAGTTTACTTATTATATTCATGTTTATTATTTTCAGATTTGAACATGGCATCATTTAGCCCACTTGTTAGCATTCTTAATCAAAACAAACTGACTAGAACCAATTATGTTGACTGGAAAAGAAACTTGGACATAATTCTCACAGCTGAAGAGCACAAATATGTGCTTACTCAACCATGTCCTAGCTTTCCTTCATTAGATGCTCGTCCTGAGGAAAAACAATGATATGATCGTTGGTAGAAGTCTAATGAAATGGCCAAGTGCTACATCCTAGCGTCCATCTCAAATGTTCTACAGCATCAAATGCAGGATGTAGAACTAGCTTCGGACATTATGCAAAGTCTGAAGGAGATGTTTGGTGAGCAAGGCCGTTCTGCAAGGCAAGAAACCATGAGGCAAATTTATAATACCAAAATGGCTGAAGGTAGTTCAGTGAGAGAACATTGTCTTATAATGATCTCTAATCTGAATACATTGGAAGTTTTGGGTGCCAACATTGATGGAGAATCCCAAGTGGATATGATACTCCAGTCACTACCGAAGTCATTCAAGGAATTCAGACTTAATTATAACATGAACAAAAAGATTTATTCTTTGTCTGAATTAATGAATGAGTTGGTAGCGGCGTAAGGCATCCTTGGTACTTCTAATGTTGAAGCCAATGTGGGTGAAGCTTCTACTTCTCAACCTAAGTCGAAAGGCAAGGGTAATAAGAAGAAGAAGAAGGACTTCACTAAGCAGGAGGGTAAACAAATTGTCTTAGGGGTTGCCGACAAAGGAAAGAAGCTGAAAGGAAAATGTTTCCATTGTGGTGAGAAAGGACATTGGAAGAGGTATTGTCCAAAGTTCAAGGCTGCCAATAAGGGTATGAAAATTTCATTCCTTCTTGAAATATGTTTAGTACAAAATCCCACGGATTCCTGGTGTGTGGATTCAGGTTGTACTAATCATATCTGCAATTCTTTGCAGGGGTTCCAGGAGACCAGAAGACTTAAAGAAGGAGAGTTATTTCTGACCTTGGCTGATGGGAGTAGGATTCCAGTTGTAGCTATTGGAGTGTTTAATTTATGTTTTGAAACTAGGGTGTTAATATTGGAAGACTGTTTATTTGTACCTAATGTTCGTAAGAATTTAATTTCTGCAACTTATTTAGGTAAAACTGGATATTGTGTTATCCTTAAAGACAATGTTGTAATAAAGAAAAATAAAATGTTTATCTGTTCTGGCAATATTGTGGATGGTCTTTATATTTTAACTTCTGATAAGCATGAATTATACAATTCTGAATTAGATAATAATGCTCATGTAAAATCATTAAAGAGAAAGTTTCCTTCTACTAATGAAGCATATCTTTGGCACTTGCGTTTGGGTTATATTAATCCAAACAGAATTCAAAGGCTGATCAAAGATGGTCTCTTAAAGCCATTGGACTTTGATGAATTTCCAGTTTGTGAATCTTGTTTGGAAGGCAAAATGACCAAACGACCTTTTAATGCAAAAGGTAGAGGAGCCCAAGAGTTGCTAGAATTAGTTCATATGGATGTTTGTGGTCCTATGTCAACCCAAGCAAAAGGAGGTTATGAGTACTTCATCACTTTCACCGATGATTACTCTAGATTTGGTTATGTGTACCTAATGAGACGGAAGTCCGAAGCCTTTGAAAAATTCAAAGAGTTTAGGGCTGAAGTTGAGAATCAATTGGGTAAACACATAAAGGTCATTCGATCTGATCGTGGTGGCGAATACCTTCTTGGGGATTTCAAGGATTACTTAACTCAAAATGGGATTGTATCCCAATTGACTGCACCTGGAACTCCCTAACAAAATGGTGTAGCAGAAAGAAGGAATAAGACTCTTTTAGAAATGGTTAGGTCCATGATGAGTTACTCAACTTTACCTATTTCTTTTTAGGGTTATGCCTTAGATACAACAATACATCTTTTGAATTTAGTTCCATCAAAATCTGTTCCCAAAACACCCATGGAATTGTGGAGTGGGCGTAAGCCTAGTATGAAATATCTCCACATTTGGGGTTGTCCAGCACATGTGTTAAAAGGGAAGTCTGATAAGTTGGAATCAAAATTAGAAGTATGTTTGCTTGTGGGTTATCCAAAAGAAACTAGGGGTTATTTATTCTATAGTCATAAAGATAACAAAGTTTTTGTTAGTACAAATGCTAAATTCTTAGAATATGACTATATGAATAATTTTACTCCTAGAAGTAGAGTTGTCTTGGCTGAAATGAATGAACCTGTAATTGAACAACCAATGGTTGAAACTAGGGATGATGTGGCTGTATTGGATACACCACAAGATACTACTCATGAGATGTCTAGTACACAGTTGCCTCGTCGTAGTGGGAGGAATGTTAGGCCACCTATAAGATTCATAGGTCTTGGAGAGACTTATGAGGCTATCTCAGAGGAGGCCGAAACTGATCCTTACACTTATGAAGAAGCAATGAATGATATAGATGCACATCATTGGGTCCAAGCTATGAAATCAGAATTAGATTCCATGTATTCCAATCAAGTTTGGGATCTTGTAAAGGCGCCTAACGGCATTAAACTTGTTGGCTGCAAATGGGTTTACAAGAGGAAGAGAGGGATAGATGGAAAGGTTGAAACCTTTAAAGTAAGGCTAGTGGCAAAAGGGTATACTCAAAAAGAAGGTATTGATTATGAGGAAACCTTTTCACCAGTAGCAATGCTTAAATCTATCAGAATTCTCTTATCCATTGCTGCTCATTATGATTATGAGATTTGGCAAATGGATGTCAAGACTGCATTTCTCAATGGAAATCTTGAAGAGGAAATCTATATGATGCAACCAGAAGGATTCATAGCAAAGAACCAAGAGCATATGGTATGCAAGTTGAATAGGTCCATTTATGGACTTAAGCAAGCATCTAGGTCATGGAACATCAGATTTGATTAAGCAATCAAATCATTTGGTTTTGAACAAAATCTTGATGAACCATGTGTGTACAAAAGACATCAAGACAAAGTAGTAATGTTCCTAGTGCTTTATGTTGATGATATTCTACTCATTGGAAATGATGTAGGGGTCATGTCATCAGTAAAGGTTTGGTTGTCAAGCCAATTTGATATGAAGGACTTAGGTGAGGCTAACTTTATTCTAGGGATCAAGCTTTGGTGAGATCGTAAGAATAAGATGTTAGGCTTATCACAAGCTGGATATATAGATAAGGTACTAGAACGGTTTAGCATGCAAAACTCCAAGAAAGGATTACTTCCTTTCAGGCATGGAGTTCCTTTGTCTGATGACCAAAGGCCTAAGACTCAAGAGGAAGAAGATATGATGAGACAAGTTCCTTATGCTTCTGCAGTAGGAAGTCTCATGTATGCCATGCTTTGTACTAGACCCGATATCTGTTTTTCAGTTGGCATGGTTAGCCGATATCAATCAAATCCAGGACCACAACATTCGCAAGCTGTAAAGCATATTCTCAAGTATCTACGGAGAACGAGAGATTATATGCTTGTTTACCGTTGTGAGGATTTGATTCCCATTGGCTATACAGATTTAGACTTTCAATCAGATCTAGATTTCAGAAAGTCCACGTCAGAATGTGTATTCACCTTGGGAGGTGGAGCCATAAGTTGGAGGAGTGTTAAGCAATCCTGTATTGCGGACTCTACCATGGAAGCTGAATATGTTGCTGCTTGTGAGGCGGCAAAGGAAGCTGTTTGGCTCAAGAAATTCCTTTCTGATCTTGGTGTAGTGAGAATGGAGCAAGTTCCTATCACATTGTTTTGTGACAATAGTGGAGTGGTTTCACAATCCAAAGATCCAAGGAATCACAAGAAAGGAAAGCACATTGAGAGAAAGTACCACATCATTCGAGACATTGTTGCTCGGGGAGATGTGGTGGTAGCAAAGATTGAAAGTGCAAATAATCTAGCAGATCCCTTTACCAAAGTCTTGCCTCAAAGGACCTTCGAGTCACATTTGGAGGGAATGGGAGTAAGATTAGTGCACAATAGTCTTTAAAGCAAGTGGGAGATTGTTAGGATATGTGCCCTTAAATCCTATTGTATGATGCTATGTATGATATTATGTATGACATTATGTGAGAAATGATGTATGACTTACTATTTTGTTTAATAAAGTTGTTTTATTCTTATCTAAAATAATGGTAACATGTATATTCGGACATTATCAAATAGTCCATGAGATGTATAGTATGTGATTTATGTGATTTAGTCACAGAAGATATAGATCACAAGTTCTTTGTAAACTCAGAATTTTGGTTCGTAGTCGGTGATGAAATTGGGCATTTCATTTGCGAAGACTATAACATATTAACTACGATGATTTGTCTTGATCATGGAAGTGGTGACTTCTAGTTAATATGTTGATATGTTTTAAGAGTTAAGACATATTGAACTGGATCGCTGTGAGATTTATTATTCTCCTAATGACTGTCAATTGAATAATAAATCTCACGAATTGTATTCACGTGAACTCTTAATCCTGAGAGAATAATGGACTTGATCATGAAATGTAGGTTACTTTGAAATATCAGAAGTGAGATCTAAAGTAACGGTCAAAACCTCAGTATGTTGGGCAGCCACATTTAGTGTTGATGGAACATATATTCTCAAGATGGAATTCATAGTCTCTTAACGGAGATATAAAATATTCCCTTGAGATAAGTTTAATGGGTACAGTTATTCAGAGAGTTAGGCCTAACCACTTTAGTAAGACTAAAGTATATATTTATGAAATTGGATTTTATAAATATATGGTGAATAACTCAAAAGGATTAAATCGGGTATTCATGGATTAAGATGTAGTAACTTACAAAGTGGCAGTCTATATTCATGACTTTGTATTACTACGAATATTTTATGAAGGGGTTGCATGTATAATAAAGTCTTGGGCTATAATCTATTAATGAGGCCTAGAGTGCAATTATATTTATATAGTGGTATTAAATATAATTAATGGTAACTTTGGACTTGTCAAGAGTTGACAGAAAAACCCAAGGCCCATTAGAGCTAGTGTCTTATTTGTTCCCTTTTGGTCTCACTCCAAGCCACACACTAAAGCCCAATTGGGAAGGCCCAAAAGGCTAGCCCAATTAGATAATCAGTTATGTGGAGAGAAACATACAGAAATTCAGATAGAATGAAATGGTTTTGTATGAAAAAGAGAATAAGAAAAAAAAAATAAGGAAGAGAGACACTCTTTCATTTTCTCTCTAGAAAACATAGAACTGATTAAGAGACCACACATCTTGGGCATCAAGTGGAATTGGAGTGAAGATTGAAAGTCTTCCCGAGTACTTCTTCATTCGGTTTTGAATTTCACCGCATCAAGGTACACTCTCTTGTTCTTATATTCTGAAACCTACATAGTGCATGTTATCAATTGCGAATGAAGTAGATCCGTTTATTTTCCGCTACATATGTTTTGTATGCGTTGCAAATATGATGATTTCCTAACAAGATTGTCATTACAAAACAAGTCTAATTGGGTATTGGGGTAAGGGTTCAACTGTATGTTGGTATAAGGTACTGGGATTCCTTTACTTGTAACCTTTTGTTTTGATAATAGTGGATTCTCGGGAGTGTTGACCTTAAAATCACCTAGTAGGGTTTTTGCCATGTAAGTTTTCCCCATTTGTAGATAAATCACCATATCAACATTATTTTCCACTACATTTTATTTTTAATTGGTGATTTGTTGCTTCCACGTACATTGCATGTTAATTTGATTAATTAATAAACTTGGCTAATTAATCAATTAATATATCACAAGAGGTCAATACATTCTTGGCCTGTCAAGTGGTATCAGAGTAGGCACACTCTTGATTGTTTTGATTTGTATGATCTTATGTTGAATGATGATGATGATATTCAAGATGCCTATTGTGAGCTTTATAATTTTTGTATGAAATCTTTTAAATGTTCTACAAAATCAAAAGCTAAATTTAAAATGGTCAAGCTTGAAAAAGATGATTTGATTGCTAAATTGGATGAAGCCAATAATTTGAATGGGAATTTTAAAAATCAAATTTCATCTCAGGTGGACAAAATTAATAGTTTGGAAGAGCAACTTGTTGAATTTAAGGTTGAAGTTGAAAAATTATCTAGTGCCAAACTTGTTGTTGAGCCTAACTCAAAAGAAAAAGATTTGTATATTCCTCCATTTAAAAAGAATAATGAAGAGTTGAAGGCTAATATTGCTAGGATAGACAAAGGTAAAAATTCTGATGTCAACGCTGAAGTTTCTAAACCTATGTCTAAAACTCCTCCTAGGAAGAAAAAAAATTCTGAATTTTTCCCCACTTGTCATCATTGTCATATTGTTGGTCATATTAGGCCAAATTGTCCTAAGTTAAGGTCTCTGTCAACTCCCAAGGTTAGACCTCCTTCTAGGAAACCGAGTAGTTCTAAAACTACTCATGTTTGTCACCATTGTGGTGCTTTTGGTCACACTTGTCCTAATTGTTTCAAATTGTTTCCTCATAAGCGAGTGTCCAATAGGTCTCATCCTTTGTCTAAAGGCTCTGTACCTATTCTTAGTGAGTTATTAAAAAAATTGAGCTTTTTAACTCAATTTTAAGGGAATTCTAATTCCTCTATGTCCTTTAATAGTCATACTAGGGCACGTGCCTTTTCATATTCATGGCCAAAGACTAGTGCTGTGTGGATGAGAAAGGAGCCTATAACTTAATTGTCTTTTCTGTTTATCCTCTACTTTATTTCTTTCTATCTAAAGTAGGACACTTTTTACTTGATTTCTTATTTGCTTTTAGAATCATGCTTTCATGCATCTACGCCTTTCTATCATGCCTTAATGCATTTGCACTTTCTTTCATACTGTCATGTTGGTTTTCTGTTTTTTTTTTTTTGGTTGTTTAGTTTTTATTTTGTTTTGTTTTCAAAATAAAAATAAAAAGAGCAAAATTAGAAAAATACAAAAACAGTGTATGTTTGTGTACATTGGTACTTGTGTACCTTGGATGGCCATTGAAACAAAGTTTTCTAAACTTTGTATCTTTTATAGCTTAGATGAGCATTTCTATGCATAACTAAGCAAGTGAGCTTTGTGGCTCGTGTTTGTGATGAGTAAGATTAAGTAATCTCTTGTACTGAACACTCGTATTACTTATTTTGATAGGAAGGACTAAAAATTCCTAAGAGAAAGGCATAAATAACCATCTCACCACTGTTGCCTGCCAATCATGAAATGACATCCGTATGCTTCAACATAGCAAAAGTGTAATGTCAAAAGCTTAACATAATTGTGTATTTCTTTTCTCTCTCTTATATGCCCATGCATGGTTTGCTTAAAAGAAAAATATGCAAAGAAAAATAAAACACATGGTTTGCTTAAAAGAAAAATATGCAAAGAAAAATAAAAGCAAAAAGAATAAATATGCTTTATATATGATTGCAAGCGTGTATTCTAGGAGATGTGGGAGTTATAGGATGTACCTCAAAGGTGAGTTAAAGTGATTTTCTCATATATATATATATATATATATATCAAATCGTCATAACATGTTGACACTTATGCAATTTTGCAATGTTTTCACACACAACACGTAATATTCTTTGCTACTCTTGATACATGTGCAAGTATAATGTGATTTGGCTATTACAAGGAATACATGTGTTAATGTATGATCACTAAACTGTCTTAACTTGTTTTTGAGATATAAAATTGGTTAGGCTTGTTTAGTATATGTGTGTGTTTGGGATCCATGTACTTGACATTTTTATTGTTGAGAGATGATTTTGAGAGCTTAAAATTTTAGTTGGATCTTTGGTTGAGTAGCATGCTTGATTGCATTCATATATGTGTTTTTCCCTTCTCGAAAAACTATTTTTAAGCAATCTCGATAGCTCCTCGACACCTTTCGACAGCTATGCTATCTATTAAGACCCTTTAGCTGCTTTTTATCGCATTCTCGATAGTTCTTGATAGTTACTTTGATCCATCGAGAAACTTTCTAGATACTCAATAGATGCTCGATAGCTTTTCGATCCATCGAGATTGGATTCTTCTCGATAGATTCTCGATACCTCCTCAATCGATTGAGATACCATTGCATGCATTTCATTTTTCTTTGTTTTGCATTTTTTTTCCTTGTCTGCATAGAATCTTGTTTTTCTTTTTTTTGTAGGTCTATGGTTCCTTATTCTCCGCGTTCCCTCTATTTTTGTTTTCTATCTGTCTCAGGTCAAGTCTTTTGGCTTTTTATGCCATTTAACAATTGTGTTAAAAGGGGGGAGAAATTTGAGAATTGAATGTCTTTTCTTAGGGGGAGTAGTAGATTTAGGGGGAGAACTTCATGTTAAAGGGAAGAATGTTGTTGATGTAACTAACTTAGGGGGAGAGTTAGTTTGATACACTTTGATATTGATATATATTTTGTGTTGTGTATCTTTTGGTTTTGTAACCATTTACATACATAATGTGTTGTTTCTATATTTAATGATGATGTATGTATTTCACTCTTTATCTCACATGTGTTGTTTCTTTTCTCTTTTTATACACATGTTTCTTATTTATTTAACTTGTCATTATTTTCCACATGGTACCTGATGTGTTTTGTTTAGTGCCTTTTAGGAAAGACAAGTTAAAGCCAAGTCAAGATTCCAAACCTTTTTCTTGCAGCAACTTCCAAGGCTTAGATCTTTTAGACTAGGCTTATTATTCTGTAATCTTGAGTAGAATGTATTCTAGGACATTCAATGTACTCTTGTGGTTTTGTCACGGATTACGAAAGGGGGAGATTATTAGGGCCAAATTTTTATATAATTGGCATATCCTTTGACAAAACACACTTTACTTGTATTTGGGTAAATCTAAGAAGGTTCAAGATAATCATTACAAGTGGTTAAATTGAAGACATGAAGATTACTCAAGAACTGTTCAAGAAAAGTGCATTCTGTTGGTCTCGATACCTCCTCGACAGAAGCTCGATCTATCAAGATTCATTAAAGCTTGACACATGTCTCGATCTATCAAGCTTACGGGATTCATACTATAGCCAGCAACATTTTTATTCTACAAGGCTATTTGTTTATGGGTTTGTATAATCCTTATAGGCCTAGGAAAGCCCAAGGTTTGTGTAAACCTATTTAGAATAGGAGAGCCCATTAAGTTCCTGTTTAAAGGAGGTGGAAAAAGAAAAACCCTAATCCTAGAGAGCTTCATAAGGTTTTCTTTTGAAACCCTAGCCTCCTCCTATAAAAGAAAGAGGTCTTGCTACGTTTCTTGTATACCTTTGGGTTCTGTAACTAAGCAAAGTCTCTTGCACCGACATTGAAGATCTTATTGGTGTTTCTATGTGAAGCTGCTGCAAATCAACTACAACAATCAAAATGTAAGCCGTGTATTGGGATCCATGCATCAGATTGGTTAGTCACGTATTGGGAGCCCTGCATCAAAACAGGAGATTGTCACTACAGAACAAGTCCAATTGGGTATTGGGGTAAGGGTTCAACTGTAGGTTGGTATAAGGTACTGGGATTCCTTTACTTGTAACTGCTTGTTTTGATAATAGTGGTTTCTCAGGAGTGGTGACCTTAAAATCACCCGGTGGGGTTTTGCCTTGGTGGTTTTCCCCATTCATAAACAAATCACCTGTGTCATTTAATTTCCGCTGCATTTAGTTACTTGGTGATTTTTTTGTGCTACCATGCGTTTGCATGTTAATTAACTTAATTAATTCACTTGGCTAAATTAATTGGTTAATTTATTGCAAGGGGTCAATACGTTCTTGGCCTATCATTTTCTCAACATGGAACATTGAGGTCTTATGTGATCGATCACACTACAATGGTGGCAAGTGGGAACAAACTTAGATCCATTTAAATCCTTAGGATGAGACCTAAACGAAGGCCTAGGCTTAAGAGCTGTTCTCTTCACTTTTTAGTTTCTTTTGTGTAGATGAATGTACATTGATTTGTCTTTAGAGGTAGAACTCAAAATAGGCACAAAATCAGGTTTCACAACATGATTGCAACAAAGATTTTCTTCCCTTCTACCAACAGGTTTAGCAATCAAACACTTGGCATGCATCTTAAAAGATTCATTTTCACATTTAAGATTATCAACAAGTTTGTTAGACAAAACAAATTTAGCATCCAAGTCCATATTCAAACATTCAAACTCTTTCAACTTTTAACAAAAATTTTTAGCAAGTTTCTTATACTTTTCACCCAATTTTTTGGATTCATTGAGCTTAGCAATCAAATCATTCTTTTCACTAGTGAACTTGCTTAAATTCTCATGAAACTTCTTAAACTCTTTCTTCAAGAGTTTGACATTTGGAATTTTAACAACACCCATAGATTCATGTAACATTTCATCACAATCATGAGAATTAACACTCATAGAGGAATTTTCCTAAACACATGGCATGTTACAATCAACATCATCCATAAAAGCATACAAAGCATTGTCCATGGCAATAAACACAATGGGTCAAGGATCGCACTTAGGTAATGAAACTATAACAAGTGTACCCGCTCTGATACCATTTGAAAGCTTAGATTTGTGTGAAACACACGAGCTTGTTTAGACCCCAATTTTAAAATTACGGCTTAATTGCTTTTACTTTAACTTATCTAAGTGTGGAACAAGAGTAAATGAAGCGCAATCACCAGATCTACTCTTTAAGCCATAAGCAAGCAAGCAAGAAACAATAAATGTAAAGCTTAAAGAGTAAGGGAAGAGAGATGCAAACACAAGATAACACCAAGACGTGTTATCGAAAAGGAAACCGAAAAACTTGGCGAAAATCTTCTCCACAACCCTCCAAGTTGAAATCGATCCACTAGTGAATAAGTTGGAGTACACTAATAACAAAATACCCTCCAAACCTAGTCTACCCAATATACTTGAGCCCCCCAAACTCCTGCTACCAACGGACTTCTCGGAGTCTTGTCTTCACTAGCTTTCCGGATCCCGCAATATGCCCGATTGCATCTGCCAAGTCCCACAGGCTTCTTTTGGAAAATCAGCAAAGTTTCTTAAGCTCCAAAACACTCTTTACACTCTGAATAGGTGTGAGTTGTGTTTGGGTATAAATCTCCTCTTAAGGTATGACAATGGGAGAGGAAAGGTGAAGAGACTATAATGATTTCTCAATAAAAGATGAGTATCTCTCTCTCTAAAAGGTGGGTGTGTTGTGTTGTAGAAAACTATCTAAGGTTTTCTTTCTGAATAGCTTCTCTTTTCTTTTGTGAGTAATGAGGGTATATATAATATGAGTGCAGGGTAAGAAAGTCACACTTAAAATCCTCCAGGCAGAGAGTTTCGCGAGTACCTCGCGAGATGGCCTGTCTCGTAAAGTAATCATGAAATGTAGCCTAGCATTTGACTCTTCAGCTTCCAGCATGTACTTCTCATGTGCCCTTTTACAGGAACCTTTCTCGTGAACTTCTTGCGAGCTAGTCGTGAAACTGCACTAATCTTCATTTCATGCTCGTCACCAACTTAATACTAAACCCAATACAATAAAATCCCACAAAATACAAGGAATAAATCAATGCAATTACAACACTTTTTGTCATGGAATAAAGCCAACATAAAATATAGTTGTAAACCACAACTATACAAAAAATATTTTGATAATATAATTAAATTGAATAATAATAATAATAATAATAATAATAATAATAATAATAATAATAAGTTACATGAAAAATGTATATTCCGTAAGTTCAAGTTTGGTAATTTTTTGTTCAAAAACAAATATTTTAAAAACTATGGCAAATTGTTAAAATAGTATAACAATTATTAATGAAATTTCTCTCTCTCTCTATCTCTCTCTGTCTCTCTCTATATATATATATATCTGTGTGTGAGTGTGTGTGAGAGACCGTGCCCCTGGCTCATATTTGGTGTTAGGCCAAACCCATGTGAATGGGTAGAGTCATGTTATTGTCTCTCAAAATGGAGGTTTGACTGATTATATTTTCCCCTTTAGATTAAATGTTTTATAATGGAGTCAGCATTTATTTAATTTTTGGAAAAAATAAGAAAACCAAAAATGAAAAATTCCTCATTTTATTGATTTAAGTAGAAATGTACATTGATCATTGGAAATTACATGGCTTTAGTCCTAAATACAAACTAAGATAAAGTACATGGCTTTGTTTCCTAGTTACAATCTAGAGATTGAAAATTACATGGATAAGAATTTATTTATCAACCCTTAATCTAAGTTCGGAGGCTATGTTACAAGGTGAGAAGGTGTTAGGCACCCGCCTTGCTTGGTGAAACCAGTTTTCTAGACTATTGTGGCCAACAGTCATGTTAGATCATCCAACGTGTTATCAATTAATTGCATGTTCATTGTTTTGCTTGATTTAATGTGTGTTCATGTGATAAAACCTAATTCAATTTATTAATTCTTGCATTTGAGTTGAAAAATAAATTCTAGTGAATGTGTGTGGATGGTGATATACTAGGTTCAAGGATTTGAGAGAATTATTATGGTAGCTCAGACCAATGGAGTGAGGATTTTAGGCTGAGGTCCCTAATTTACTTGTATTGTGGGTTAGGAATATCCAATGATGGAAGGCCCCAAAGGTGGTGATGCAGGTTTTTAAAGGAAACAACCAAAGGTTTTTGGCTTGCTTTCTCGTAATCCTATCCTCACTAAGATGATAACTGTGCAACTGATCCCTCTTTATGAAATCTGGACCGGACTTCTTTCTCCTTAGGACGTATTTCTCTTCACTACTCTTGTGTTTCTCTCCCTTAGTTTTCCAACCCCCTTTTCCTTTCTTTTTTTTTTTTTTCTCTTTATTTATAGTCTCCTCTCAGCGGGGTTGTCATGATTAAAGGGATTTTCCTCATATATGTGGGCCCTTATGCCCTATTTTACTGATCAAATAGGACTCGCCACCTGCCTCTGATGTGACTTCCTAGTAACTTGTGCCTAACACCAATTGATGCTTGGCGGGTGGATTCCTCTAAGGCATTATCCTTGCTTTATGGCATACTTTTGAGATATTTGGAAAGATGACTTTGCAGGCCCATCTAGGCTCGGCCCGTGGACTGGGATGGGTCGATCATATCATTTGAGTGGGCCTGCTTATTCGGTATTGGGCTGACTTATTCGGTCCATACAATAGCCCCTCATGATCGCATTTCCAAAACATGGGGATGGAATCATGGTACGGTTCTCGGCACTTGGGGGATCATGCTTGACGACATCATTGATTCTTAGGGATACCAAACGTTAGGTAATAAATGTCCCAAATTTGACAGCTTAGCTCTCCCACGCGAGCTAGCCAGCTATTAGGATCAATGGTTAGCATCATTTGACTGATCAGTTACCGAGGCGCGTGTGGGTTAAGGAATCAAAACGGTTACCAATTTTTCCCTCCTAAAGCATTAATTATCCTTTTCACTATAAATAGGGTGTGGATTGATATGAATTATCTCTTTCACTTCATTTTACACTCAAAGAGTTCCAACTAGAGTCTCCCCAATCCTAAGCTTTCTTCTTCCCGAGAGCACTTCCCCTTCCAAGAATGCCTCTCCCCTATAAGTCTCCTAACCCCTACATCCTTGAATTTTTATTTGAAAATGGGGTTGCCCATTTAGTTGGTACCGAGGTTGTAGTGGAGGCCTTTAAGGCTAGATTCAACATCACCTAAGACGTACTCATTGAGTACTGTTTGAGAGGGGACATAGAAGACAATAAAAGGCCGAGGGTGATCTTCATCCCTTTAATGGTAGTTCTGAAGGGTGGGGTTAGGTTTCCATTAGATACTTTTCTACTAGGGACCCTTAAGTTCTATGGCGTCAGCCCCAACCAATGCCTGCCCAACTTTTATAGGGTAGTCAGCTGTGTTAGCTGACTTAATAAGCTGTATAACCTGAACCTCTCCCACTATGACCTAAACTTCTTGTATAGTTGTTGTGGTAGCCTCTCCAATGGCTACTACCTCAAAGTCCGAGACCCCCATATAAGGCTGATATCATGCCTCCCGGACTCGAAACAGAAATTCCCAAGGGGAATATATAAAGGTGAGTAGGAACTGGCTTGTCGGTGAGTTCACCTGCCTTACATCACCCCAAAAAGTAGGTCGGTAATCTCTTGAGAATATATATATATATATATATATATATATTTTTTACTTTGTCTTTGATTTATTTTGATTATTCTCCACAACGTTTACTAACTGTTCGTCTTTGGTTGATGTTGCAGAATCCAAACGCATCCCACCGAACTGTAATCTTGTTGAAGTTTGGGACTTGAACTTCATTTTGCACTCGGAGATCTTCGTGCATTTTGACGGACAACTCCAGGTGTCCTATTTGATCCTCGGTTGCACCCCTTCTTACACCAGCTTCCAAGATCCAGGGCCTATTCTTTTAGCATTAAATTCCTTGCTTACGTACATTGACGTTCAGCTAAAAAGGTTCCTACTGGACATTTCAAAGGACAAAGGTCGGCGCAGAGGTCCTCACTTGATCCAAGACGGTTTTGGGACACCGTTTTCCATGATCGATCTCGTCATATCCCTGTGAATATCTTGGCAAACGAGGGAGAGGCCGCCGATATGGTGCAGAGATGATTCATTCGGTTGGGCAACTACTATTGGGGTTTATGCCCTAAAATCCAATTTATTGGTATGTCATAAATAATTAAATTGTTTAATTATATGAGACAATCTATAAATGAACTAATGAGACATTATCTTAGTCTATGAGATGCATAGTATGTGATTTATGTGAAAAGTCACAGAAGATATAAATCACAAGTTCTTTGTAAACTTAGAATTTTAGTTCATAGTCGGTGATGAAATTGGGCATTTCATCTGCGAAGACTATAACACATCAACTAAGATGATTTGTCTTGATCATGGAAGTGGAGACTTCTAGTTGATATGTTGATATGTTTTAAGGTTAAGACATATTGAACTAGACCGCTGTGAGATTTATTATTCTCCTAACGACTGTTAAATGAATAATAAATCACACGACTTCTATTTACATCAACTCTAAATCCTGAGAGAATAATGGGCTTGATCATGAGGTGTAGGTTGCTTTGATATATTAGGAGTGAGATCTATAAGTCAGGATCAAAATATCAGTATGTTGGGCAGCCGCATTTAGTGTTGATGGAACATATATTCACAAGATGGAATTCATAATTTCTTAACGGAGATATAAAATATTCCCTTGAGATAAGTTTAATGGATTTGGTTATTCAAAGTGTTAGGCCCAACTACTTTAGTAAGGAGTTACTAAAATATATATTTATGGAATTGGATTTCATAAATATATGATGAATAACATAAAGGATTAAATTGGATACTCAAGGATTAAGATGTAACAATCTTCAAAGTGACAGTCTACATTCATGACTTTGTATTACTACAAATATTTTAATGAATGGGTTGCATGTATAATAAATTCTTGGGATATAATTTATTTTTAAGGCCTAGAGTGCAATTATATTCATATAGTGGTATTGAATATAATTAATGGTAACTTTGGATTTGTCAAGAGTTGACAGAAAAACCCAAGGCCCATTGGAGCTAGAGTCTTATTTGTTCCCTTTTGGTCCCACTCCAAGCCACACACTATAGCTCAATTGGAATGACCCAAAAAGCTAGCCCAATTAGATAATTAGTTATATTTAAGGAGAAAAACATATAGAATTTCATAAGTGCTTTTTCACATGAGAGTTTTCTAAGTAGTTTTCATTATGATCACATGAGAACATGAAATAGTTTGTGTGTAAGTGTTGGACATTCTCTTATTCTCTCCTTGAAAACTGATTGAGAGACCACACTTTTTGGGTATTAAGTGAAATTGGAGTGAAGATTAAAATGTTCCCAAGTGCTTCTAATCTTTTGGTTTTTGAATTTCACTGCACCAAGGTGAACTTTCTTGTTCTTAAATTTTGAAACTTACATAGTACATGTTATCAATTACGAATGAAGTAGATTCATCAATTTTCTGCTGCGTATGTTTTGTATGTGATACAAACATATATTTTGCCGACAAATGGTATCAGAGCGAGGTTTTCAATTTCGAATCTATATAACAAGTTTGTGAGTTTGGAATTAGAGATAATAGTTTCATGATGTTAAAAGATTATATATTCATTTAATTTTCTACATGGTTGTTGAAACTATGATTTGATAAAAACTAATATTGATGGTATGATGTTGTTTAAATCTGAATTTAAGTATGTTAAATTCATCTTTAAGGCTATAGCATCAATGAAATTCAGTTTTGATATCAAATTCTGCATATCATATTCATATGGTGGTTGTTTGTTCATAAAAAACGTTGAAAATTGTCTACAATAGCTCTTTAAAAGCTGAAATCACGCGTTTTTCGCGATTAACTTAGTGAGAAGGTAACCCGCAAAAAATGCTTCTG
Source organism: Lithocarpus polystachyus (assembly GCA_033629205.1). Lineage (NCBI taxonomy): Eukaryota > Viridiplantae > Streptophyta > Magnoliopsida > Fagales > Fagaceae > Lithocarpus > Lithocarpus polystachyus. The sequence continues at coordinate 54,854,291 of CM066165.1, forward strand.
AAGCACAAAATGTTTCGCAAGTAAGCTTTGCTCGCGAAAGTTTTCGTCTGAATTTTTTGTTTTCACTATTTTGCCTTAACCCATTTTCGCGGGAAGAGCTTAGTCACGAGATTCTCGCAAAAATGTAAATCTTCGTTGATAAAATCAAAAAGTGTTTTTGATGGAAGAATAATGAAGATGTCATAAGGCTATGTGATTAATTTTATATTCCTTAAAATTTAAGGATATTTATTAATCATTATATAACTAAAAGACCTAATGAGATCAAAGATATTAGTTAAATAGAACTCTAAGTCCTAAACTGTTTTATGATTGAATGTCCTTAATTTATTTTAATTAGAAGTTTTAATGAGATTAAAGCTTAATTAAGAGGTATATAGTTTCTAATGAGATTAGAATTCTTAATCAAATAAGTTAAGGATAGAGTTCTATATAACTAATTTTTGATTCATTAGTGTTTAAGGAATCCTAAATTGTTTAGGACTTCCATTTTAGTTGGTGATTCTAATAAGATTAGAGTCTTTATCAAGTGCAAGGTTATTAGTTGTGATGGGATCACAATTATTTAAAGGAAAAAACCCAAATAATGAGTGGGAGTACTGAAATAACTCTTTTTGTTAAGTTTATTGTAATATGAATAGATACCTTGTCTTGACTTCGAGTTTTATATTCCATACAGATGGTATTTATTTCACGGATTACAAATGTTAAATTTTTTTGTGATTGCGCGAATGTTTGTTACGCTATTGTGACGTAACTTAGTAACATTACATTGAATTTAAACAATTAAACATATTTGATGTGTAGGGTTAAAATTGTGATTAGATCACAATGTTTTCAAGACAATCCACTTGTTTTTAAAATTTCTAGTGGGAGAGAGATACAAGGGTTGGATCTCATAGCATCCATTGTCGGTTTATAGTAGTGTGATTAGGCACCTCGCCTTGGCGAATATGCTTTGCTCCCTTCAGAGGGTGTTTAATTCATGGTACTACATGATTAAACTTTTTAATGATAGATGAAGTGTGTTTTTACATTGAGAACGACCATGCTTCCGTGGAGTTACTTGGTGACGCACATAGAGTCTAGGCAATGGTATACACTAGACTAAGTGTAATGTTAACCTCCCTTTGGAGGTATGTCATTATTACTTAGAGGCTAAAGAAAAAGCGGCAAATTATTTTTGTTTGGTAAGAGTTACCATGATAGCATTAATAATCAGAATATTTCTCGCTTGATTATAGTGATTGGTATGACCTCGCTTCCGAGGAATATTAATTGCAGGATTAGGTTGTCATTGCACCTAATATAATATGTTTTTATGGGTTCCATATTATATGGTTATGGATGCAAAATATAATGTCCCTGTAATTATGTTCATAGTCTCAAAATAAAGTTGTCATAAATTTTGTTCTTTAGTTACTATTTTAATTAAATCACATTAACTAAGAAATAATTTTGGATATGGTGCTTAAAGGAACTGAAGTACATAAATATGTTTTGATTCAACATTGTCATAATTTCCTATCAATGATGCATTGATGGAAGGTAGCTTATGATTTGATCATAGACTCTATTGAAATGCTAAAATGTTATATTGGCTTCTATCTCAATTGTGCTACAGCATGAGATGCAAGAGTTAGTACTAGATTTAGACTTTATATTAAGTCTAAATGAGATGTTTGGTATGAATTATATTGAGTGCTAAGAAAAGCTTAAGGTGTTCCAATTCTATGTTGTTTTATGAAAATATTTTATTTTTAAAATGAATTGGAATTCTTGGATGTAAAGATTAAATGTTAATCTCATTTGGATATGATCTACAAGTCTTTGTTAGAATCATTTGATCAATTCAGATTGTTTTGAAAATAAATTCTTTTTATGTTATCTGAATTAATGAGCGAGTTCTACACAACAGAGGACATCCTAAAAGCTAAGGCTATGATCAATATGATTTAATTCTAATTCTTAGCTTGAACCGAAAGGTAAGGGTGGTAAGAAGAGGAATTATAATACCAAACAGTTGGACAAGCAAGTTGCCCTAGTAGTTGCCAAAAGGAAAATGGACTCAAAAGCATGACCAAAAGGAAAATGTTTCTGTTTTGGTAAAACTAAGCATTGTCCATGATTATTTTCTAGATGGAAATTTACATGTTTTACTTTTTAAAGAGAAAGTTTTCATCCTTTGGTATTGTATGTTTTGGCACTTATGTCTAGATCTTATTAATCTAAATGATATTCAAGATTGGTGAAAGATGGGCTTTTAGAACCATTATTTTGTTATATTCCCAGTTTATGAATTCTATTTAAAGGATAATATGATCTAGGGTTCCTTTATTGTAAAGGAATATAGTTTCAATGACTTCTTTAAGTCAGTGCATACATGAAGGAGGAATAAGACTCTTTTAAAAATAATAAAGTACATGATAAGTATTTCCATTTGCTTATTTTTTTTGGAGATATACTCTAATAATTGCTATACATTTTCTAAAGTTGATTTTAAAAGTTAGTTCCTAGGACATTTGTCAAATTGTGGATTGAGTGAAAACCTAGTATATGATACTTCCACTTTTGGAGATGTCCAGCACTTGTGATAGAAAGGAAGTTTAACAAAATTGAAATCAAAAGATAGAAAAATATGTGTTTATGATGGCTATCCAAAAGGAGCTGCAAAAGGTTGTTTTGGTAGTCATAAAAAGGTCAAGATGTTTGTAAAGTACAAATATAAAGTTCTTGATGATGACCATGTGAATAATCTTAAAATACATTTAGAAATGAGATGGTTGTATTAGATACACCACAATGCATTATTCTAAATGTATAGCTAGTACACTAGTACAATATTGTAGTGGGAGGATTGTCAATTACCAAATAAATTCATACTTTTGGGATAAATTTTTGAAGTCATTCCACAAGGATATGAATTTGATCCTCGATCCTATGTAGAGGCAATGGGTGATATGAATATGAATTATTGGATCAAGGTTATGTAAATAGAATTAAATTTTATTTGAAGTATAGAACTTGTAGAGGCGCCTAATGGCATTAAGGCTATTGTTTTCAAATAGGTATGCAAGTAAATGAGATTGATAAATTTGAAAGTACAAATCTTCAAAGTCAAGACTAGTGGCGAAAAGATTTATTCAGAAAGAAATGGTTCAATCATGAAAAGATTTTTTCGCCAATAGTCAAGTTTGACTCTATCTAGATTTTCTTATCTATTATATTTCATTTGGATGAAATATAGCAATGGCTATTAAGAAAGCTTCTTTTAGTAGCAATCTTGAGGAAGACATCTATATGATGTAACTAGACTTGTACATAACAAAGAAACAGTAGTGTTTAGTATGCAAGTTGCTTAAATTCCATTTATGGACTAAAGCAAGCATCTGAATCATAAAATATCATCTTTGATCAAGTAATCAAATTGTTTGATTTTGATCAAGTATTAAAATGCCTTATGTGTGTAAAAGCTATATAGAATAATAAATTTCTTAATGCATGTTGATGACATTCTAATCATTTAGAATGATGTAGAGTTATTCTAATTATTTAGAATGATGTAGAGTTATTGTTTCCTAGTGAGAAGAATCAGGAGACATACGAGACTCTTAACCTTAGGCGTCACATTTGGGGTGAGCGTAGGGTTATTTTAGATGAGGTTGATGATGAGGTGAGGCGTAATTTTGAGCGTAGGGGCTGGTTATCGTTGTTAGACATAGATCAGCCGCCTCCTGCTACCCTGATTAGAGAGGTCTACTTGAACCTCTCTATCCATGTCTATGATTCCAACACTCTAGTTAAGAGTTGGATACGAGGTGTGGAGTATCGCATTACCCCTTCGGTAGTGTTTGATGCTCTTGGGGTGCTTGTGGTTGATCATATAGTCTTTCCCTATGATAAGTCTCCTCCTCTCGAGGACGTGATGTCATACATCACTGGGTCTTCTATCCAGTGGGGTTCTGATCCTCGGATCACCTCTGCTGAGCTTTCTGAGCTTCATTACCTTTTCCTTAGGATTACTTGTCATTCTTTGTGGCCCATTTCTCATCCCCACACTATCCCTATTGAGCGATGTGTGTTTTTGTATGCTCTTATTACTAATGCTCCTATTAGTTTTTCCCATTTGTTTCTTTGTTCCTTGAATGAAGTCCATACGAGTAGTTCTACGACTCATGCCTTATTCTTTCCTGTCTTTATTCATAGGATTCTTCTTCATCTAGGTTTAGGTGATTTCCCTACTTCTGAGCCTGTTCACATTATTGCTCTTATAGGTGCTACTTTTCTGAGGCAAAAGGCTGCTCAACTTCGAGCTAGCTCTAAGCGTCCTCGGGTAGAGCCTTCTGGTGTCACTCCACCTCCTTCTTCTTCTATAGATGCTCCTTCGGCTGAGACGTCTACTGATCCTGCTGCTGCTGCTGATGTTCCTCCACCATCTCCTTCGGATGTTTCTGATATTCGTCGGACTTTGGACACTGTCATGACCGTTCAGGCAGCTTATGGTCAGCTTTTGGTGGATGTACTTGACGAGCTTCGTGCTTTGAAAGAAGATTTGGCAAGTTTTCGACGTTCTCCTCTGCCGCCTCCTTTTGATGATAAGTGAGTACCCTTTGACAATTCGTCACAAAAAGGGGGAGTACATTCTATTGTGGAGTACATATCTTGTAGGGGAGTTTTTGTCTTAGGGGGAGTTTTTGTTTCTTTTTGTGATACTGTGGAGCTTGTGGAGCTTTTAGATTGTATCTAGGTGCTTCATTATGTATTTACATTTTTTGGCTTATGATAGGGGGAGTTTTTTTTTTTTTTGAGATACATCTTTTGTATATGTTTCTTGTTTCACTATGCTACATTGCTTATTGATTTATATTTATGATGTTATTCATGATATATTTCTTTATTTTGTGTTATGTGAAATCAAGAATTTCTTTTCTATATTACTTGTATTTTCCACACATGCATTTATGTGTTTGTTAAGTGTTACAAGAATATACAGGTTGATTCAGTCATGCTACTGTCTACTTTTGCAACTGATAGATAGTAGTTAGGTTGAATTTGTTTAGTGGCTATTGTTTTGTAATGGACTGTTTATTTTGTAAACTTTGAGCTTTGTGTTAAGTTTGTGTTTTGTCACGAATTGCCAAAAGGGGAGTTTGTTAGGTTCTAAGAATTAAGAACTAATGTATTAGAACTTCATTTTGTAATGTTGGCAAACCATGATCAAAACGGTTTTAGTCTTGTTTAGACTTGCTCAAAGTATGGGGTTTTCATGTAAAGTTGGAATCGAGTTACTGCAGAATTTACTGTGCATTTCTGCCTGGCTCGATCGATCGAGAATTAGACTCGATCAATCGAAAGTCGTGCAAAATATTTTTTTTGTAGAATTTCCAACTCAGCCCTAGTCCATTTAATGTGTAGGGTTTTATGTTTTGCCCTAAGTATAAAAGGGAAAACCCTAGCCACATTTTTAGTGTTCTAAATATTGTGTTTGTGAATCTTATTTATGAGATTTAGAGGTGTTTACCTTCACATACACTTAGGGTTTCCAATCTCAAGATTGATGCCAAGAGCTTGGTAATCTTTCAGGTGCAGAATCAAGTGCTTCAAGATATATAAGCAGGTGTGCTTGTGCTTTGCTGAGAATTTAAGGAAAGAAGTAGTCCGTGGGCTCGGAGCTGTCACGTGGTCGTGGTAGTAAGTTTCCTACTCGAGGTAGCAATAGGATGTTTGTGGTCTAAGTCGCTATTGTGTAAACTTCAATTCTTTCATAGTGAATTCCTTTTTTACCTTGAGGATAGCTAGGTTAAATCCTCCCCAGGTTTTTTACCGGTTTGGTTTTCTTGGGTTATCATATCATGTGTTATTTATTTTCCGCATATTTGCATGATATGATATATTTGTGTTAACTTAGAATTGCTTAATTTACCTAAGTTAATCACTTGGCTAAATATCTAGGTTAATCTGTTTGGGTTTACAGGGTCTAAATTTCTAATAGAGTGAAAGAAGACAGATGTAGAGGGTAGTGGAGCTTGCATACAAGTGCTAGAGCACCACCTACCGGTACTTAGCTGTGAGAGACTGCGCCCTCAATTGGGCCAAATCCACGTGAATGGGTGGAGTCGTGTTATTGCCTCTCAAAATGGAGGTTCGATTGATTATATTTTCCCCTTTACATTAAGGGTTTTACAATAGAGTCACTACTTATTTAATTACTGGGATAAATAAGAAAACCAAAATTGAAAAATTCCTCTTTTTATTGATTTTTAAATGAATTTTTACATTGATCTTAAGAAATTACATGGCTTTGGTCCTAAATACAATCTATGATAAAGTACATGGCTTTGTTTCCTAGTTACAATTTAGAAATTGAAAATTACATGGATAAGAATTGATCTATCAATCCTTGATCTAAGCTCGGAGGCTATGTTACAAGATGGGAAGGTGTTAGGCACCCATCTTGCCGGGTGAAACCAGTCTTCTAGTCTATGGTGGCCAACATTCGTATCATATCATCCAATTTGTTTTCAATCAATTTGCATGTTGAATTTAATGTGTATGCATTTGATAAACCCTAATTCAATTTATTAAGCATTGCATTTGGATTGAAAAATAAATTTTAGTGAATGTGAGTGGATGGTGATATACTAGATTCAAGGATTTAAGGAAATTATGATACAAGCATGTTTTTCATATTTTTGATGTGGATATAAGATCAAAGCTAGTGTTATGCATGAACATGTGATGAACAACCAAGAATATGTGAAGAACGCATATGAACATTAAAGAACATTCAAACATATTCAAGGAATATAAATAAATACTAGCATGCTCTAATCCTAATCTCATCATAATAATATAAAAAACAAGTTAGGGAAAGGGATTATACTAGCATGCAACATCCACATAGTAGAGGAGTAGACTCTTGATGGAGGTCCTAAGGGTCGAGTAGTTAAGAAGAACTAGGAGAGTGAGAGTGAGTCTCACTCAATACCTTGAGTCTCAAGAAACCTAAAATATGATAAGGCTACCCTACTTCACTAGAACTCAAGAGAGGAGAAGAGAGGAGGTTTTTTATGTGTCACTTGGAATGGAGGAGAGGGGGGATATATAGTAGTGGTGGAAAAAATATGAATGAAATTTCATTTAATGATTGTTAACAAAGGATAAAGAAGAATCATGAACCTAGACCCTATTTTAGACTTTAGGGAAAGCTGGTGTATTAAATGTAGAGATTGGTAGAAGTGATGAGTAAGCAAAATTCGGTATTTCCCGTAGCTACTGTTATAGCCTGTAGAGCCAAATTAAAAAAAAAAAAATCATATCTTACTCAACAAAATGATGAGCAGAGTTCATTTGTTATAAAATAATTTCAGCACAATTAACATTAATACATCCCAATTTAGTTTCCAATTAACATTAATAGGCTCTAATCACTCCCATTTCAAACTAAATTAGTTCCAATTTTAGCCTAATTAAAAAGATAATTGCATAAATTACTCATTGAATAATTAATGTTTGAATATCTAATTAATTAAGTGTGCAATCTTACCATAAAATGTAGTCCTAGCCAATCAAATTATGACATGTCATTAATTTCAAATTGATTATAATTATAATCAATTGGAATCAATTGTTCATAATCACATATAGTCGGACTCAATTTGTGATAGTGCATCTCAGCCATTACCATAGTCCGAAGCATTCTAGCCTATTAATTTTTGTGCATCATTAGTTGGCACCATCTACAGGAAAAGTGAGGAAAAATTTTCTAAGTACTAACTTTTTTGCTTTCCAAGACAACAAGGCTACATGGTCTAGCCTAGGTCGATGGCCACCAATCCAGGACACCAAGAGAGTGGAAACACCTCCAGTCACCCAAACTGTGCACCAGCACCCCAAATGATCATCCAAAAATAGTTGCAGCCCATGGCAGCCACGATGCAGAATTGACACAACAGATCCAAGAATTAACTAGGGAAGTTAATAGACAACATCAATAGCAACATGGTGGAGAACGAGGCCAAAATTCAGAGAATGAAGGGGCTAAGAACAATGCTGAAGGAGACCAGTCTAGAGGTACCGTTACTCGTAGGGTATCACATTTGGAAAGGGAGATGGACCATATGAAAAGAGCCATGGAAGAGATGAAGGATTCCATGAGAAGAGCAAGTCACGGGGATGACCACGTCCACAAGACTGATTCCCCCTTCATTGCATCCATCACATGTCATCCCCTACCTTCCAAGTTCAAAATGCCTACCCTAGACTCATATGATGGGATGCGTGATCCTTGTGATCACATTGCCACATTCAAGATAACCATGCATCTTCAAGGTGTTCCAAACGAGATCATGTGCAGAGCCTTTACTACCACGTTGGAAGGCCCATCCGAAGTATGGTTTGGTAAGTTACCACCAAACACCATAACCTAGTTCCAAGAGTTAAGTAAGTTGTTCGTCGACAACTTTGTAAGGGGACAGAGACAAAAACGTTCCTTGTCTAGCTTGTTAAGCATAGAGTAAAGAGAGAACGAGAGTCTTTATTCCTTTATTAGCCATTTTAACAGAAAAGCCTTGTTAGTGGACAAAATGTTGGAAAAATACATGTTTATATCGCAAACATGACACACACAGCGGAAAATTAATGAATCTACTTCATTCGCAATTTATAACATGTACTACGTAAGTTTCAGAATTTAAGAATAAGAAAACGTACCTTGGTGTGGTGAAATTCAAAACAAAAGATTAGAAGTACTTGGGACACTTTTAATCTTCACTCTAATTCCACTTAACGCCCAAGAAGTGTGGCCTCTCAATCAGTTTCTAAGGAGAGAATAAGAGAATGTCCAACACTCATATACAAACCATCTCATGTTCTTATATGATTTTAATGAAAACCTTTATGAAAAGACTAATGAAATTTTGTATGTTTCTCTCCTTATATATAACTGATTATTTAATTGGGCTAGCCTTATGGGCCATTCCAATTGGGCTCTAGTATGTGGCTTGGAGTGGGACCAAAATGGAACAAATAAGACTCTAGCTCCAATGGGCTTTGGGCTTTTCTATCAACTCTTAACAAGTCCAAAGTTACCATTAATTAAATTCAATATCACCATATGAATATGGTTGCACTCTAGGCCTTATTAATAAATTATATTCCAAGACTTTATTATACATGCAACCCCTTCATTAAAATATTCGTAGTAATACAAAGTCATGAATATAGACTGCCACTTTGAAGATTACTACATCTTAATCCTTAAGTACTCGGTTTAATCATTTATGTTATTCATCATATATTTATGAAATCTAATTCCATAAATATATACTTTAGTAACTCCTTACTAAAGTGGTTAAGCCCAACACTTTTAATACCCAAACCCATTAAACTTATCTCAAGGGAATATTTAATATCTCTATTAAAAAATTATGAATTTCATCTTGAGAATATATGTTTTATCAACATTAAATGCGGCTGCCCAACATACTGAGGTTTTGATTGTAACTTATAGATCTCATTCCTGATATATCAAAGCAACCTACACCGCATGATCAAGTCCATTATTCTCTCAGGATTTAGAATTGATGTAAATAGAAGTCGTGAGATTTATTATTCATTTGACAGTCGTTATGAGAATAATAAATCCCACAGTAGTTTAGTTCAATATGTCTTAACTCTTAAAACATATTAACATATCAACTAGAAGTCTCCACTTCCATGACCAAGACAAATCATCTTAGTTGATATGTTATAGTCTTCGCAAATAAAATGCCCAATTTCATCACTGACTACGAACTAAAATTCTGAGTTTACAAAGAACTTGGGATTTATATCTTCTGTGACTTTTCATATAAATTACATACTATGCATCTCATGGGCTAAAATAATGTCCCATTAGTTCATTTATAGATAGTCTCATATAATTAAATTATTTAATTATTTATGATATGCCAATAAATTAGGTTTTAGGGCATAAACCCCAACATGAGATGGATGACAAGATCCTTTTAGCAGCTTTCTACAATGTATGACTAGGAGCCACATACGATGGTTGAATTGATACATTCAATTTGTTGGGAAATTTAGACCCCAGTTGATAGAATTAACAAGTTTTAAATCCAAGTTGTTAATTAGATTTATTAGAATAATACTTGTTAAAACAAATAAACATCAATATCATGTCAAAAATAAATGCAGCGGAAAAGTAAATAAGACAAGATATGATGACCTAGGAAAACCAATGAAACAAACTTGTTTCACAGTAAAAAACCTAAGGGAAAACCTTCCCAAAAGGCAATCCACTTGTAAAGAAAAGTTTCAGATTTAGTACAAAACCTTTGTCCCTAGACTTTACAATCTCCGTAGATGAACTCACAGTAGAAACCTTTTACCGCTTCAGAACCTATGAATTCTTCAATATATGAACGCCACCCTTTTGATGCACGGATCCCAGTACTTGACTAACACACCAACTTGAGAAGTTTGTTAGCTGCAAAGTTCTTCAGTTCATCACACGATGAAGATCCAGAAGATGCTTGGTCACAAAACCCTATGGTGCACATACACAGCAACTTCTTCACAAGAGATGAACTAGGACAAAACTTTGTCTCAAGTCACAATTTGCTTGAACAGACTTTGCTCAATGTTTGTGCAATTTGCAAACACTTTGTTGGCTCTTAACATAATCATTTTATATGTCTAGGGTTATAAGAAAAGAAAGCCCAAAGACACATTCACGGATCTTAAGAAAACATAATAGAAAATTTGTTTTTCTTAAACCTCGACAGATAGCGTTTGTCGAGAAGCTGTTGAGCCACGGGGCTGGAACAACTTCTTGAGCTCGATAGATGCTAGCTGTTGAGCTTTAATGACAGGCACTTTCTTGATTTGAATCTTGGACAGACTTGCATGGCTTTAACACTTGATCTTGAAACAAGGTTTCTTGAAGTATCAAACACATCCTAAATCTACCTAATTACAAGTAAAGTGTGTTTTGTCAAAAGATTAGCCAATTACATAAAGTACTGACATATGTTCCTAACAAGTAAAACACACATGTCCTAACATTCTCTCCCTTTGGCAATCCGTGACAAAACCACAACAAACAAATGAACATATGAGAGAAGTCATAAATCACTCAACTCATACTCACTTGTTGAATACAATAAAATCTATCCTAACAAAAACTCTTGAAAAACTTTGCAAGAAGAGAGTTTATGAAAAGTAGACTTTGACAAGTTGTATTTCTAAAACATTTAAACTAAACTCATCAAGGAATTTTAGTGTGAAACAGAAATAATAGATTGCATACACGTAATAAGAAGCATGTGCATACAGAGAGAAAATAAATAACACATGTAAGGATAGGTGAAAGAACAACATACATCAACATATAAATATCAAAGATAAGCACAATGTATGTAAACAAGGTCACAAGACCGGTATACAAGAAGGAGGTAAACACTCCCCTTAACAACATGAAATACATCTCCCCCTTACAAAGGCATGTATTTCTCCCCCCTAACATGTAGAATCTTAAAAAGAAACCACATATTCTCCACAATTTCTCCCCCTTTTTGTCATGATTGACAAAGGGTACCAAAAGCTAGAATGCTTCACCCGAGAAACATAAAGATGATCAAGAATGATCAAGGAGGTACAAAGAATCCATAAAAATGCATGAATGTAATGAAACAAGATGCTATGGATGACAAGATAAAAGAAAGATGCAAAACATGTGAAAAAACAATGCATTCAAGAGGATCTCGACAAATCAAGAGGTGTCAAGATGCAATCGAGCCAAGTGTCGAGGGAGGTATCGAGATTTTAGCCGTCGACAAATGAAGGTGTCGAGAATGTGTTGAGGGACAAGACAAGGATGTATAAAAGAATCTCAATCAATCCACCAACTATTGAGAAGCTATCGAGGAGTTAGAACTTTCTCGATCGATCCACCGAGTGTCGAGACAGGTGTCGAGATTGTGATAAGAAACAGCTTAAGAGCTCAACAAATAGCCAAGTGTCAAGGATTTGTTGAGGAGTTATCGAGATTTCTTAAAAACAGTTTTTCGAGAAGAGAAAAACACAGACATGAATGCAATCAAGTATGCAACTCAACCAAGAATCCAATCAACATATAAAGTTCGCAAAATCATCTCTCAACAATAATTTTAAGCACATGGATCTTAAAAACACACACACATACACTAAACAAGTCTAACTAATTTTATATTTCAAAAATAAGTCAAGACAGTTTAGTGAGCATACATTAGCACAAGTAAAACTTGTGATGGCCAAATCACATTGTTCCTGCACATGTATCAAAAGTAGCAAAGAATATTGCGTGTTGTGTGTGAAAAACATTGCAAGATTGCAAATGTGTATGCATGTTATGACGATTTGAGATATGAGAAAATCACTTTAACTCACACACAATCATAACTGTTTGATGGGGACTATCACCTTTGAGGTACATCCTATAACTCCCACATCTCCTAGAAAACACGCTTGCAATCATATTTAAAAGCATTTTTGATCTTTTTGCTTTTTAATTTTCTTTGCATATTTTTCTTTTAAGCAAACCATGCATGTGCATATATAAGAGAGAAAAGAAATACCCAATGATGTTAAGCTTTTGACATTGCACTTTTGCTATGCCAAAGCATACAAATGTCATTGACATTGCACTTTTCCTATGCCGTAGCATACAGATGTCATTGACATTGCACTTTTCCTATGCCGTAGCATACAGATGTCATTTTATGATTGGTGGGCAACAGTGGTGAGATGGTTATTTATGCCTTCTCTTAGGATTTTCTAGTCCTACTCGTCAAAAAGAGTGATATGAGTGTTAAGTATAAGAGATCACTTAACCTTACTCATCACAAACACAAGCCAAAAAGCTCACTTGCTTAGTTGTGCATAGAGATGCTCATCTAAGTTACAAAAGATACAAAGTTTAGAAAACTTTGTTTCCATGGCCATCCAAGGTACACAAGTACCAATGTACACAAACACACACTGTTTTTGTATTTTTTTTATTTTTCTCTTTTTATTTTGAAAAACAAATAAAATAAAGACTAAACAACCAAACAAAAATAGACAAACAACATGAAAGCATGAAAGAAAGATGCAGATGCATGAAAGCACAATTAAGTCTTAGGCTTTTTCCTCACATACACAGCATAAGTCTTTGGCCATGAAGATGAAAAGGCACGTGTCCTAGTATGTCTACTATAGGACATAGAAGAATTAAAATTCTCCTGAAATTGAGTTAAAAAGTTCAAAGCTTTTAATAGCTCTCCAAACAAAGGTATAGGTCCTTGAGAGGAAACCTGTGACCGTTTGGACAATGGCTTATGAGGATACAACTTAAAGCAATTAGGACGAATGTGTCCAGAAACACCACAATGGTGACAAACATGAGCAGTTTTAGAGCTTCTCGGCTTCCTAGAAGGAGGTCTAACCTTAGAGGTTGATAGAGACCTCAACTTAGGACAATTTGGCCTAATATGACCAACAATATGACAATATTGACAAATGGGGACCAGTTTTAACAAGTTTCCCAATATGACAATGTTGGGAAATTTAGACCCCGATTGATAGAATTAACAAGTTTTAAATCCAAGTTGTTAATTAAATTTATTAGAATAAAACTTGTTAAAACAAATAAACATCAATATCATGTCAAAAATAAATGCAGCGGAAAAGTAAATAAGACAAGATATGATGACCTAGGAAAACCAATGAAACAAACTTGTTTCACAGTAAAAAACCTGGGGGGAAACCTTCCTAAAAGGCAATCCACTATAGTAAAGAGAAGTTTCAGATCTAGTACAAAACCTTTGTCCCTAGACTCTACAATCTCCATAGATGAACTCACTGTAGAAACCTTTTACCGCTTCAGAACCTCTGAACTCTTCAATATATGAACGCCACCCTTTTGATGCATGGATCCCAGTACTTGACTAACACACCAACTTGAGAAGTTTGTTAGCTGCAAAGTTCTTCAGTTCATCACACGATGAAGATCCAGAAGATGCTTGGTCACAAAACCCTATGGTGCACATACACAGCAACTTCTTCACAAGAGATGAACTAGGGTAAAACTTTGTCTCCAGTCGCAATTTGCTTAAATAGACTTTGCTCAATGCTTGTGCAACTTACAAACACTTTGCTCAATGCTTGTGCAATTTGCAAACACTTTGACGGCCTTTAACATAATCCTTTTACATGTCTAATTTTATGAGAAAAAAAAGCCCAAAGACACATTCACGGATCTCAAGAAAACAGAACAGAAAACCTATTTTTCTTAAACCTTAACAGATAGCGTCTGTCGAGAAGCTGTCGAGTCACAGGCTAGAACAGCTTCTTGAGCTCGATAGACGCTAGCTATCGAGTTAGCTGTCGAGCTTTAATGACAGACACTTTCTTGACTTGAATCTTGGACAGACTCGCATAGCTTTAACACTTGATCTTGAAATAAGGTTTCTTGAAGTATCAAACACATCCTAAATCTACCTAATTACAAGTAAAGTGCATTTTGTCAAAGGATTAGTCAATTACATAAAGTAGTGACATATGTTCCAAACAAGTGAAACACATATGTCTTAACACAACCCAAAGTTTCATGAACGCAGAAGACGTAATTATTGCCAAGAAAAGAAGAGTGGTGAATGGTTGGACAATGGTTATATACACCATCCAGGGCAAGGTCTTTCTCCAAAGAAAGCCAAAGTAGGGGAAAAAAGGTTTGAGATAGCAAGAAGGCAGGGTCGTCCTCAGGACGATACTCCAACTACACTCCCTTGAGTATTCCATTTGACCAAGTGTTAATGTAGATAAAAAATGATCCATCCTTGAAGTGGCCTGAGAGGATGAAAGGAGATCCTAGCAAGTAGAACAAAAGCAAGTACTATCGTTTTCACTGCGACCATGGATATGATACGGACGAATGCTATGAGTTGGAGCAGCAGATTGAAGCTCTCATTAAGCAGGGAAAGTTAAATAACTCTCTTGGGCAAGACTAAAAGGATGAGAGACAGTCAATGAAGGGCAAAGCAGAAGAGCCAGCACGTCAACTACTTAGAGAAATAAGGATCATTGTAAGGGGTACATCAACAGGAAGCTCGTCCAAAGCCAAGAAGACCTACTTGCGAGAAGTACAGAACGTTCAAATATCTGGACGGCCACCAAGGATGATTAGAGAAGACGAGCTGGTCATTATTTTCACGGACGAAGATGCGAGACGATTGCACAATCCTCATGACAATGTGATTGTCATTACTTTGGCAATTCCAAATTATACAACTAGAAGGGTGTTAATAGACAATGGAAGTTCAGCAGATATCCTCTACTGTCCGGCCTTCTAGCAAATGAGGATTAACAAGGAGTTACTTCGTCCAATGAATATGCCATTGATCAGATTTGGAGGAATGAAGGTTCTACTAGTAGGCACCATCTCCTTGCTAGTTGTAATCGGCTCTTACCCACAGCTAATCAATAAGGAAGTGAATTTCCTTGTTGTAGATTGTTCATCCTCGTATAATGCCATTATTGGATAACCAACTTTAAACAGTTAGAGGGCTGTAATGGCCACCTACCACTTGTCTATCAAGTTCCCAACGGAGTATGGCATTGGAGAAGTATAAGGAAAGGAGAATATTACTTAGCAATGTTGGCTATGGACGAGCAGATACAGACAATGAACATTAAGGAAAGGAGAACATTGGCTGAGCCAATTAAGGTACTAGAAGATGTACCGTTGGATGAGTCCAACCTGGAGAAGTTTACAAGGATTGGGACGAATATGGGGGAGAAGACAAAGCATGATCTCGTTGGATTCCTCAAAAAGAGCACATATGTTTTTGCTTAGAGCGATGAAGACATGTCTGGGAATGACCCAAGTGTGATTACTCATCATTAAAACGTGTCTCCATCCTACAAGCCCATCCATCAAAAGAAGAGAGTGTTTCTCCTAGAACGAGATAATGCCATCAAAGAAGAAGTTCATAAGTTTGTAACTACTGCATTCATCTGTGAAGTTTACAACCCTGATTTGCTAGCTAATGTAGTAATGGTCAAAAAGGCTAATGGCAAATAAAGGATGTGCGTGGATTTCATATATTTAAACAAGGCATGCCCCAAGGACAGCTATCCTCTTCCATGCATTGATTAGTTGGTGGATTCAACAGTTGAACACCAACTGTTAAGTTTCCTGGATGCATTCTTAAGGTACAACTAACTTAAGATGGATGAGGCAGACCAGAAGAAAACATCCTTCATCACAAGCTAAGGTTTGTTTTGTTATAAAGTGATGCCATTTGGTTTGAAAAATGCAGGAGATACCAACCAAAGGCTAGTCAACCATATGTTTCATCCCCAAATTGGGAGAAATGTTGAAGTATACATGGATAACATGCTGGTCAAGAGCGCGAGGGAGACAACATTTGGATGACCTTCAAGAAACCTTTGATACACTAGGGTGATACAAGATGAAGTTGAATCCAAGCAAATGTGCCTTTGGAGTTGCATCGAGGAAATTCCTTGGTTTTATGGTTTCATAAAGAGGGATTGAAGCAAACCCTGATAAAATTCCAAGTGATTCTAAACATGGAGCCCCAAAGAATATTAAGGATGTCTAGAGTTTTACTCGACGAGTAGCTTCCCTTAGCAGGTTTGTTTCAAAAGCTATTGACAAGTGTTTACCATTTTTTCAAAGTGTTAAGGAAAGAATTTGAATGGACGGACAAGTGCCAACAAGCATTTGAAGACTTAAAGGCCTATCTCGCTTCAACTCCACTTTTAAGCCCCTATAAACTAGAAGAATAGTTGTATCTCTACTTAGCAGTGTCTTCTCATGTAGTAAGTTCGGCCTTGATTAGAGAAGAGGGAAAGGTACAAAAGCCCATTTACTGCACCAGCAAAGCTTTAAGGGGAGCTGAAGGATGATATCCATCCATGGAAAAGCTTACATTTTCATTAGTGACAGCAGCAAGGAAGCTCAGGCCTTATTTCAAGCTCATGTAATCAACATCCTAACAAATCACTCGCTAAAGATGGCCATGAACAAGCTGGAGGCCGCTGGACGACTAATCCAATAAGAAGTAGAACTTAGTGAGTTTGATGTGCAGTACGGACCAAGAGAAGCAATAAAAGCTCAAGTCCTGGTGGACTTCATTGCCAAATTCACTCCTGCTAGTAGTCAGCAAAATGAAGACTAAGGGGCAAAGTAGTGGGTCGTCCATGTGGATGGAACATGTTAGCTATCACTTAGAGCAGATTCAGTCCTCGTCCAAGGAGACTCACAGTTAGTGATAAGACAAGTAAATGGAACATGTGAAGCTAAGGAAGAACGGATGAAGTACTTAGGTAAAGTTAAGTAGTGCATCAAAAGCTTCATAACAACTTAATTTCAATAGATACCAAGGGAGGATGATGTGGAAGCTGACGTCCTAGCCAAGACGGCATCTATAGATGAGATAGTAGGAGATCAAGTTAAAGTCTAGTATATTGCAAGTATAGACATTCTAGAAGTCAATCAGATAGACGGAGTCGCCAACTGGACCTCCCTTATTGTGTCTAATCTTAAGGATAGAGTTCTTCCTGAAGATAAAGAAGAAGCAAGGAAGCTAAGGGTAAGGGCAGCAAGGTTCATCCTTATAGACGAGGTGTTATATAAGAGGGGTTTTTCTTAACCCTACTTAAGGTGCTTAAATCCAAACGAGTCCCTTTATATTTTGAGAGACCTCCATGAAGGAAGATGTGAAAACCATTTAGGGGCCAGGTCCCTCGTCTATAAGATAGTCCGTGTAAGATATTACTGGCCATCCATGCAAGCAGATGCTAAAACTTATGTCAAGGCGTGTGACAAATGTCAATGCTACAACAACATACCTAGGCAACCATCAGAGTAGCTCACCCGTTCAATGCCTCACTAGACGAGTAGCTGCCCTTAACAGGTTTGTTTCAAAAGCTACTGACAAGTGTTTACCATTTTTTTAAAGTGTTAAGGAAAGAATTTGAATGGACGGACGAGTGCCAACAAGCATTTGAAGACTTAAAGGCATATCTCGCTTCAACTCTGCTGTTAAGCCCATATAAACTAGGAGAATAGTTGTATTTCTACTTAGCAGTGTCCTCTCATGTAGTAAGTTCGGCCTTGATTAGAGACGAGGGAAAGGTACAAAAGCCCATTTACCACACCAGCAAAGCTTTAAGGGGAGTTGAAGGATGATATCCACCCATGGAAAAGCTTGCATTTTCATTAGTGATAGTAGCAAGGAAGCTCAGGCCTTATTTTCAAGCTCATGTAATCAACGTCCTGAAAAATCACTCACTAAAGAAGGCCATGAACAAGCTGGAGGCCACTGGACGACTAATCCAGTGAGAAGTAGAACTTAGTGAGTTTGATGTGCAGTACAGACCAAGAGAAGCAATAAAAGCTCAAGTCCTGGTGGACTTCATTGCCAAATTCACTCCTGCTAGTAGTCAACAAAATGAAGACTATGTTGGGAAAATACATGTTCGTATCGCATACAAAACATACACAGCGGAAAATTAACGGATCTACTTCATTCGCAATTGATAACATGCACTATGAAAGTTTCAGAATTTAAGAATAAGAAAGCATACCTTGATACGGTGAAATTCAAAACAAAAAATCAGAAGTTCTTGGGAAGACTTTTAATCTTCACTCCAATTTCACTTAATGCCCAAGATGTGTGGTCTCTCAATTAGTTTCCAAAGAGAGAACAAGGGAGTGTCCAACACTTACATACAAACCATTTCATTCCTTGTGTAATCTTGATGAAAAACACTTATGAAAAACTCATGAAAAGACTCATAAAATTCTGTATGTTTCTCTCCTCATATACAACTAATTATCTAATTAGGCTAGCCTTTTGGGCCATTCCAATTGGGCTCTAGTATGTGGCTTGGAGTGGGACCAAAAGGGAACAAATAAGACTCTAGCTCCAATGGGCCTTGGGTTTTTCTGTCAACTCTTGACAAGTCCAAAGTTACCATTAATTATATTCAATACCACTATATGAATATAATTGCACTCTAGGCCTTATTAATAAATTATATCCCAAGACTTTATTATACATGCAACCCCTTCATTAAAATATTCGTAGTAATACAAAGTCATGAATATAGACTGCCACTTTGTAGATTACTACATCTTAATCCTTGAGTACCCGATTTAATCCTTAATGTTATTCATCATATATTTATGAAATCCAATTCCATAAATATATACTTTAGTAACTCCTTACTAAAGTGATTGGACCCAATTCTCTGAATAACCAAACCCATTAAACTTATCTCAAGGGAATATTTTATATCTCCGTTAAGAGATTATGAATTCCATCTTGAGAATATATGTTCCATCAACACTAAATGCGGCTGCCCAACATACTGAGGTTTTAACTGTAACTTATAGATCTCACTCCTGATATATCAAAGCAACCTACATCTCATGATCAGGTCCATTATTCTCTCAGGATTTAGAGTTGATGTAAATAGAAGTCGTGAGATTTATTATTCATTTGACAGTCGTTAGGAGAATAATAAATCTCACAGCGGTCCAGTTCAATATGTCTTAACTCTTAAAACATATCAATATACCAACTAGAAATCTTCCATTTCCATGATCAAGACAAATCATCTTAGTTGATATGTTATAGTCTTCGCAGATGAAATGCCCAATTTCATCACCGACTACGAACTAAACTTCTGAGTTTACAAAGAACTTGTGATTTATATCTTCTGTGACTAAATCACATACGATGCATCTCATGGACTAAGATAATGTCTCATTAGTTCATTTATAGATTGTCTCATATAATTAAACAATTTAATTATTTATGACATGCCAATAAATTGGATTTTAGGGCGTAAACCCCAACAGACTAAGGGGCAAAGCAGTGGGTCGTCCATATGGATGGAACATGTTAGCTAAATCACTTGGAGCAGATTTAGCCCTCGTTTAGGGAGACTCACAATTAGTGATAAGCCATGTAAATGGAACATGTGAAGCTAAGGAAGAACGGATGAAGTACTTAGGTAAAGTTAAGCAGTGCATCAAAAGCTTTATAACAACTTAATTTCAATAGATACCAAGGGAGGATAATGCAGAAGTTGACGTCCTAGCCAAGACGGCATCTATAGACAAGATAGCAGGAGATCAAGTTAAAGTCCAGTATATTGCAAGTATAGATATTCCAGAAGTGAATCAGATAGGACCTCCCCTATTGTGTCCTATCTTAAGGATGGAGTTCTTCCTGAAGAAAAAGAAGAAGCAAGGAAGCTAAAGGTAAGGGCAGCAAGGTTCATCCTTATGGACGAGGTGTTATATAAGAGGGGTTTTTCTCAACCCTACCTGAGGTGTTTAAATCCAGATGAGTCCCTTTACATTTTGAGAGACGTCCATGAAGGAGCATGTGAAAACCATTTAGGGGCCAGATCCCTCGTCTATAAGATAGTCCGTGTAAGATATTACTGGCCGTCCATGCAAGCAGTTGCTAAAACTTATGTCAAGGCGTGTGACAAGTGTCAGTGCTACAACAACATACCTAGGCAACTATCAAAGTAGCTAAACCGGTCAATGGGGATTGGACATCCTTGGTCCCTGTCCTATAGGAACGAGGAAAATGAAGCTCTAGGTGGTAGGGATTGATTATTTCACTAAATGGATGGAAGCAGAGCCATTGGCAAAGATCACCGAGCAAAACGTCAGAAGCTTCATCTGGAACAACATTATCTGCCTTTTTGGAATCCCTAGGGTGCTCATCTCAGACAATGGACGCTAGTTTGATAACATACCTTTCAGAGAGTTCTGCGAGTAGTTGGGAATCAGGAATCACTAC
The DNA here is from genome assembly GCA_033629205.1 of Lithocarpus polystachyus. Taxonomy (NCBI): domain Eukaryota; kingdom Viridiplantae; phylum Streptophyta; class Magnoliopsida; order Fagales; family Fagaceae; genus Lithocarpus; species Lithocarpus polystachyus. The sequence goes on from CM066165.1 coordinate 54,875,161, forward strand.
TCCTTATCATCCCACCCACAAGCTAATGGTCAAGTTGCGAATCAATCCTTGTTGAAGATCATCAAGACTCGGCTTGAGGGGGCAAGAGGGATATGGCCAGATGAATTAGCCAGTGTCCTTTGGGCATACAGGACAACAGTAAGGACTATTAGGATATGTGCCCTTAAATCCTATTGTATGATGCTATGTATGATATTATGTATTACATTATGTGAGAAATGATGTATGACTTAATATTGAGTTTAATAAAGTTGTTTTATTCTTATCTAAAATAATGGTAGCATGAATATCCGGACATTATCAAATAGTCCATGAGATGCATAGTATGTGATTTATGTATTTTAGTCACAGAAGATATAGATCACAAGTTCTTTGTAAACTTAGAATTTTGGTTCGTAGTCGGTGATGAAATTGGGCATTTCATCTGCGAAGACTATAACATATTAACTATGATGATTTGTCTTGATCATGGATGTGGTGACTTCTAGTTAATATGTTGATATGTTTTAAGAGTTAAAACATATTGAATTAGACTGCTGTGAGATTTATTATTCTCCTAACGACTGTCAATTGAATAATAAATCTCATGACTTGTATTCACATGAACTCTTAATCCTGAGAGAATAATGGACCTGATCATGAAATGTAGGTTGCTTTGATATATCAGGAGTGAGATCTAAAGTAACGGTCAAAACCTCAGTATGTTGGGCAGCCACATTTAGTGTTGATGGAACATATATTCTCAAGATGGAATTCATAGTCTCTTAACGGAGATATAAAATATTCCCTTGAGATAAGTTTAATGGGTATAGTTATTCAGAGAGTTAGGCCTAAGCACTTTAGTAAAACTAAAGTATATATTTATGAAATTGGATTTTATAAATATATGGTGAATAACTCAAAAGGATTAAACTGGGTACTCAAGGATTGAGATGTAGTAATTTACAAAGTGGCAGTCTATATTCATGACTTTGTATTACTATGAATATTTTATGAAGGGGTTGCATGTATAATAAAGTCTTGGGATATAATTTATTAATGAGGCCTAGAGTGCAATTATATTTATATAGTGGTATTAAATATAATAAATGGTAACTTTGGACTTGTCAAGAGTTGAAAGAAAAGCCCAAGGCCCATTGGAGCTAGTGTCTTATTTGTTCCCTTTTGGTCCCACTCCAAGCCACACACTAAAGCCCAATTGGGAAGGCCCAAAAGGCTAGCCCAATTAGATAATCAGTTATGTGGAGAGAAACATACAGAATTTTATATAGAATGAAATGGTTTGTATGTGAAATATAATAAGATGATATAAAAGAGGAGAGACACTCTTTCATATTCTCTCTAGAAAACATAAAACTGATTGAGAGACCACACATCTTGGGCATCAAGTGGAATTGGAGTGAAGATTGAAAGTGTTCTCGAGTACTTCTTCATTTGGTTTTGAATTTCACCGCATCAAGGTACACTCTCTTGTTCTTATATTCTGAAACTTACATAGTGCATGTTATCAATTGCGAAAGAAGTAGATCCGTTTATTTTCCGCTGCGTATGTTTTGTATGTGATGCAAACATATATATTTCCTAACATTGGTATCAGAGCCAGGTTTTCATTTCGTATCTGTATAACATGTTTTGTACATTTTGGAATTAGAGATAATAGTTTCAAGTTGATAGAGAATTATACATTTAATTTTCTACATGGTTGTTGAAACTATGATTTGATAAAAACTGATATTGATATTATGATGTTGTTTAAATATGAATTTAAGAATGTTAAATTGATCTTTAAGGCTATAGCATCAATAGATTTCAGATTTGATATCAATCTCTGTCTATCATTTTCATATGATGGTTGTTTATTCATGCAAAACCGTTGAAAACTGCCTTAGAAGAATTTCTGGAAATTTGAGTTTTACGAGTTTCGATCGATCGAAATTTACTTTCGATCGATCGAGTAAAACAGTGACCAATCTTTTTGAATCGATTGATATTCCATTGCTAGTCGATTGATCGAATTTTCTTTTCGATCGATCGAGAGGCGATCGAGCATCAATCGAACTAGGCAGATGGTCAAGTTCGAATTGTTTAATTTTTTCGACCGATCGAGGGGCACATTCGATCGATCGAAAGAAGGAAAATCTAAATTTTTTCTAAGTGTTTAGTATAAAGTGCTTAGTATAAAGTGCAAGGCTGTGTATAATTAGTTTATGCATGTTTAAAAGGTGAAAACCTTTAATTTAAAACATCTAGTGGGAGAGAGATTCAAGGGTTGGATCTCACGGCCTCCATTGTCAGTTTATAGTAGTGTGATTAATCACCTCGCCTTGGCGTATATGCCTTGCTTCCTACGGAGGGTGTTTAATTCATGGTACTACAGGTTAAACTTCTTAATGATAGATGAAGTGTGTTTTTAAATTAAGAACGACCACGCTACCGTGGAGTTACTTGGTGACTCACATTGATTCTAGACAATGGTGTACACTAGACTAAGTATGATGTTAACCTCCCTTCGGAGCTATGTCATTATCACTTAGAGGCTAAAGGAAAAGCGGCACATTATTTTTGTTTGGTAAGAGTTACCATGATAGCATTAATAATGAGGATAATTATTGCTTAATCATAGTGATTGGTATGACCTCGCTACCGAGGAATATTAATTGTGGGATTGGGTTGTCGTTACATATATTATATTATGGTTTTGTTAAGGTTCCATATTATATGTTTATATGCTAAATTGATAATGTCCAGTTTACTTATTATATTCATGTTTATTATTCCAGATTTGAATATGGCATCATTTAGCCCACTTGTTAGCATTCTTAATGAAAACAAATTTACTGGAACCAATTATGTTGACTGGAAAAGAAACTTGGACATAGTTCTCACAACTGAAGAGCACAAATATGTGCTTACTCAACCATGTCCTAGCTTTCCTTCATTAGATGCTCCTCCTGAGGAAAAACAACGATATGATCGTTGGCAGAAATCTAGTGGAAATGGCCAAGTGCTACATCCTAGCGTCCATCTCAAATGTTCTACAGCATCAAATGCAGGATGTAGAACTAGCTTCGGATATTATGCAAAGTCTGAAGGAGATGTTTGGTAAGTAAGGCCGTTCTGCAAGGCAAGAAACCATGAGGCAAATTTATAATACCAAAATGGCTGAAGATAGTTCAGTGAGAGAACATTGTCTTACAATGATCTCTAATCTGAATACATTGGAAGTTTTGGGTGCCGACATTGATGGAGAATCCCAAGTGGATATGATACTCCAGTCACTACCGGAATCATTCAAGGAATTCAGACTTAATTATAACATTAACAAAAAGATTTATTCTTTGTCTGAATTAATGAATGAGTTGGTAGCGGCGGAAGGCATCCTTGCTACTTCCAATGTTGAAGCCAATGTGGGTGAAGCTTCTACTTCTCAACCTAAGTCGAAAGGCAAGGGTAAGAAGAAGAAGAAGAAGGACTTCACTAAGCAGGAGGGTAAACAAATTGTCTTAGGGGTTGTCGACAAAGGAAAGAAGCTGAAAGGAAAATGTTTCTATTGTGGTGAGAAAGGACATTGGAAGAGGAATTGTCCAAAGTTCAAGGCTGCCAATAAGAGTATGAAAATTTCATTCCTTCTTGAAATATGCTTGGTACAAAATCTCACGGATTCCTGGTGTGTGGATTCAGGTTGTACTAATCATATCTGCAATTCTTTGCAGGGGTTCCAGGAGACCAGAAGACTTAAAGAAGGAGAGTTGTTTCTGACCTTGGCTGATGGGAGTAGGATTCCAGTTGTAGCTATTGGAATGTTTAATTTATGTTTTGAAACTAGGGTTTAAATATTGGAAGATTGTTTATTTGTACCTAATGTTCGTAGGAATTTAATTTCTGCAACTTATTTAGGTAAAAATAGATATTATGTTATCCTTAAAGACAATGTTGTAATAAAGAAGGATAAAATGCTTATCTGTTCTGGCAATATTGTGGATGGTCTTTATATTTTAAATCCTAATAAGCATGAATTATATAATTCTGAATTAGATAATAACTCTCATGTAAAATCATTAAAGAGAAAGTTTCCTTCTACTAATGATGCATATCTTTGGCACTTGCGTTTGGGTCATATTAATCCAAACAGAATTCAAAGACTGATCAAAGATGGTCTTTTAGAGCCATTGGACTTTGATGAATTTCCAGTTTGTGAATCTTGTTTGGAAGGCAAAATGACCAAACGACCTTTTAATGCAAAAGGTAGAAGAGCCCAAGAGTTGCAAGAATTAGTTCATACGGATGTTTGTGGTCCTATGTCAACCCAAGCAAAAGGAGTTTATGAGTACTTCATCACTTTCACCGATGATTACTCTAGATTTGGTTATGTGTACCTAATGAGACGGAAGTCTGAAGCTTTTGAAATATTCAAAGAGTTTAGGGCTGAAGTTGAGAATCAATTGGGTAAACACATAAAGGCCATTCAATCTGATCGTGGTGGCGAATACCTTCTTGGGGATTTCAAGGATTACTTAACTCAAAATGGGATTGTATCCCAATTGACTGCACCTGGAACTTCCCAACAAAATGGTGTAGCAGAAAGAAGGAATATGACTGTTTTAGAAATGGTTAGGTCCATGATGAGTTACTCAACTTTACCTATTTCTTTTTGGGGTTATGCCTTAGATACAACAATACATTTTTTGAATTTAGTTCCATCAAAATCTATTCCCAAAACACCCATGGAATTGTGGAGTGGGCGTAAGCCTAGTATGAAATATCTCCACATTTGGGGTTGTCTTGCACATGTGTTAAAAGGGAAGTCTGATAAGTTGGAACCAAAATCAGAAGTATGTTTGCTTGTGGGTTATCCAAAAGAAATTAGGGGTTATTTATTCTATAGACATAAAGATAACAAAGTTTTTGCTAGTACAAATGCTAAATTCTTGGAAAATGACTATATGAATAATTTTACTCCTAGAAGTAGAGTTGTCTTGGCTAAATTGAATGAACCTGTAATTGAACAACCAATGGTTGAAACTAGGGATGATGTGGCTGTATTGGATACACCACAGGATACTACTCATGAGATGTCTAGTACACAGTTGCCTCATCGTAGTGGGAGGAATGTTAGGCCACCTATAAGATTCATAGGTCTTGGAGAGACTTATGAGGCTATCTCAGAGGAGGCCAAAACTGATCCTTACACTTATGAAGAAGCAATGAATGATATAGATGCACATCATTGGGTCCAAACTATGAAATCAGAATTAGATTCCATGTATTCCAATCAAGTTTGGGATCTTGTAAAGGCGCCTAACGGCATTAAACCTGTTGGTTGCAAATGGGTTTACAAGAGGAAGAGAGGGATAGATGGAAAGGTTGAAACTTTTAAAGCAGGGCTAGTGGCAAAAGGGTATACTCAAAAAGAAGGTATTGATTATGAGGAAACCTTTTCACCAGTAGCAATGCTTAAATCTATCAAAATTCTCTTATCCATTGCTGCTCATTATGATTATGAGATTTGGCAAATAGATGTCAAGACTGCATTCCTTAATGGCAATCTTGAAGAGGAAATCTATATGAAGCAACCAGAAGGTTTCATAGCAAAGAACCAAGAGCATATGGTATGCAAGTTGAATAGGTCCATTTATGGACTTAAGCAAGCATCTAGGTCATGGAACATCAGATTTGATCAAGCAATCAAATCATTTGGTTTTGAACAAAATCTTGATGAACCATGTGTGTACAAAAGACATCAAGACAAAGTAGTAATGTTCCTAGTGCTTTATGTTGATGATATTCTACTCATTGGAAATGATGTAGGTGTAATGTCATCAGTAAAGGTTTGGTTGTCAAGCCAATTTGATATGAAGGACTTGGGTGAGGCTAACTTTATTCTAGGGATCAAGCTTTGGCGAGATCGTAAGAATAAGATGTTAGGCTTATCACAAGCTGGATATATAAATAAGGTTCTAGAACGGTTTAGCGTGCATAACTCCAAGAAAGGATTACTTCCTTTTAGACATGGAATTCCTCTGTCTGATGACCAAAGGCCTAAGACTCAAGAAGAAGAAGATATGATGAGACAAGTTTCTTATGCCTCTGCAGTAGGAAGTCTCATGTATGCCATGTTTTGTACTAGACCAGATATCTGTTTTTCAGTTGGCATGGTCAGTCGATATCAATCAAATCTAGGACCACAACATTGGCAAGCTGTAAAGCATATTCTCAAGTATCTATGGAGAACGAGAGATTATATGCGTGTTTACTGTTGTGAGGATTTGATTCCCATTGGCTATACAGATTTAGACTTTCAATCGGATCTAGATTTCAGAAAGTCCACGTCAGAATGTGTATTCACCTTGGGAGGTGGAGCCATAAGTTAGAGGAGTGTAAAGCAATCTTGTATTGCGGACTCCACCATGGAAGCTGAATATGTTGCTGCTTGTGAGGCGGCAAAGGAAGCTGTTTGGATTAAGAAATTCCTTTCTGATCTTGGTGTAGTGAGAATAGAGCAAGTTCCTATCATATTGTTTTGTGACAATAGTGGAGCGGTTGCACAATCCAAAGATCCAAGTAATCACAAGAAAGAAAAGCACATTGAGAGAAAATACCACATCATTCGAGACATTGTTGCTCGTGGAGATGTGGTGGTAGCAAAGATTGAAAGTGCAAATAATCTAGCAGATCCCTGTACCAAAGTCTTGCCTCAAAGGACCTTCGAGTCACATTTGGAGAGAATGGGAGTTAGATTAGTGCACAATAGTCTTTAGGGCAAGTTGGAGATTGTTAGGATATATGCCCTTAAATCCTATTGTATGATACTATGTATGATATTATGTATTACATTATGTGAGAAATGATGTATGACTTAATATCGTGTTTAATAAAGTTGTTTTATTCTTATCTAAAATAATGGTAACATGAATATTCGGACATTATCAAATAGTCCATGAGATGCGTAGTATGTGATTTAGTCAGAGAAGATATAGATCTGCGAAGACTATAACATATTAACTACGATGATTTGTCTTGATCATGGAAGTGGTGACTTCTAGTTAATATGTAGATATGTTTTAAGAGTTAAGACATATTGAACTGGACCGCTGTGAGATTTATTATTCTCCTAACGACTGTCAATTGAATAATAAATCTCACGACTTGTATTCACATGAACTCTTAATCCTGAGAGAATAATGGACCTGATCATGAAATGTCAGTTGCTTTGATACATCAGGTGTGAGATTTAAAGTAACGGTCAAAACCTCAGTATGTTGGGCAGCCACATTTAGTGTTGATGGAACATATATTCTCAAGATGGAATTCATAGTCTCTTAACGGAGATATAAAATATTCCCTTGAGATAAGTTTAATGGGTACAGTTATTCAGAGAGTTAGGCCTAACCACTTTAGTAAGACTAAAGTATATATTTATGAAATTGGATTTTATAAATATATGGTGAATAACTCAAAAGGATTAAACCGGGTACTCAAGGATTAAGATGTAGTAATTTACAAAGTGGCAGTCTATATTCATGACTTTGTATTACTATGAATATTTTATGAAGGGGTTGCATGTATAATAAAGTCTTGGGATATAATTTATTAATGAGGCCTAGAGTGCAATTATATTTATATAGTGGTATTAAATATAATTAATGGTAACTTTGGACTTGTCAAGAGTTGACAGAAAAGCCCAAGGCCCATTGGAGCTAGTGTCTTATTTGTTCCCTTTTGGTTCCACTCCAAGCCACACACTAAAACCCAATTGGGAAGGCCTAAAAGGCTAGCCCAATTAGATAATCAATTATGTGGAGAGAAATATACAGAATTTTATATAGAATAAAATGGTTTGTATGTGAGATATAATAAGATGATATAAAAGAGGAGAGACACTCTTTCATATTCTCTCTAGAAAAGATAGAACTGATCGAGAGACCACACATCTTGGGCATCAAGTGGAATTGGAGTGAAGATTGAAAGTGTTCCCGAGTACTTCTTCATTCGGTTTTGAATTTCACCGCATCAAGGTACACTCTTTTGTTCTTATATTCTGAAACCTACATAGTGCATGTTATCAATTGTGAAAGAAGTAGATCCATTTATTTTCTGCTGCGTATGTTTTGTATGCGATGCAAACATATATATTTCCTAACAAGGACTCCAACTGGAGAGACTGCTTTTAAGTTAGCATATGGAAGGGATGCAGTGATACCTGCGGAGGTTGGTCTTACTAGCTACAGGGTGGTCCATTATAACAATAAGGAGAATGAGAAACGGCTTCGTCTAAGCCTTGATCTTATTAACGCAGTAAGGATGGATGCAGAACAAAGGGTGGCATGTTACAAGAACCTGATGACTAAACACTACAACACATTGGTAAAGCCAAGACAATTCAATGTTGAAGATCTCATCCTGAAAAGGGTGTCCCTGGTTACAAAGGACCCCACTCATGGAAAGTGGGGGCCTAACTAGGAAAGACCATACAAAGTCATCAATTCTAAAAGGTGAGGTTCACACTACATAGAAGCCTTGGATGGACGAAAGAGGAAGCAGTCGTGGAATGTGGAATACTTGAGGAAGTACTACCAGTGAAGAAGACTCGTCAAGAAGGTCAGCATGGACGAGACTAAAAATTACTAGTGATTTTTAGTAGTTTATCTATGTTATCTTTTTGCACTTATGTTTTTCAGCAGTATCTTATGTTTTCTAGCATTTGAATTCCCTAAAAAAAGGACTAAGTACTAGCATGGACGATGTCTTTGAATGATGCTACTTACTAAGTCCTCTAATGTTTATGGACGATGTTATGTACAACTATTGTATATAAAGCATCTTGAATTCTCTAATTTAAATGTTGATGATTCTGTGAAATTAACGTCCATATTAAATTAAAGACGTTTAAAATCTTTGGACACAGAGATGTATCGTCATAAGCCATCCCTGGACGAGGAAAAGGCAAATTGCTTTAAAACCTAAGGCAATAATGTTAAGTACAAAGGGAAGGAATAAATTTCCCAATACACTCATCCAAAAATAAAGGACTTAAAAAAAGCATGCATGCAATACATTTTATATGGACGACATGTCCAATTTGCTGGGCAATTCAAGCTATAAGAAAATACATAGCAAAGTAAAACTCTAAGAATAAGTCTAAGGACGAGAAAAATATTCATACTCCAAAATAAAATCCTATCTATAGACAAAGAATACTTGGAATTGAAATTGACAATTAAAATATGGACAAAAACATGTTCATAAATAAAAGGGTAGACGACTATCATCCAAAAGCCCTCGAATTGTGTCAAGCCTGAAAAAGGCAATTGTATTAATGCCTATCATCTTCAACATTTAAATCTTCAGAGCTCGTCTGAAGTAGGAAACTCTTAGTAGCAATACGAAGTTTGATGGGGCTGAAGTCCACTCCTAGGAAGTGCTTAATCGCGTCCATGCGAAAGTCCTCAAAACCTACAGCATAGTTCCAATCCAAGAGGACACTGAACTTGTTGGGCACCTTAAATTCCTTAATGGTTACCCCCTTAGCCTCACCCAAAAGAGTGCAGAGATTGTTACTTCTCTTCTGAAGATGGCCAAGACGAGTGTTCTTCTCGACGACATTTATTTTTAGCTCTTCAACGAGGTTCTTCAGCACTTTCACCTTGTCCTCCAGTTTGACCCTCACCTCAGCTCGACGACAAGATTCTTTCTCCATGTCACAAATCTTCGCCTTAAGCCGGACCCTTCGTTGGTCCATTTCACAAGCTTGTCTAGACGCCACCATAAACTTAGTCATAGCCTGTATGAAGAGATGAACGTAAGATAACTAGATGAGAACAATTTAACTAGTGAATAGTTAAGGACAAAAAAAAGTACCTTAAAGAGGTCATGAACTGTAGATTGTTCAAACTCCTTCATGAACATGTCATAACATATGGCAACGTCCTCCTCAGACACAGCCTGCTGAAACCTCTCCCATGCAAGGCTTTCACTCCTTAAAAGGGTCATATGGCTACCACTTGGAGGTTTGGATGGGGTGACTTCAGCATTGGATGACTCCTCATCAAGGATTTGCACTAAAGGCTGTTTGGCAAGAGCAAGAGGGACGAAGGAACCGGCCTTGACGACCCCAAGCTTAGACGATCCATGTTTAGCCTTCTTATGGCCTCGACAACTAGAAAGACTATCCATATCTATCGTCTTTGATAGGGTCTTCCTTTTCTCTGCACAAGAAGGATGAGGTTGGGAATGAACTTCCTCTCGGACTGCTTCCTCAGTTGCCAAGCCCTTCCCCTTATTTTCCTTCATGGTCGCCATTCCTACAAGAAAAAAATGAGGGGGGGGGGGTGTTAGAATTTGGACGAAGTAAACAATTAATTTTTTTGCAATATAAGTAAATCAAGTCTACGAGTGGTGAGCTCGTGAGCAAGTGTCTCCTCAGTTGGTTCAGGTCCAAGCCTCTAGGTGGCTAGATGACGCAAAGTTACCAAGAATGAAAAGTTCTATCTGTGAATGAGAGTGCCCACTGGACGCAATCGAGATAGAACTTATTCAAAGAAGGTTGTCTTACAGTTGTAAAAAGAAAGAGAGGGCAAATAGAGTAGGGAGGAAGATTCCCCATCTCACTAGTGTAGGGAGGAAATGAGTCCCTGCCTACCTCAACATGGTTTCCAGCCTAAAACCCAGAGAAGAAGAAAAACTCCACCTTCCATCTCCTATTAGAAGTAGGAGGTACCTGACCAACCTACAATTTGAACCACTAGCAGAAAACTAGTAGAAGCCTAGGGATTGACTAAATTCTAAGGGCTTATAATAGTATTGGAACTTATCCATAGTGAGAGTACGGTTCCCATCAAAAACTTCCCTCCACAATATTTTCATAGAGATAATAAATCTCCATGCATTGGGGTTAAGCTGGTTAATGCTTATGCCTAACCTATGGAGTATTTCCTTAGCAAATGCATTAAGAGGTAACTTAAGCCACCCTAGAAGATAAGCCTCGTTTATGCCAACTCCAAAACGAGGATTATAGCACCATTCACTATGGATGGCCAAACGAGGGTTGAGGTCGTCCGGGATCTGGTACGAACTCCTTAAGGAATTAAGTTTAGCCTCATCTATCTTAGAAGGGACACCCACGACATAACAGTATAAGGTCTCCTCTTCACTTGAAGAGGTACATGAGGGGACATTAGCAGATGTACTAGCAAGTGACCCAGAGGCCTTCCTCATCCTCATCTCTTCTTGGAAACCTCTAAGGGAATTCCAGGAGCCCCAGACAAGTATTGCTCATCTGAGTTGTTCCCCCCATCACTACTACTATCACTACTACTATCACTACTACCACTAGACCTATTCTCGTCGTGGTATTCGTCTATCTCCCTCTCATCATTATTACTAGACGAAGGCACAATAATTTCAGACATTTTTGAAAAGCTCTAAAGAAGAAAAACCTAAAAACAAGAAGAAGAGGATACTTGGCTCTAAACGAGGATGACTAAGGATGAAAAATGTGAGAGGGTAGGAGAGGAATTTCACTATTTATAAGTGACAGACCTGGACACTGAGACGACATGAACCAACCAGAATGTGCCACATGGTAATCTTCTTGAAGAACGAAATGACACAACAAGCAAGCCCCAAGATCGTGCCACGTGTTAGCATCTGGAGCATTCAAGTTCAATTTACCCTCAACCAATGGAAAACCACCGCGAGTCAAACCAACAAAGGCATGGACGACATAAGGACAAGCGAGCAACTGATGAGGATCAATCTAAGGTAAATTCGTCCATAGAAGTCATCCATGAAGTCGAAACACATCTATAATAATAGCATCAAATAAACTTAAGAGAAGTCCGACATTAGCATCATGTATGACAAATACTTGTCCATCAGTAATAAGACCATTCAATCTCATGATGGTTGTCCAGGACTAACACAATGGCATGGATGACCAGAAAATACCTGGTGAATTCTACAAGAAAAGTTCTCATAAAATTCCATGGAATTAGGTCATGGTATGCTACTCTCAAAACATGGAAGGAGTTCCTCGTAATTCGCCTCATGTTCTCCATTTACCCATTTTCTCCATTAACCACCTACATCACCTATGATGGTGGTGGATCTGAACAAGTAGACCCATTTCTAACTCTCTATAAAAGAAACAAGTCCTATTCACCCAAGGTAAGTCCCACCATTCACCATTTTCCCTCCCTTGTGCTCTAGAGAGACAGTTTTTTTTTTTTTTTCTCCAGGGCTAAAATACATTACCATAGTCCAAAGCATTCAAGTCTACTGATTTTCGTGCATCATCAGTACCTTTTTTCTATATTTGTTGTATAAGCTGTTCTGCTATAGTTTTTTTTTTTATTATTTGCTATATCAGTTGTTCTACTGTAGGATTGATTATTATTTTGTTGAATTAGTTGCCCCGTGATAACATCATCCGATATACCTGTTGTATCGTTTGTTCTACTGCGGTATTTTTTTTGTTCTGTCTACTAAACTGGATACTTTGCTATGATGCTACCTACTGCATTTGCAAGGATGCCTAGCCTGCTATAGTGCTTTCCGCTCTGTCTAAGCATTAGGCATGCCTGGCTCGCAGACAAGCTGGTCTATAGTATAACCCAACCAGGCTAGTCCCAACTCCCTTACCTATTTGTTCATAGGCCTTGGTGTAGCAGAACGAATTTGGGCCCATTGGCACAAAAGGCCCCCCACACATATACTGCTTTGTTTCATTACATTGGATAAACTTAAAAATAATTTAAAAAAAAATTGAAATAGGAACTGAGTTTTAGACACCTCATTTTATACCCAGTTGATAAACTTTAGTCTTCGATCCCAATAATGAGCTTGAATTGTCTACAAATGATAATTGAAGTTATTTTGATAGTTTGGAAGTAATCACAACTCAAAAGCACTCAAATAGTTTTGAAAACAATGCTGATAAATGAGCTTTGCTCATTGTTCTTACCATAACATTTTATCCACAAAGAATGTTTGAGTGAGGTTCATTTCTTTACAAAGTAGACATCCTGGGCTTTCATTTGAACACATATTTTACCTAATTTGGACTTATATTGAGTAATTTATGACCATTTAAATTTGGGCCAACTGAGTAGTCGAAATTAGGGATTTTTGGGGAGCATTCTACGTTCCAAAAAGTCAGAACTTCATTTTTTAGGGTCCAAAGCCTCCCTCTTTGATAGGGCCTGGCCCCTAGAACCTTTGGAACGTCTAAAACCCTTTAAATGAGCTTGAAAAGCTTACTTTAAACATATAAATACAATCTTATGCCTCCAAACTAAAACCCTAGCTAGAGAGAGTTGATTTTGGACCTAAACTCATCCAAGAACACTCTGTACTCTAAACTTTCTACACATCAAGCCATCAAGAATGTTTTTGGTTCTTCAAAACCTTTCTCTATTACTTGTTAGAATTATTGATCTCATTTGAAGAAACGTTTTTCAAACATTCTTTCTAAAACTTCTTCAAGAACATCTTTTTATTTTGAATAATGATTACCTATGAACTATTGAATCCTTTGATTTCCTTGATATTTCATTGAATCTTGTTGTGTAGGCACTGAGCGGCCGGTTAAATATCAACCAAGTTGTGTTCTATAAACAAGGTGAGTATCTCTTCATGGCATTTTCTTAATTTGGATTTTTATAACTTGTATTCTTGTTGTCATTCATTTGACTTATTTGTTATACATGCTTAGAAATATGTTTTACTTTGTTTGATTTTGTTTTGTTGTGTCTTACCATGTTTTGAATGAAAGGTTAAATTAAATATTAGAAGCATGTTAGGTTTTGTTGTGTATGTGTGCGCATGCTTTATGCATATGTATGCATTAGGGGTGGCAAATCAACCCAAATCCATTTGCCCACCCAAACTCAACCACTTAAATAAGACCCAAACCCACCAAATTTTTAATTAGGTTAAATCAGTATTAACCCAATTATGACTCAAGTATCATTTCAACAAATCACCCAACTCTAAAATACCACAAAACTGCTAAAAATGATCGAAATACCCCCTAAACCTAAAAATGATCAAAGTACCCACAAAACCTAAAAAATGACCAATACCCTCGAAACCTAAAAAATGACCGAAATACCCCTTAAAATTAAAATTACCAAAATACTCCCAAAACAAAAAAAAATGACCAAAATATCCTCGACACCTAAAAATTAACCGAAATACCACCGAAACCTAAAATTATCCAAAATACCACCGAAACCTAAAAATGACCAAAATACCCCCAAAATCTAAAAATGACTAAAATATCCCCAAACCTAAAAAATGACTTAAATGCCCCTAAAACCTAAAAATGACCAAAATAACCTTGAAACCTAAAATTTGACCAAAATACCTTTTAAACCTATAAAATTACCAAAATATCCTCGAAACCTTAAAATGACCAAAATACCCCTTAAATCTTAAAAAATGATCAAATTACTCCCTAAACCTAAAAATTCACCAAAATACCCCCAAAACCCAAAAAAAAAAAAAAAAATAGAAGATTGAAATACCCTCTCATAATGCACAGAAAATCAGTAGGCAGAATGCTCCGAGCTTCGATGGAATGATAATTGCTTGGAAGGCCTGAAAAGAAAAACACACGATCAAAAGGTGACCAGGGTGGACTAGCCAAGAACCCTCTGATGCTTAAGTTAGTTTCTCTCTTAAATTTTAGAGTTCCAACTTTTCATGAGTTATATAAAACTTACCTTGATTATATAGAGAGCCTTGGAACGGTTACTTATTTAGTAACTTTCCCAATATTTGTGGAAGTTGGTAAGTTCAGACATAACTTCCACAACGGCTATAGAAGTTAGAACTTTCAATCTTATCTTCTTCAACTACCGCTGGAAGTTAAGCACTTGTGAGGGAGTTATGGCGATAAATAAGGACCTTGTTCTCGTTTCAAAGTCCCACATGGTTCGAACCTTTAACTCATGTGGGTAAATCCATTATTGGAAATTTCCCAAATGTCGGACGATCGTCCAGGCGCTCTTCCCATGGGTGACCCTTAAGTTTATGGACATCCTTCCGCTTATGGACGACCTCCTCGAATGGTTGGCACTTGTCTTTTGGACGACTCCTATGGATGAGTCAGAGATGGTTCTATTTTTTGGTACACCATCACAGCTGGCTACGAGGACTTATGTGCTGATGCCAAGGAGGCTTTTCCTGACCTAGACTTTGATTACTTCAAAATTCCTCTTGCTAAAAAAAGTTCCTTGCTTTTGACAAGTTCTGAGAACATCAACGTGGTGGACGACGCTACCAATGATGGAAGGGACGATCCAAAGTTTGGGGGCAATGGCCCCAGTGGTTTATCTCAGTGAATTTACTTTGTTTTTAGAAAAGTTTTATTATTTTAGTTTGTTGGAATGCCCTTTGTTTTGGGCATTGCTCTTTTAGAATTCATTTAAGTACAATTCTATTGTCCAAGTTTGTGGACGAGTTATATATACAATTGCCTTTTCTAGCTTTACATAACTCAAGGGTTTTTGGACGGTGGTTGTCTACCCTTCTTTAACTTTTATGAATTAATGTTTGTTTTCGCTTTCATTTTTCACTTTGTGCTTGAACATGTTATAGGTTTTATGAACAAATTTTGTTTATATTGTCCTTGTTATATTTGTGGTTGTGTGGTCCGTCCACTTATGAGGACATTTTACCTCGTCTTGAGGAATTAAAAGTATTTATACAAATAGATAGGACAAACAACTTCATCCATAGATAGCACAAAAGTTAAAAACTAATGCACTTTTTAGGGAATTAATACACTTAAAAACACAGTGGTATTAATAAATATAAGCAAACACGAGAAAAACAACACATTACTTCAATTGTTCATAACACTCGTCCATGGTGATGTTCATCCAAGCTAACCCTTTATTGATAGTATCTCCTTAGATGCTCAACATTCCAAGGGTTTTCTAGCCTCCGTCAATCTAAGGCTTCCAAGTAGTAGGATCCTTGCCTTTTGCAGTTGATAACTCTATAAGGTCCTTCCCAATTTGGCCCTAACTTTCCATGAGACAGGTTTCTGGTTGCCAAGGAAACCCTTTTTAGGATGAGATCTGCAATGTTGAAGCGTCTGGGTTTCACCATGGCATCATACTTCTTGGCCATAAGATTTTTGTATCTTGTTGTTCTTTGCTCTGCGTCCATCCTTACATCGTCAATAAGATCGAGGTTAAGACAAAGTTGTTCTTTGTTTTCCTTATCTTGATACTTCATCACCTATGGCTAGCCATGTGCACTTCTGTAGGTATGACTGCTTCACTCTCCATAGGCTAGTTTAAAAGGAGTTTCCCCAATGGGGATCCTTATGGTCGTTTTGTAAGCCTATAAGATACCTGGTAACTCATCTGGCCATACTCCCTTTGCCCTTTCAAGCTAAGTCTTGATGATTTTCAATAAGGATCGGTTTGCTACTTCTGCTTGTCCATTGGCTTGTGGGTAGGAGGGTGAGAAATAATGATTCTTGATTCCAAGTTGCTCACAAAAATCCCTAAATGGTGTGTTATCAAATTGTCATCCATTGTCAGACTCTAGTACCTTAGGTACCCCAAACCTGCATACAACGCTTTTCCAGATGAAGTTCTTGACATTTTGTTGTGTAATTTTTGCTAAGGGTTTAGCTTCCACCCACTTAGTGAAGTAATCTATTCCTACTACCAAAAACTTCATCTGTCTAGTTCCAACTAGGAAGGGACCCAAAATATCCAACCCTCACTGTGCAAAGGGCCATAGGGCCATCATTAGGGTAAGGTACTTTAATGGCTATTTAGGGACATTGCTGAATCGTTGACATTGATCGCACACCTTGACATATGCCTTAGCATCAGCTTGAATGGTTGACCAGTAGTATCCTGCACAAACGACCTTGTGGATGAGTGACCTGGCTCCTGAATAGTTGCCACATGCACCATCATGAACTTCCCTCAATACATAATTTGCCTTGTCTGGAGCTAAACACCTTAAATAAGGTTGAGAAAAGCCTCTTTTGTATAGCACCTCATCCATAAGGACGTACCTAGCTGATTTAATCCTTAGCCTTCCATCCTTTAGGTATGCTACTATTAGGGTCATCCAATTTTCTTCACCTTCCATCTACTGTACCTCTGGAAGATCTATGCTTGGCATATATTGAATTTCATCAAACTTGTCCCTGGATTCACTCGTTGAGG
The DNA here is from genome assembly GCA_033629205.1 of Lithocarpus polystachyus. Classification (NCBI taxonomy): domain Eukaryota; kingdom Viridiplantae; phylum Streptophyta; class Magnoliopsida; order Fagales; family Fagaceae; genus Lithocarpus; species Lithocarpus polystachyus. The sequence goes on from CM066165.1 coordinate 54,892,359, forward strand.
CTTCCTTCGCTAAGGCATCTGCTTCCATGTTTTCTTCTCTTAGGATTTGAATGAAACTAGCTTCTTTAAATCTTTTCACAAGGCGTCATACATTATTAAGATATTTCTTCATCCGCTCTTCCTTAGCTTCATATGTTCCACTCACTTGACCCATTACTAATTGAGAGTCTCCTTGGACGAGTATTGATTATGCCCCCAAGGACTTTGCCATTTCTAGCCCTTTAAAAAGAGCTTCATACTCCACTTCATTGTTGGTTGCTTGATACTGCAGACGAACCTTGTACTTCAACTTACCTCCTTCTGGGGATTGCAAAACAACTCCTATTCCTCCTGTATATAGTGTAGACAATCCACCCACATAGACGACCCAGGTTTTAACGTCTTCCATCCCATCTAGACCACCATGACTTGGAGTGAACTCTGCAATGAAGTTTGCTAGAACTTGAGCCTTTATTGTATTTCTTGGTTGGTGCCTAATGTCAAACTCACTGAGTTGAATTGCCCATTGGATCAATCGTCCCACAGCTTCAACTTTTTCATAGCCTTTTTGAGTGGATGATCTATCATAACATTGATGACGTGAGCTTGGAAATAGTGCCTCAACTTCCTATAAGCCATTATTAATGCAAAGACCAATTTTTCCATCTGTGGATATCATCTTTCTGCTCCCCTCAATGCTCAGCTTGTATAGTACATAGGTTTCTACACCTTCCCTTCTTCCCTAACCAATGCTGAACTCACTACGTGTGGGGATACTGCTAAGTATAAATATAACTCCTCACCGGGTATAGATAGACTTAGCAGGGGAGCCGTGGTAAGATAGTCTTTAAGGTCTTAGAAGGCCATCTGGCATTCGTCCATCCATTCAAATGCCTTCCTAAGAATTTTAAAGAAGGGTAAACATTTATCTGTAGCTTTAGAAACAAATCTGTTTAGAGCTGCAACTCATCCAATGAGAGACTGAACTTTCTTGATATTCTTGGGTGGTTCCATGTTCAATTTGGCTTGGATTTTATTCGGATTGGATTTTATCCAGATTCGCTTCAATTCCCCTTTGTGAAACCATGAATCCTAGAACCTTTCCAGACAAAACCCCAAATGCACACTTACTCGGATTCAGCTTCATTTTGTATCATCTAAAAGTATTAAAGGTCTCCTCTAGGTCATCCAGATGATTCTCCTCAGCCAAGCTCTTTACCAGCATGTCATCCACATACACGTCCTATATGTGGTCAGAACATGTAATTAACTTGTTAGGATTTATGCCTTAAAATCCAATTTATTGGCATGTCATAAATAATTAAATTGTTTAATTATATGAGACCATTTATAAATGTACTAATGGGACATTATCTTAGTCCATGAGATGCATCGTATGTGATTTATATGAAAAGTCACCGAAAATATATGTTACAAGTTCTTTGTAAACTTAGAATTTTAGTTCATAGTCAGTGATGACATTGGGCATTTTATCTACGAAGACTATAATATATCAACTAAGATGATTTGTCTTGACCATGGAAGTGGAGACTTCTAGTTGATATGTTGATATATTTTAAAATTTAAGACATATTGACCTAAACTGCTGTGAGATTTGTTTTTCTCCTAACGACTGTCAAATGAATAATAAAGCTCACGACTTCTATTGACATCAACTTTAAATCTTGAAAGAATAATGAACTTGATCATGAAGTGTAGGTTGCTTTGATATATCAAGAGTGTGATCTATAAGTCACGATCAAAACCTCAGTATATTGAGCAACCGCATTTAGTGTTGATGGGACATATATTCTTAAGATGGAATTCATAATCTCTTAACGAAGATATAAAATATTCCCTTAAGATAAGTTTAATGAGTTTGGTTTGTTCAGAGTGTTGGGCCCAACCACTTTACTAAGGAGTTACTAAAGTATATATATTTATGGAATTGGATTTCATAAATATATGATGAATAACGTAAAGGATTAAACCGGGTACTCAAGGATTAAGATATAGTAATCTTCAAAGTGGCAGTCTATATACATGACTTTGTATTACTACGAATATTTTAATAAAGGGGTTGCATGTATAATAAAGTCTTGGGATATAATTTATTAATAAACCTAGAGTGCAATTATATTCATATAGTGGTATTGAATATAATTAATGGTAACTTTGGACTTGTCAAGAGTTGACAGAAAAGTCCAAGGCCCATTGGAGCTAGAGTCTTATTTGTTCCCTTTTGGTCCCACTCCAAGCCACACACTAGAGCCCAATTGGAATGACCCAAAAGGTTAGTCCAATTAGATAAGCAATTATATTTAAGGAGAGAAACATACAGAATTTCTGAGTAAGTTTTCTGAGTGGTTTTCATTATGATCACATGAGAACATGAATGGTTTATGTGTGAGTGTTGGACATTCTCTAATTCTCTCCTTAGAAACTGGTCGAAAGACCACACTTCTTGGGTATTAAGTGGAATTGGAGTGAAGATTAAAGGTGTTTCCAAGTGCTTCTAATATTTTGTTTTAAATTTCACCGCACCAAGGTACGCTTTCTTGTTCTTAAATTCTGAAACTTACATAGTACATGTTATCAATTACTAATGAAGTAGTTCTGTTAATTTTTCGTTGCGTATGTTTTGTATGTGATACAAACATGTATTTTTTCTAACAATGGTATCAGAGAGGTCTTCAATTTTGAATTTGTATAACATGTTTTGTGAGTTTTAGAATTAGAGATAATAGTTTCATGTTGTTAGAAGATTATGCATTTAATTTTCTGCATGGTTATTGAAACTATGATTTGATGAAAACTGATATTGATGTTATGATGTTGTTTAAATCTGAATTTAAGTGTTTTAAATTGAAGTTTATGGCTATGGCATCAATGGAATTCAGTTTTGATATCAAATTCTGCATATCATGTTCATATGGTGGTTTTTTGTTCATAAAAAACATTAAAAACTGTCTACAACTACTCTTTAAAAACTAAAAACACACGTTTTTTGCGAGTAACTTCATGAGAATGTAACCCGTGAAAAATGCCTCTGAAGCACAAAATTGTTTCATGAGTAAGCTTTACTCGCGACACAGTCGCAAGACAGTCGCGAAAGTTTCTGTTTGAATTTTGTGTTTTCACTATTTTGCCTTAACACATTTTCGTGGGAAGACCTTAGTCGGGAGATTCTCGCGAAATGAATCTGAAGGGAATTTTGAAGATTTTCTAATTGTTTTCAAATATATAAAGAGCAAGGCTGTGTGTGATGAGATTACACATAGTTCTAACTAAAAGACCTAATGAGATCAAAGATATTAGTTAAATAGAACTCTTTAGTCCTAAATAGTTTGGGACTTGTCTTTTTAGAAACATTCTAATGAGATTGGAATTGTTGTATAATTGAAAGTCCTTAATTTATTTTAATTAGAAGTTTTAATGAAATTAAAGCTTAATTAAAAGATACACAGTAGTTTCTAATGAGATTAAAATTCTTAATCAAATAAGTTAAGGATAGAGTTCTATATAACTAATTTTTAATTCAATAGTGTTTAAGGAATCCTAAATAGTTTAGGACTTCCATTTTAGTTAGTGATTCTAATAAGATTAGAGTCTTTATCAAGTGAAAGGTTATTAGTTGTGATGAGATCACAATTATTTAAAGAAAAACCCAAATATTGAGTGGGAGTGCTGAAATAACCCTTTTGTTAAGTTTATTGTAATGTGAGTAGATACCTTGTCTTACTTCGAGTCTTGCATTCCATGTGGAGGGTATTTACTTCACAAATTACAAGGTTAACCTTCTTTGTGATTGCGTGAATGTTCGTTACGCTATTGTGACGTGACTTCGTAACATCACATTTAATTTAAACAATTAAACACATTTGATGTGTATTGTTAAAATTCTGATTAAATCATAATGGTTTCATGACAATCCACTTGTTTTAAAATTTCTAATGGGAGAGAGATATAAAGGTTGGATCTCACGGCCTCCATTGTCGGTTCATAGTGGTATGGGGTAAAAGTCTCGTCTTGGCCTCAAGCCTTGCGTTCCATGCGGAGGATGTTTATTTCATGGTACTACAAGATTGAACTTCCCGGTTTATAGTGGTGTGGGCCAGCACCTCGCCTTGGTCTCGAGCCTTGCGTTCCATGTGGAGGGTGTTTTGCATCATAGTACTACAAGATTAAACCCTACAAGGTAGAATTATGTGGCTACACATGGTTCTAGGCAATGGTGTACACTAGACTAAGTTTGATAGTATTCTCTATGCTGAGTTCTTGCTAATATTACTTAGACGCTAAAGGAAAAGCGGCAAATTATTTTTGTTTGGTAAGAGTTACCATGATAGCATTAATAATGAGAATATTTCTTACCTGATCATAGTGGCTGGTATTCACTCTATGTTGAGGAATATTAATTGCAGGATTAGGTTGTTGTTGCACCTGATATAATATGTTTTTATGGGTTCCATATTATATGGCTATGGATGCAAAATATAATGTTCTTGTAATTATGTTTATAGTCTCAAAATAAAGTTATCATAAATTTTTGTTCTCTAGCTACTATTTTAAATGAATCACCTTAACTAATAAATAATTTTGGACATAGTGCTTAAAGGAGCTGAAGAACATAAATTTGTTTCGATTCAGCATTGTCATAATTTTCTATGCATGATGTATTGATAGAAGATAGCTTATGATCTGATCATAGTTTCCATTGAAATGCAAAAATGTTACATTGGCTTTTATCTCAATTGTACTACAGCATGAGATGTAAGAGTTAGTACTAGACTTAGACTTTATATTAAGTCTAAATAAGATGTTTGGTATGAATCATATTGAGTACTCAGAAAAGCTTAAGGAGTTCCAATTCTATATCATTTTATGAAAATGTTTTATTTTTTAAAATGAATTGGAATTCTTGGATGTTGAGATTAAATGTTAATCTCATATGGATTTGATCCATAAGTCTTTGTTAGAATCATTTGATCAATTCAGATTTTTTTGAAAATAAATTCTTTTATGTTATCTAAATTAATGAATGAGTTCTACGTAGCGGAAGACATCCTAAAAGCTAAGGCTAGGTTCAATATGATTTAATTCAAATTCTTAGCCTGAACCAAAAGGTAAGGGTGGTAAGAAGAGGAATTATAATACCAAACAATTGGACAAGCAAGTTGCCCTAGTAGTTGCCAAAAGGAAATTAGACTCAAAAGCATGACCAAAAAGAAAGTGTTTCTGTTTTGGTAAAGCTAAGCATTGTCCATGATTATTTTCTAGATGAAAATTTACATGTTTTACTTTTTAAAGAGAAAGTTTTCATCCTTTGGTATTGTATATTTTGGCACTTATGTCTAGATCTTATTAATCTAAATGATATTCAAGATTAGTGAAAGATGGGCTTTTAGAACCATTATTTTACTAAATTCCCAATCTATGAATTCTATTTAGAGGATAATAAAATCTAGGGCTCAGTTATTGCAAAGGAATAAAGCTTCAATGACTTCTTTAAGTCAGTGCATACATGAAGGAGGAATAAGACTCTTTTAGAAATAGTAAAGCACAAGATAAGTATTTCCATTTGTTCATTTCTTTTGGAGATATACTCTAGTAATTACTATACATTTTCTAAAGTTGATTTCAAAAGTTTGTTCCTAGGACATTTGTCAAATTGTGGATTGGGTGAAAACCTAGTATATGATACTTCCACTTTTGGAGATGTCCAGCACTTGTGCTAGAAAGAAAGTCTAACAAATTGAAATCAATAGGTAGAAAAATGTGTGTTTATGATGGGTATCCAAAAGGAATTGAAAAAGATTGTTTTGGTAGTCATAAAGTAGACAAAATGTTTGTAAAGTACAAATAGAAAGTTCTTAATGATGACTATGTGAATAATCTTAAGGCTAAGCGTATAATTGTTCCAGAAGAAAAATGTTAGAATTTTTTGAAAGACAACTATAAAATACATTTAGAAATGAGATGGTTGTATTAGATACACCATAAGACATTATTCTATATATATATATATATATATATATAGCTAGTACACCAGCACAATGTCATAGTGGGAGGATTATCAATTAACAAATAAATTCATACTTTTGGAATAAACTTTTGAAGTCATTCCACAAGGATATGAATTTGATCCTCAATCCTACGTAAAGGCAATAGATGTTATGAATATGGATTATTGGATCAAGATTATGTGAATAGAATTGGATTCTATTTAAAGTCTAGAACTTGTAGAGGTGCCTAATGGCATTAAGCCTATTGTTTTCAAATAGGTCTACAAGTAAGTGAGATTGATAGATTTGAAAGTGTAAACCTTCAAAGTCGAGACTAGTGGCAAAAATATTTATTCAAAAAGAAATGGTTCGATATGAAAAGATTTTTTCACCAATAGTCAAGTTTGACTTTATCTAGATTCTCATATCCATTATATTTCATTTGGATGAAATATGGCAATTGATATCAAGAAAGCTTCCTTTAGTAGCAATCTTAAGGAAGACATCTATATGATATAACTAGATTTGCACATGGCAAAGAAACAGTAACGTTTAATATGCAAGTTGCTTAAATTCCATTTAAAGATTAAAGCAAAAATCTGAATCATAAGATATCATCATTGATCAAGAAATCAAATTGTTTGATTTTGATCAAGTATCAAAAGGCCTTATGTGTGTAAAAGCTATATAGAATAATAAATTTCTTAATGTATGTTGATGACATTCTAATCATTTAGAATGATGTAGAGTTATTGTCATCAATAGAGTTTTTTTATTATTTATTGTCTAATTCAGTTTGATATAAAGTACTTGGGAAAAACTAGTCACATCCTAAGAATTAAACTTTGTTAAAATTCAAAAATTAGGATGTTGGGTCTATCTCAAACTGCTTAAATAGATTAGATGTTAGCCAAGAGCATGTAATACTTGAAGAAATGATTCTTTCCTTTTAAGTTTGAAGTTCCTTTATAAAGGACTATGGTCCTAAGACACATAAAAAGAAGAGCAAATTAAGACGATTCTTTATATCAAATAGATAGGAAGTCTTTATGCTATGCTAAGTACTAGGCTAAATATCTATTTTACGATGGGCATGGTAAGCAAATATCAATTGAATCATTGATCACTTAATATAGTAGGAGTAAAGCATATACTCAATTATCTTAGGAGAATGAGGGATTATATGCTTGTCCACAAAAGTGAGGTTTTAATGGTTACTGGATGTACAAATGCTGACTTGTAGTACGATTGTGATTCATGAAGTTAGATTTCAAGCTATGTGTTCATCTTAGGTGGTAAAGATACACATCAAGCATAAGTATTATCTCATTTGAGAGATATGAGTACTTGAAAAGTAGTAGTAGAAAAGATAATTTATGCAATAAATTTGGCTGTAACTTGTTTCCAAACCTTAACTTAGAGTGACTATGAATTACTTTAAAGAAAGATAAGTGTCGGATATATGGTAAATTGTTTTTTAGGGCAAATAGGAGATTGTTGGGGTTTATGCCCTAAAATCCAATTTATTGGCATGTCATAAATAATTAAATTGTTTAATTATATAAGACTATCAATAAATGAACTAATGGGACATTATCTTAGTCCATGAGATGCATCGTATGTGATTTATGTGAAAAGTCACAGAATATATAAATCACAAGTTCTTTGTAAACTCAGAATTTTAATTCGTAGTCGGTGATAAAATTAGGCATTTTATCTGCGAAGACTATAACATATCAACTAAGATGATTTGTCTTGATCATGGAAGTGGAGACTTCTAGTTGATATGTTGATATGTTTTAAGAGTTAAGACATATTGAACTAGACCGCTGTGAAATTTTTTATTCTCCTAATGACTATCAAATGAATAATAAATCTCACGACTTCCATTTACATCAACTATAAATCCTGAGAGAATAATGACCTTGATCATGAAGTGTAGGTTGCTTTGATATATCAGGAGTGCGATCTATAAGTCACGATCAAAACCTCAATATGTTGAGCAACCGCATTTAGTGATGACGGGACATATATTCTCAAGATGAAATTCATAATCTCTTAATGGAGATATAAAATATTCCTTTGAAATAAGTTTAATGGGTTTGGTTTATTGATAGAGTTGGGCCCAACCACTTTAGTAAGGAGTTATTAAAGTATATATATTTATGGAATTAGATTTCATAAATATATGATGAATAATGTAAAGGATTAAATTGGGTTCTCAAGGATTAAGATGTAATAATCTTCAAAGTGGCAGTCTATATACATGACTTTGTATTACTATGAATATTTTAATGAAGGGGTTACATGTATAATAAAGTCTTGTGATATAATTTATTAATAAGTCTTAGAGTTCAATTATATTCATATAGTGGTATTGAATATAATTAATGGTAACTTTAGACTTGTCAAGAGTTGACAAAGAAGCCCAAGACCCATTGGAGCTAGAGTCTTATTTGTTCCCTTTTGGTTTCACTCCAAGCCACACACTAGAGCCCAATTGGAATGGCCCAAAAGGATATTCTAATTAGATAATCAATTATATTTAAGGAGAGAAACATACAAAATTTCTAAGTAAGTTTTCTGAGTGGTTTTCATTATGATCACATGAGAACATGAATGGTTTGTGTGTAAGTGTTGGACACTCTCTTATCCTCTCCTTGGAAATTGATTGAGAGACCATATTTCTTGGGCATTAAGTGGAATTGGAGTGAAGATTAAAGGTGTTCCCAAGTGCTTCTAATCTTTTGTTTTGAATTTCACTGCACCAAGGTATGCTTTCTTGTTCTTAAATTCTAAAACTTACATAGTACATGTTATCAATTGTGAATGAAGTAGATCCATTAATTTTCCACTGCGTATGTTTTATATGTGATAAAAATATATATTTTTCCAACATAACTAACCTTTGATAAGTTTCCCCCACATTCTTCAGACCAAAGGGCATTATTTTACATTAGAACAAACCTTGATTGGTAATGAAGGGTGTTTTCTCTTGATCTATCTCATCCATTTTTATTTGATTATACCCTGAGAAAGCGTCCATGATACTCAGCAACTGATGACCAGCTGTGGGATCCACCAACTGATCAATGCATTGCTAAGGATAACTGTCTTTAGGGTAAGTTTTATTCAAATCAGTGAAATCTACACACATCCTCTACTTGCCATTTGCTTTCTTGACCATCACAACATTAGCTAACCAATTCGGGCAATACACTTCCCAAATAAATTGCGCTGTGGTTAATTTCTGGACCTCTTCCTTAATAGCATCGTCTCGCTCAGGAGTGAAGACCCTTTTCTTCTAACGAATGGGTTTGGAAGAAAGGAACACATTCATGACTCCATGCAAAAGCATCAATACTTTTCTTCAAGAACTAGATGAGGTCTTGCTTCATCTTTTCCTTCATACTTGTTCCAATTCTAGTAAACTTTTCAGGATTACCCTCTTCCATAGGGATGTCCTCCAGTATTTCAGTAGGCTCTGCAATATTCCTTCTCTCCTCAATGCTCATTGTCTGCAAGTGCTTGTCCATAGCCAACATGGCTAAATAACACTCTCTTGCTACTAACCGATCTCCTTGCACTTGTCCTATCTCGTACTCTTTAAGGAATTTGATTGATAGGTGGTAGGTAGATGTTACTGCCTTCCAACTGTTTAAAGTTGGCTTTCCAATAATGACGTTATAAGAAGATAAACAATCCATCATAAGGAAATTCACTTCCTTGGTTATTTGCTGTGGGTATGATCCCACCACTACAGGTAATGTAATGGTGCCTACAAGCTGCACTTCATTCCTCCAAATCCTATCAAGGGTGAACATATTGGACAAAGTTGATCTTGTCCATGCCTCATTTTTTGGAAGGCGGGGTAATACAAGATGTCAGCTGAACTTCCATTATCCACCAACACCCTTCTAGTTGTATAATCCACAATGAGCAAGGTAATAATGATTGCATTGCCATTTGGGTGATGGATTCTTTCAGCATCCTCGTCCATGAACGTAATGGCTATCTCGTTTGTCCCCCTCATCCTTGGTGATCGTCCAGAGAGTTAGACATTTTGCACCACCTTGAGATATGTCTTCTTTGACTTGGAAGACTGTCCTGTTGAAGTTCCTCCTACAACAACCCTTATTTCTCCAAGTGGGGGCCGCGATGACTCTTCTACCTTTCCTTTCAACTTCTCATCTTCAAGTCATAACACTCGTCCATGTCATGCCTATGGTCTCTATGGAAGTGGCAATATTTGTTCTTATTGCCCTTATTGGGATCTCCCTTCATCTTCTCCTACCACTTCAAGAGGGGGTCATCCTTGATTTGCATAAGTACTTGATCAAGTGGAGCATTGAAGGGTGTGTAGTGTTGACGCCTTCCTGAAGATGAACCTGCCTTCCTATTGTCTCGATCCTTCTTTTCTTCTCTTCAGGCCTTCTTTGAACAAGGACCCTGTTTAGGATGACATGGGGGATCCGCTTCCATATAATCTGCTCTCTTCCTCTTCTTGGCTATGATTGCATCTTTTGCATTCATGAAATTTTAGGTTGAATGGACGATTTCAGCCATGGTTTGAGGCTCTTGCTCATAGAGCTTGTGGATGAATAAATCAGAATTAACTCCATTATGGAAGGCAGACAATAACAGCTTGTCATCCATCTCATCTACTATGAGGGCTTCCCTGTTGAAACGAGTAATGAAGAACCGTAAGCTTTCATTTTCTTCTTACTTTATTGTTAATAAACTGGATAAGGAGCACTTGTGTCTTTGTTCTCCGATAAAATTGTTAACCAACAACTTACTCAATTCTTCGAAAGAACCTACTGTGTTGGGAGGTATCTTGCTGAACCACACTCGTGCTAGTCCTTTAAGGATTGTAGGGAATGCCCTACACATAATCTCGTCTAGAACCCCTTGAAGATGCAATGTAGTCTTGAAGGTTAAGATATGATCACATGGGTCGTGCATTCCATCATATGAGTCCAAGGAAGGCATTTTAAACTTAGGAGGCAAGGGGTGACTATTGATGGAAGCTGTGATAGGAGAGTCTGTTCGATGAACTAAGTCATCTACAGGATTTTCCCTTCTCATGTTCTCCATCATCTTGTCTACGGATTTCCTCATCTAATCCATCTCCTTCTCCAAATGTGGCACGCTCCATGAAGCGATACCCTTTGACTAGTTCTCGGGCTCAACGTTTTCTCCTCTATCTTCTTGACTTTGGGATTGCCCTTCAACGTTTCTTTCAGGGTGCTATCTCCTTAGACTAATCTCCTTAGTCAACTCCTAGTATTGACGGGTTAACTCCACCATGGCGACTGCCATGGACTGTATATGTTGGATGGAAGGCGATTGCATGACAGGTGCTGACTGACAATCACGATGGAGATTACTAGAAGCATCCCTACTCTTCTGGTGGCCTGGGCTAGTGGTCCTTAATCTTGTCCAAACCATACAGCCTTTTATCGAAGAATGATGAATTGCAAAATACAAAATCTCTTCCCCACAGATGGCGCTAACTGATAATGTGTAGAAAATCAGTAGGTTGAATGCTTCAGGTTTCGATGGAATGATAGTTGCTTGGAACGCCTGAAAAGAAAAGCACACGATCAAAAGGTGACTAGGGTGGACTGGCCAAGAACCCTCTGATGCTTAAGTTATTTTCTCTCTTAAATTCTAAAGTTCCAACTTTTCAGGAGTTATATAAAACTTACCTTGATTTGATCTGGGTGAGCCCTTATATAGAGAGCCTTGGAACGATTACTTGTTTAGTAACTTCCCTAATATTTTTGGAAGTTGGTAAGTTCAGACATAACTTCCACAACAACTATAGAAGTCAGAACTTTCAATCTTATCTTCTACAACTGCTACTGGAAGTTAAACACTTGTGAGGAAGTTATGGCGATAAATAAGGACCCTTGTTCTCGTTTGTAAGTCCCACGTGGTCCGAAACTTTAACTCATATGGGTAAATCCATTATTGGAAATTTCCGAATTGTCGGACGATTGTCTAGGCGCTCTTCCCATGGACGACCCTAATGTTTATGGACATCCTTCCGCTTATGGACGACCTCCTTGAATGGTTGGCACTTGGCTTTTGGACGATTCCTATGGACGAGTCAGAGATGGTTCTATTTTTTGGTACCCCATCACCCTCGTAACCTAAAAATTAACTGAAATACTCCCAAAACTTAAAAAATGACCAAAATACCCCTGAAACCTAAAAGTGACCCAAATAACCTCTAAACCTAAAAAAATGACCAAAATACCCACTAAATATAAAAAAAAAATATCCAAAATACCCTATAAACCTAAAAAATGACAAAAATACCCTCGAAACCTAAAAAATGACAAAAATATCTCCAAAACCTAAAAAATGATTGAAAGACCTCCGAAACCTAGAAAATTACCGAAATAACCCCAAAATAAAAAAATTAACGAAACACCACTAAAACCTTAAAAATTAGTGACATTCCCTCGAAGCCTACAAAATAACTGAAATACTCTTAGAACCTTTAATTTTACAAGATTACCCTCGAAACATGCAAAATACCCCAAACTTCTATTTTGGTAAATTTAAAGGCTTTAGGTGTATTTTGCTCATTGTATAGGATAAGTGGTATTTTGCTCATTTTAGATATTTTGAGGGGTTTTTGTTTAGAGCTATTTTTGTTGTTTTAGAGTATTTTTGGTAATTTCAGAGGTTTTGGGTTATTTGTGGTCATTTTAGAGGTTTTGGGTGTATTTGGGTCATTTTTAAGGTTTAGGGGTATTTTCGTCATTTTATAGGTTTGAGAGTATTTTGATCATTTTTAGGTTTCAAGGGTATTTCGGTCATTCTTTAGGTTTAGGGGGGGTATTTTGGTCATTTTTTAGTTTTATGGGGTATTTTTCTCAATTTTAGGTTTCGATGGTATTTTGGTCATTTTTTAGGTTTAGGTGGTAGTTTAGTTAATTTTTAAGTTTCAGGGGTATTTTAGTCATTTTTAGGTTTTAGAGTATTTTGGCCTTTTCTTTTTTTTCTTTTTTTTTTTTTTTTTTTTTTGGTTTAGGTGGTATTTTAGTTAATTTTTAGGTTTTAGGGGAATTTTGATCATTTTTTTAGGTTTAGGACGTATTTCAGTCAGTTATTAGGTTTCAAGGGTATTTTGGTCATTTTGTAATTTTTAGGGGGTATTTCAGTCATTTTCTTGGTTTAGGTGGTATTTTAGTTAATTTTTAAGTTTAAGGGGAACTTTGGTTATTTTTGGGTATTTTAGTGATTTTTTAGATTTAGGGGGTATTTTAGTAATTTTTAGATTTCGGGAGTATTTTGGTCATTTTGTAGGTTTCGGGGGTATTTCGGCCATTTTTTAGGTTCGGGAGTATTTTGGTCATTTTTTTTTTTAGATTTATGGGCTATTTTGGTCATTTTTAGGTTTAGGGGTATTTTGGTCAATTTTTAGGTTTCGGGGGGCATTTTGGTCTCTTTTTTTTTTTCAAGGTTTAAGGGGTATTTCAGCAATTGTTTAGGTTTTTAGGGGTATTCGGGTCCTTTTTTATATTTCAGGCATATTTTGTTTTTTTTAGGTTTAGGGGGTATTTTTTTATCATTTTAAGGTTTAGGGGGTATTTTGGTCAATTTTTAGGTTTCAGAGGTATTTTAGTAATTTTTAGTGGTTTTTGATCATATTTGGTCTTTTCTTAGGTTTTTAGGGTATTTAATACCTATATATATATAAGTAGAAGCCTTGAAGGAGCTGTTGCCACGTTAGGAAAAAAAGGCTACCTAAAAAACTAACACGTATAGAGTTTAAACTTAAAAAAACAGCACGGTGCGTTTGGAGAGACTCACTTTCAAACACCAACGGCCTATCCAAAAAAAAAAAAAACAGAAACATAAACCTTTATAAAAACACCAAGCCGCTTATCCATAAAACAAAAGAAAAAAAACACAAACCCTAAAACCCAAACCGTATTTCTCGATCAAATTTCAAACTCGAACTTGCGATTCTTCGCTGCACCTCCAAATACACACAGATCGGACTAGCGTGTTCCAACCCATCAAACAACTAGAAAAAAAACTTCTGTTCGTTCTCTGCAAGAGTGAAAACTGAAAATCTTAGTTCGTACTCTACAACAACAGGGGATTTAAAAGCTATCCCGCCTCTGCTCTTCAACAACTGACAATTTAGAAGGTAGGCATTTTTCCCCTTTTGTGGTTTTCTATTCAATTACTGTTTCTAGGGTTTTCAAAAATATATGGGTTTAGTAGAAGGTAGGCATTCTTTAAAACCCCTTTTTTTCCCATTCAATTAGCGTTTCAAACAGATAGATAGATAGATAACAAAGATTTTGTTAAATCCTGTTTTGCCTCACTACTCAATTAAGGTTTAAGGTTTGCCTAACCTTTTTCCCTAATTTTCCATTTATTTTTACAATTTCTAGAGCCCTGTTTTGTTCAATTGTAGTATTGATTAAATTTAGTTTTAGTTTGGCAGATTTTTGTTTGATTTGTATTTAAAAAAAAAAAAAAACTGAATGCTTGGAGAATACAATTGCCTTTGTTGTTTTCCTTTTTTGATATTTAATTTTATTATTATTTCTCTATTGATATATCTCTCTATTGATATTTATTTTCATTTTTAAATTTAATAGAAAGTAGGAACTGTTTTGATTTTTTTAACCCTATTTCCAGAAGCCTAATAGAAGGTTGGAAATCTCCTCAATTTTGTGTTCACTATGCTTTCTAATCATTTTCACTTATTTGTGTTTGTGTTGGTTGATTTTTGAGATATTTTACTTTGTAATGGTGAGGCTTGTACAGTAGCTGTTGATTTTTATAATTCACAAAATATATCGCATGTGCGTGCACCCACCATTTGGTGTTAGTTTTCGAGTTTTTATTGAAAATTTAGCTTTGCAAGTAAATGAATTGCTCAAATGTTTTTTTTTTTTAATTGAGATCCACGGAGGAGTGTACCAACTGTAGGTTTCAGAATAGTAACATTTTGTAATACAGTTTCTAGAATTTCGAAACCTACCTAAATTTTAATGGTTGGTTATCTTTTAAACTTAATAATTAAATTATAATTTTTGCGCTTTTTGTTTTCGCTCTTACCTGATCTGTTATTTGTAAGGGGAGTGAGATTGTGGAATTTTGAATATTTGCTTAAGGTTATTTTTTGTTTTCCATGAAGAGATAGTTAATGACCATATTTGTGAGACAGATTCTTTAAGAGACATGCATAGTTTATGTGAAGGGTGTATTTTCTTACAATTGCATTCTTCATATTTTTTTGGTTCTTTAATCTGTTTCTTCAACTGTTTTTTTAAAAAATATTTGTTATATTTAGGGATTCTAATGGATGATTGGGCATAAGAAATCAAAACACGATTACTGTCAGTTTTTTCGACGCCGTCTGTTCCTTCGCCAAACTTAGAACACCAAAACCGCAGGCAAACATAGGCTTGGTACTAGTCAAATTTTCAATTTTAACTTTAGAATCAACTAACTCTTGTTCCAAGCTTTCCATCTTCTCATCCTGAGAGGAAATTTGATTTCTCAAAAATTCATTCTTCTTATTAGATTCATCTAATCTAACAACCAATTCCACTTTTTCAAGATTAGCCAATTTTAACTCTTACTTTAATTTCTTAGCAATTTTCATATATTTCAATAATTCTTTACGAAGAGTTTCACAGGCATCAATAAAATCAACAGAAACAACAGTGTCCTTTTTATTCAAATCATCACAAACATGAGCAGAAAGACACTTCAAATTATCCATGATAACAGGGATCAAGGATCAACTCTTAGATCAAAAGATCAAACACAAAAGAGTTACCTGCTCTGATACCACTTGTTAGAAGTTTAGACCCCTTAAACCCAAACAGATTAACCTAGATATTTACCCAAGTGATTAACTTAGGTAAATTAAGCAATTCTAGGTTAACAAAAATAAATCATATCATGCAAAACAGCAAAAATATAAAGAACACAATGATATGATGATCTAGGAAAAGCAAACCGGTAAAAATCCTGGGGAGGATTTAACCTAACTATCCTCAAGGTAAAACAGCAAATCCACTAGAAAGAATTGAAGTTTACACAATAGCGACTTAGACCACTAACATCCTATTGCTACCTCGAGTAGGAAACTTACTACCACGACCACATGACAGCTCCGAGTCCACGGACTACTTCTTTCCTTGGCTTTTGCAAAAACATAAGCTCACCTGCTTGTGACTTTGAGACTCCACTCAAAGGTTTTGGATCCCCTTAAACATTGATCTTGTATGCAACAACTTCTACAACACCAGATCCTGAGATTCTTCAAGGAATAACCCCGGTAGAAGACTTTAGAGAGCTTTTGGGTATAAAACCCTAGATCTATAAAAAAGGCACAAGATGCACTCTAATCTCTCTAAAAAACTCTGAAAACCCTCTCTAGGGTTAGCTTATAATGTCCTTTAAATACTGGAAAAAACGGCTCGCGATTTGGGCTTCAAACGGATAAGTTATATCCTTTTTACGTTTGCTGATTTTGCTGATATGCGATTTTCAATCGATCGAGTACCAATCGAGAACCAATCGAATGACTTTCGATTGATCGAGTACCAATCGAACGAAACAGCTTGAAACTCATTTTTCTTCATCTCGAACTTGAGTTTTTTGCCTTGGGCTTCAATGTAGACCATTCTAAACTAATAAGACTTAGTTTTTGTCATGGTTTGCCAACATTACAAACTCAAAACCTAACAATCTCCCCCTTTGGCAATCCGTGACAAAACACACATACAACATAATGCCTAAATACAATAAAATGCCCAAATACATCACAAATCCCAATCTAAGACTCCTAACCTAGAAGTTGCAAGAAGAGGTAGAAGGTTTTGATCAGAATGTACCTGTCTTTCCTGAAAACACTCAAAAGAACACATCACTGCATGTGTGGAAAGAAAGACATATAAACAATAACGTGAAACAAAAATATAAAAATAAAAATAAATTCTAACTCTCCCCCTAAGTTAGATACATCAAAAAATTTTTATATTCTCCCCCTTTCAAAAACAATTTTAACTCCCCGTAAGCAAAACATTTTTAAAAACCTTTTCCAAATTTCATCTATTTCTCCCCATTTTTGTCACGTATTGACAAAGACAACTCAAACAAAGAGTAGAGTGACAGTAAACATAAGAGAAAAAAGAGAACCAAGGGAACATAAAATAGTTTAGCTCTATAGAAAATAGAGAGAACTCTCCCTGTGAGGAGCAACAACTCCCCCTATGAACAACAAAGGTTAAAAACAGGCTTCTCCCCCTATAAAAATAGGAAAAACAAAACAAGTTTTGGGAAAAACAGTTTTGGAGAAAATTTAGGAGGTGGGAATAAATAAAAACACACAAACCTAAAAAAATTGAGTTGAGGATGCACATGAAGAAAAATATTCTTTCTTTTAATAAATGCAAACTTGACACTATGTGACCCATAAACAGTTGCATGAGTAAAGAAAATATTTGCACATTGATTATCCATCATATCTCTTAAGAAAAATATTTTCTGTAGTTCACACATCAAGGAAAAAAAGCATATACTAAAATGTACAAAGGACTCAAAAATTAATCAATCAATTTTTAATTCAAGTTGAGTACCCAATTTAACAAAGTGTATGCATGCTATGTGTGAAAATAATGAGAGATATGACTGCAAAACTGCAAGATGGATACAGAAAACAATGCAATTCATGTGAATCCTAAATATAAATGATGCATTAAAAAAATTTGGCCAAAAACTTAGAAACTGAAAATTTTTCAGTTTCGATCGGTCAAGCATCAATCGAATACCAATCGAGCCAGGCAGATTCAAACCAAATATTTTAATCGCAATTTCGATCGGTTGAAAAACACCCTCGATTGATCTAAAATTTGGAAAAATGAGATTTTTGAAAAACAGAGCAATTTTATGCAAAAAATCCTTAAAGCACAATATTTTATTAATGAAATGCATGAGTATGAGATTAAAAATTTTTCGAAAACACATGAATTCAACCCAGATCTCTCATAAACAAGTTTATTAACCAATTTGACCTTAAATCTCAAACTTTAAATACATTTTGTATCAAAATCAAGGAACATATAATCTTGAATGGCCAAATCAAAATCACATACAATAACATGTACAAAGTTTAGCAAAGAGTAACTTTTGTAGTGTGTGCAACTAGCAAAAGCTTGAGAAACATGATATGTGAATAGTAAGCAATCACAATATCTACACAATTCATCACATACAATTGAGAGAGACTATCACCTAAAGAGTTACATCATATAACTCTCACATCTCCTAGAATAAAAACTTGCAATCATATAAGTTTCTTGAGTTGTCTCATAATATACACACCAATTTTAATTGATTAGAAGCTTATTAAAATAGCCGGAATAATATACACACCAATTTTAACAATTTAACCAAGGCTACACCTTATTTTCTTTTTGTGCATGTGCTACACTTTCTCGAGCACAAAATTGTACGATATGCACTAAGGTGTCCATGATTGGCTGATAAACAGTGGTGAGATGGTTATTTATACCATTCTCAATAAGATCAAGTCCGAAAATCAAAGACATGTGACTTCAAAATCAAGATCATGTGATCAATTATAAACATCTTCCCACACAACATGCACTACAAAGCTCAAACTAGTAAAGTGCAATAAAATAAGCTCATCCAAGCTAAACAAGGTACATAAACATGTTATGTAAAGATAATATGGCCAACCTTGATTCTAATCCAAGATATATAATACAAAACACATATAAATCTTTTTGGTTTAAAAAAAAATTTATGACCAAAACTAAAAGCACACGTTATGCTAAATGATTAAAAATGCAAATGCAATGCATGATAGTGCTTAACTAAGCTATAGAGGGTACACAAACAAGAAATATCAATTTCTTAATTAACCCTTGAGTACATGTACAAACTAGTACATATTCAAACAAGATTAGAAAAAGCTTAGCACTTATATAACACATACTATTCAAGTTTCTCCACAATATCAAGTATGTTCTAAATCAAAAGAGAGATATCATAATTCATAAAATCCTCAAGAAAAATAAAACTAGACACAAAATAAAATATTTTTTTGTCTTTTTGAAAATTTTCAATGTTTTTGGATTTTTTTTAAATAAAAACAACCTAAAAAAAAAAAAACAAAACAACCAAAAACTAAAAAAAAAAACATGTCTACAATTAATTGAAAGAATTAAATCAAGGACAAGTAAACAACACTCACCTTAGAGAATCTTTTCTCACCCATATAGCACGAGTCTTCGGCTTTGTAGGTGAAAATCCATGTGAAGTAAAGTGTATTTGAGGGATTACACCAATCTTCTGAGAAAGATTGAAATCCTGCAAATTCCTTTCACAAGCCAACAAGCTTAAATTTTTCAAAAGAATATGAAACAATTTGTATGGACTTATGGCAGGAGAAATATCATCACATATCCTAGATTGAAATACAGAATTTTTAGATTTCAATTTATGACAATTAGGACCTATGTGACCAGAGGCACCACAAAAGTGACAAACAGGAACAAATTTAAGAAAATCAGTATTCTTAACAACAAATCTAGTCTCAGATTTTGGTTTTTGCCTCAACAAAGAACAATTTGGTCTAATATGACCAACAACACCACAAAGGTGACAAGTAGGCACAAAAACAGATTTCTTATGCTCTCTAACAGTAGGTTTAGACTTAAATTTAGAAACTTCAGCGTCAACATCAGAATTTTTACCTTTGTCAAACTTAGCAAAATAAGCCTTTTCTTTATTATTCCTCTTGAAAGGAGGGATATAAACTTTCTCAGTTTTAGGCTTAAGAGAAACAGAAATACTTCTGTTATCAACAGTAGGCCTGGTACTAGTCAAATTTTCAATTTTAACTTTAGAATCAACTCACTCTTGTTCCAAACTTTTCATCTTCTCATCTTGAGAGGAAATTTGATTTCTCAAAAATTCAATCTTCTTATTAGAATCATCTAATCTAACAACCAATCCCTCTTTTTCAAGATTAGCAAATTTTAACTCTTCCTTGAATTTCTTAGCAATTTTCATATATTTCAATAATTCTTTATGAAGAGTTTCACAAGCATCAATAAAATCAACAGAAACAACAGTATCCTTTTTATTCAAATCATCACAAACATGAGCAAAAAGACATTTCAAATTATCCATGATAACAGGGATCAAGGATCAACTCTTAGATCAAAAGATCTAACACAAAAGAGTTACCCGCTCTGATACTACTTGTTAGAAGTTTAGACCCCTTAAACCCAAACAGATTAACTTAGATATTTAGCCAAGTAATTAACTTAGGTAAATTAAGCAATTATAGGTTAACATAAATAAATCATATCATGCAAAGCAGCGGAAATATAAAGAACATAATGATATAATGATCCAGGAAAACCAAACCGGTAAAAAACCTGGGGAGGATTTAACCTACCTATCCTTAAAGTAAAACAGCAAATCCACTAGAAAGAATTGAAGTTTACACAATAGCGACTTAGACCACTAACATCCTATTGCTACCTCGAGTAGGAAACTTACTACCACGACCACGTGACAGCTCCAAGTCCACAGACTATTTCTTTCCTTGGCCTTTGCAAAAACATAAGCTCACCTGCTTGTGACTTTGAGACTCCACTCAAAGGTTTTGGATCTCCTTAAATGTTGATCTTGTATGCAACAACTTCTACAACACCGGATCTTGAGATTCTTCAAGGAATAACACCGGTAGAAGACTTTAGAAAGCTTTTGGGTACAAAACCCTAGATCTACAAAAGAGGCACAAGATGTACTCTAATCTCTCTAAAAAACTCTGAAAACCCTCTCTAGGGTTAGCTTATAATGTCCTTTAAATATTGGAAAAAACGGCTCGCGATTTGGGCTTTAATTGGATAAGTTATGTCCTTTTTACGTTTGCTGATTTTGCTGATATGAGATTTTCGATCGATCGAGTACCAATCGAATGACTTTCGATTGATCGAGTACCAATCGAATGAAAGAGCTTGAAACTCATTTTTCTTCATCTCGAACTTGAGTTTTTTGCCTTGGGCTTCAATGTAGACCATTCTAAACTAATTAGACTTAGTTTTTGTCATGGTTTGCCAACATTACAAACTCAAAGCTAACATCTTTCAAACTCAAGTTTATTTGCCTCCATCTAAAACAACCTTTTCTAACAAAGAATGCTGAAAATCACTACAATGAGACAGCATACACTATATATTGATTACTATCTTAGGCATTAAGCTAATCAATGCTTTCAATATAAAAAACTTAGCAGTCTCAATTTTCGAAAAAAAAAAAAAATACTTATCCCAATGAATACAAACAAATACTAATCATCCTAATGTCAGTTAATTATTGTTGGGTTCTATTTGTTGTTATATTTCAAATTTAACCCTACACCTATAGCACAACCAAACCCATGAAATTTATTCTACAATTTGACATCCAATTCTCTTTTAATAGCATCCAATGATTCATTGTATATTAATAATTGATGAAAATTTATAAATAATAATAATTTATATCAATACGTGTAAGCTCCTTCAGCAAAATCACCAAGCAAGTCCAATTGCTTCCACTAATAGTATTGAATAGAGCCTATAAAACTGTATAGAAAACATCAAAGAACTGAACAGGATTTATAAGCCAACAAATAACAAATAACAAAAAAACAAAAAACAACTCTATCTCTACCTTTCAACAGCAACCATTATAAAAGGATTGAAGAAAAAAGAAATAAAAGTAAACTACATTAGTAGGTAGTCAATTGAATGAATTAAACCCTTAAAAAAGGTGTGTACGCAACATGTATTCCTCCTCCTCCTCATTCATAAATGGATTTCTTTAATGTCCACGTCCAATTAATTACATGACCCAGCCAGCAGCAAGAATTATTTCTAATAGTACTGAATAGACAATTACTTTTAAGTGAATGCTTTAACACCACTCACAATTTTACATGAAATTTATATCAATACCTCTAAGCTACTTTAGCAAAACTTGACATTTATCAAAATTCATCATCTACCACTATAAATTGATGCAAGAAGGTCACTCCTAAAAATAAACGATTTCTAAACATCATAACATAATGAAAATGTGTAAGAGTCTATAGAATAACACATAGGAATGTAATGAAAACAATAGTGTGAACTGTGAATCAAATTTTAAAGTAAATTTACATATGGTTTATCATATTTGTAGTTTTCTTACTAAGTCTTAGTAATACCCATTGAGAAGCTTCAAACAGGGCAAAAAAAAAAAAAAATTAAAAATTAAAAAATAAATCCTTTTACAAACCTTTTCTTTTAAAGATATATAGATAATAGGTCATACAGTATCAATTGATTTGTGGTAAATTATGATGAAATAAGCTTCAAGGCCCCAATATTTATAATTCACTTAAGTCAGAAAGTAAATTCCCAAAGTCATAATCTATTTATTCTAAAGACAACCACACAAAAATACATGTAAACACTAACAGTTCCATATAAGCAAAATTAAAACTTAGAGAAATAAAAATTGAAAGAAGAAGATGAAGAATAAGAAATATTAGAAGAAATTCTTACCCCAAAATTCTCAACCGCAAGTTCATGTTGTCTTTCCCACCATGCCTCTTGCTTTTGCACATCCTTTACAAAACTCACTCTAACTTGAAACACCTAAGCAATACCAACCAAAATGAAAATATCACCCATTGCAAAGCCATAAAAGAGTCAAACTTTACACATATAAATAGAGAAAAAAGACAAACTTTACACACATACACATATTCATGGAGAAAGACAGAGACCTTGCAGGTAGTGTAGATATCAATGGCTTGAACTGAAAATTAAAAAGGGCTATACAAAGGTCTAAAATAGGTGGACAACCTAGGTGCTTTGGTTGGGATATTGAACAGTATTATCGCTACAGTGGGAAGAATCAGCAAAAAAGCATCAAGGTATAAGACTCATCATATTCTAATAATTATGAAAATCCTTGTAGTAAACAAAACAAATATCATGTTGTATTGGCATGAAAAAAAATAAATAAATAATCCAAACGAAAATAGAGGATTTTCATAAAATAAACATAAAAATTTTTCCAAGCGATATTTTTCTTATTTTGACTTCACTCAGACAATTGTAAAGTACATCGGGTGATTCTATGATAGGGTTGGCCTTTCTTCAAAAATGTTTTGTCTCAATGACTCTTATGTAAAGGTCTTGAATTTTGAAGAAAGGACACCATGCAATTTAGCTTGATCCAAAATCTACCAACTAAAAAGGGCAACTGATGATATAAACTATACAATATTTTTAAATAACAAATCACAACATAGATAGGAACATAAAAATTCAATGCGTCCAATAACTTGAATTATCTAAACCCTCTACATCTAAACCTATCAATCTATGAATTCAATTATAATTCCCCCATAATCCAATTCTACGCATCACGTATGAAAAAATAATAATAATAATAATAATAATAATAATAATAATAATAATAATAATAATAATAATAATAATAATAAAGTAATGTAAATCCAGAACTAATAACCAAAAATTAAAGAAAGAATCTTCCACCTCTAGAGGAAGAAGCCTAAGTTTGAAAACCTATTAAAGTGTTCAACTTCTACCATAATAAGATATAAAGCAGAAGAAACCATAGCCCCTAAAGTAAATACAATTAAATTTTTTTTGGAATACCCTTTTTAAGGCTGGCGAACTAAAGACCAATCATTCAGTCATAGCAACCCAAAACACCAAAAAGTAAATAATAACAGGGTAGGTAGGTTTTCAATTGAAAGAGAATCAGAATTCTTACCCAGGGTTCAGATTTTGCTCTTTAAAGAAGGTTGGCTTCAGTTGCAGATTCTTTGAATTTGATAGTGGCAAGGAAACTATATATGTACATAAAAATTTTACACATACAAAACAAAGAAAGATTTGGCAGCATTACACACAAAACAAAGTTCTAAAAGATAAAGGTTTAGGATTTTGGTTTCAATTAGTCAAAATATAATCCAACAACCAAGATAACATCAATTACATCCTAACCTCTTTGTTTTCTTGCAGAACACAGAGAGCAAACCGTCAAAAAAAAAAAAAACCCTTTTCATATCAAAATTTGCTTCAAGATTAGCCAATTTTTCTCATCTATGTGAATTGTGGACCATTGCATTAGTCAACCAAATTTCGGTTCACAATTTGCAAAATTTAGGCGAAAATTCATCGAAGATCATTGAATAAACGAAGAGTCATAACACATTGATAGATTTAACAGTAATAAACAATTAGAGTGAAAGATTTACAGAGAAAACAGCAAAGATCGTAATGTACCTTAGCAGAGCAACCACAAACCTCTCGGAGAATGACCTTAGGGAAGCCATTGAGGTATTCGTCATCTTCTCTCTCTCTCTCTCTTTTGCTTTCTCTCTCTCTCTCTCGCTCGCCTTTTCTTTTTTCCTGATTGTGGAATAGTTAAGAGAATGAATCATATTAGGTAGGGATGGCAGGGCATTCAAATCGAAATAATAAAAGGGAACAGCTGAACTTATCGAAGGAGAAGGAAAAACAGAATAAGTAGGGAAGAGAGAGCATCTAAAATTTGAATGCATAAGGTTTGAAAGAGAGGAATCGGGTTAAGCTAGGTTTTGTTTTGTTTTTTTTTTTTTTTAAAGATAATTATCCAGTTTTGTTTCTGAGTGAAAAGAGTTTTTAATTTTATTTTTAATTTTTTAAGTATTGTGCTGATATGAAAAATTGTAGGAGTTTCAGAGGCTTTGGTTATATATATATATATATATTTATATTTATATTTAGATTAAATATATTTATATTTAGATTTTATATATATTGCTAAGCATATATTTTTCATATAATGGAAAACATATCCTAATTTAAGAGCAATTGTAGATAAGGAACCTTTGGAATCAGTTTAATATTTATAGCCGATATTTAGGGGGGTAAATTTTGCAAAATAATATTATTGTTTAATGATAAGTAATTATTTAAATTGATATGATTACCAAATTATTTAGGAACTTTTAAAAAAAATAAACAAATAAAAAAATAAGACGTGGAAAGGGAACAAAAAGGGAAAGAAAACACTAGAGTCCAACGATGCGATTTGTCGTATTTTTTTACTTTTTTTTTAACACTTATTTCGGCCCGAGTCGGACCGATTCGGGGCTGTTTTAGCCCATTTTGAACTGAATCGGTCTGTATCGGGCCAATTCAGAAATCGAAAAAAAAAAAAAGCCACGGATGAGTCGATCATAAGACATTATTGTATTGATTGAATCATTAGCATAGTCCAGGATTCAGTTGTGCAGCATTGTAGTCAATCCTACCCCAGATTTAACAAAATGGTGGAGCATTGAGCACAAGAAAGATGGACCTTACTTAGAAATGTAACAAAATTTACCACAATGAATACTGCAGAATTGGCCTCTTTGTGTCAGAGCGTTTTACCCCGATTTGCTTATATTACTTGTGCTTATAGGTTTGTGATTGTATTTTGAGTGAAAATTGTTGCACTAATCATTGGGATTTCTTAAGGTGTGATTGGTCACCTAAATTTAACTTCAGTTTCCCTTAGAATATCTATCTTAGACTAGGTTAAATTATGTCGCATTACAAGAACATTAGTTCAAGAGTTTTGTTATGTGTGGCGAAGGTGTTAGGCACCCCATGATACCCAATTAAAATCAATACCTTATTTTGATTTGTTAGGTTCTAAGGAATTAGGAACTAATGTATTAGAACTTCATTTTGTAATGTTGGCAAACCACGATCAAAACGTTTTTAGTCTTGTTTAGACTTGCTCAAAGTATGAGATTTTTATATAAAGTTGGAATCGAGTTATTGCAAAAGTTACTATGCATTTCTGCCTGGCTCGATCGATCGAGAATTAGACTTGATCAATCAAAAGTCGTGCAGATTGTTTTTTCTGTAGAATTTCCAACTCAGCCCAAGCTCGTTTGACGTGTAGGGTTTTATGTTTTGCTCTAAGTATAAAAGGGAAAACCCTAGCCACGTTTTTAGAGTTCTAAATGCTGTGTGTGTGAATCTTATTTATGAGATCTAGAGGTGTTTACCTTCACATACACTTAGAGTTTCCAAACTCAAGATTGATGTCAAGAGCTTGGTGATCGTTCAGTTGCAGAATCAAGAACTTCAAGTTATACAAGCAGGAGTGCTTGTGCTTTGCTAAGAATTCAAGGAAAGAAGTAGTCCGTGGACTCGGAGCTGTCACGTGGTCGTGGTAGTAAGTTTCCTACTCGAGGTAGCAATAGGATGTTAGTTATCTAAGTTGCTATTGTGTAAACTTCAATTCTTTCTAGTGAATTCGGTTTTACCTTGAGGATAGCCAGGTTAAATCCTCCCTAGGTTTTTTACCGGTTTGGTTTTCCTGGGTTATCATATCGTGTGTTCTTTATTTTTCGCACTTTTACATGATATGATATATTTGTGTTAACCTAGAATTGCTTAATTTATCTAAGTTAATCACTTGGCTAAATATCTAGATTAATTTGTTTAGGTTTAAGGGGTCTAAACTTCTAACAAGTGGTATCAGAGCGGGTAGTGTAGTTCTTTTGATCTTAAAGCTAATCCTTGACCCCGGTTGTCATGGAACACGGACACTCTTTTGCTATTCCACCTCATTTTGATGGAAATAATTATGCTTATTGGAAAGTAAGGATGAAAGTATTCCTGAAATCTATTGACGAGAGAGTCTGAAATTCGGTAGTATATGAATGGGAGAAGCCCACTACTCCTGTGAGTGAGTGGCAAACTTCTCAAAAAAAGGCAGCCGCTTTTAATAGCAAACCTATGAATGCTATTTTTAATGCTGTCTCTATGGAGGAATTTAAAAGAATCTCTAATGTTGAGATTGCTCATACTGCTTGGAATATCCTCCAGACTGTGCATGAAGGCACGAAGGTAGTTAAAATTAATAAGTTGCAGCAATTGACTACTAGATTTGAAAGCATTAGAATGACTAATGATGAATCTTTTGATGAGTTCTATGCTAAACTAAATGACATTGTTAATTCTGCACATAATTTGGTGAAATCTATGATCAACCTAAAATTGTTAGGAAGATTAGATCTTTGTCTGAGGATTTTAGACCCAAAGTGACTGCCATCACTGAAAGCAAGGATGTGAACTCCATCCTGGTTGATGAACTTGTAGGATCTCTTCAGTCCTATGAGTTGGACCTACCCAAGACTAACAAATCCAAATCAATGACTCTTAAGTCTGTTGATGATATTGAGGCTAGTGGATTTGATGATGAACTCTCTGCTACAGAGATTGCCTATCTTGCCAAGAACTTTAGAAACTTTCTTAGGAACAATAACAGAAGGGCAAGAGGCAAGAACACTGCTGAACCTAGAAATTTTAGGAGGAATGATCCCACTAAGGTAAATAACACTGAAAAACCTAAAGAGAAAGTATATCAACCCTCTAATAATTCTATGGGACAACAATGTTTTGGATGTCAAGGGTATGGTCATATGAAATCTGAATGTCCAACATACTTGAAGTCTAAGGATAAGGCCATGACTGTAACCTTTAGTGATGATGAAGTTTCTGAAAATGAATCAGGCAGTGATGAGGATGGAAACTTCATTGCTTTCACTGCTACTACTGTAGTCAATGAAAGCACGTCTTTTGAAGAGAACCCTTCTGATGGGGAACTCTCTGAAGATGCAGATTTACAAGAAGCCTATAATAAACTTTGCAAAGTTGCTGCAAAGGATGCTATGAATGTTGATCTTGGCTTAAAGAAAATTGCATCTCTTGAACTTGATAAGAAAAATTTGCTTATGAAATTGTTTGATGCTAATGAGCTTTTGAATAATGTGAAGACTGAGAACATGCTTTTACTTGATAAAGTTAAAAATTTGGAACTTGAATTATCTGTTGCTAGAGAACAAACTAATAGGTCTGCAAACTCCAAACTTGATCACATGTTAAGTATTCAAAAGTCTCCCTCTGACAAAACTGGCTTAGGTTTTGTGAAAAGTATCTCTGTGCCTAAATCTCATTCCACAAACTTTGTTCCTTCTACTCAACCTCCTAAGAGTGAGATTGTCAATCCTTCTGTAAGTGAAGTTGTTAAATCTATAGAAGTTACACCTCCTAGAAAGATTAGGGTTGATCTTCAATAGTCTAATTCTAGAGCTTCTAATTCTTCTAAGGGCAAGTTGCATGATAAGCCTGCATGGGTTTGTCATTTTTGTGGAAAGTCTGGGCACATTCGTCCAAATTGTTTTAAGTTGCAAGCTGCTATGCGAGCAAATAAACCAAAAGTACCTGTGCCTTAAGCACAAGATCCTATGGTACTAATTGGTGAATTGGTAAAGGCATTAAACTTTTATTCCAATCATGGAATTGCTCTGAATTCTAATGTGAATAATAACTCCAATGCTAGAGTTGCATCTAAAAGGCTTTGGATACAAAAGGCTCGACCTAATTGAGTTTGTCTGATATGGTCCTTGTTCGTCATTGTTCTATCTTTTGTGACCATTTTTTTAGGATTTTCATTGCATAACATTCATGCATTTCATTCTAGGTTTTTTTTTTTTTTTTTTTTAAAGGGTAACAAGAATGGGTTTGGTAATATGTGTTTTGCAGTATTTTTCTTGAATTTGAAGACAAGGTTGGTCAATCTATTTTTACATAACATGTTTATGTACTTTGTTTAGCTTGTATGAGCTTATTTTATTGCACTTTACTAGTTTGAGCTTTGTAGTGCATGTTGTGTGGGAAGATGTTTATGGTTTTTGGTCACATGATCTTGATCTTGAAGTCATATGTCTTTGATTGACAGACTTGAACTTTTTGAGAAAGGCATAAATAACCATCTCATCACTGTTTATTAGCCAATCATGAACATCTTAGTGCATATCGTAAGATTTTGTGCTCGAGAAAGTGTAGTACATGCACAAAAAGAAAATAAGGTGTAGCCTCGGTTAAAATGTTAAAATTGGTGTGTACATTATTGGGCTATAATAATTTCACAATTCAAATAAAATTGGTGTGTACATTATCCCGACTATTTTAATAAGTTTCTGATCAATTGAAATTGGTGTATATATTATGAGGCAAATCAAGAAACTTACATGATTGCAAGCTTTTATTCTAGCAGATGTGAGAGTTATATAATGTAACTCTTTAATTAATAGTCTCTCTCAAATTTATGTGATGAATTGTGTAGAAATTGTGATTGCTTACTGTTCACATATCACCTCACATGTCTCTCAAGCTTTTGCTAGTTACACACACTACACAAGTTACACTTTGCTAAACTTTGTACATGTTGTTGTGTGTGTTTTTGGTCTGACCAACCAAGTTTGATAATTTCTTGAAAATTGTTGCAAAACATGTTTTCTGTTTGAGAATTTGGGGAGAATTGAGTGAAGATCTTAATTTTGGAAAACTGTGATCTAAACAAGTGGTTTTGAAAAGCATTTCATCTCATACTCATGCATTTTAGTCATAAAATCAAATGCTTTGAGGAGTTTCTGCACTGAAATTGCTTTGTTTTTCAAAAATTTGTTTTTTCCAGAATTTCGATCGATCGAAGCTGTTTCTCGACCGATCAAAATTGCGATTAAATCCTTTGGTCAATTTCTGTCTGTTTCGATCAGTGCTCGATTGGTTTTGGATCAATCGAAGCATTTTCGATCGATCGAATCTATTTTTCGATCGATCGAAAATCGGGCTGAGAGTTTTTAAAAAGAAATTTTCTTCACGTGTTCTTCATTTTTCAAAAACTTTTCAAACTTTTTTTTTCTCTCTCACCAACCGGTCAAGGCTCCAACTCAGATTTTTGTCATTTTTCTCCAAATTTTTGCAAGGTTTTTCTCTCCCAAAGCCGGTAAGACCATTTTTCCCTTCCTTTTGCTTTTATTTCCATTCTTTCATGCATAAATTTATGCATTTGTTGGCTATTTTCGGCATTTGTGATTTTAGGAATTGTTGATGTTTTGGTTGTTTTCTTTCACAATAATTCGTTGGGTTTTTGTGGGGACACCATATACAAATGATACAAGTGCTTTAATTTGATTAATTTGATGTTTTATGGAAAATTGAAAATTGCCGAATTTAGGGCTTTTGTTCAAATTGATATGAATTGATGTTATTGGCTTGTTGGGTTGACTTATTTGATCATTATATTATGTTTTCTAAATGTTGTGATGTTCAATTTATAAATTTGTTGAGTTTTTGTTAAATTGAGTTTTTCAAATTTGGGGATTTTTGTTATAAAATTCTTGCTCAAGCCAATTTTATGAATTTGGATCATATTTGAACTGTTTCATTGCATTAGATCATGCATCATTTGGATATTTTGTTCATGCATAATTTTTTTTATTGTTTATTTTGATGCTAATCTTGCAGTTTGCCCTTGGTTTTTTTTTTTTTTTCTTTTGTCTCTTTTCTTTCTATGTCTCTCAATCCTGTCTTTAGCATCATGCCTAGGAAAACTAGAGCCCATAGGACTTCTTCCTCTTCACCATCTTTCGATAGTGATAGGTTCTTGAGTGAGAAACATCAGGAGACTTATAAGACCCTTAACCTTAGACGAAACATTTGGGGTGAGCGTAGGGTTCTTTTAGATGAGGTTGATGTTGAGGTGAGGTGTAATTTTGAGCGTAGGAGTTGGTTGCCCTTTATCCTCATTAGAGAGTTTTACTCGAACCTCTCTATCCACATCTATGATTCCAAAACTTTGGTAAAAAGTTGGATACGAGGTGTAGAGTATTGCATTACTCCTTCGGTAGTGTCTGATGCTTATGGGGTACCCTTGTTTTCTTATTCTGTCTATCCTTAAGATGAGTTTCCTTCTCTTGATGACGTGATGTCATGTATCACTGGGTCTTATATCCAGTGGGATTCTGATCCTCGAATCACGTCTGCTGAGCTTTCTGAGCTGCCCTATTTATTCTTTAAGATTTCTTGTCATTCCTTGTGGCCTATTTCTAATCTACACATTATCCCTATTGAGCGATGTGTGTTTCTATACGCTCTCGTCACTGATGCTCCTATCAGTTTTCCTCATCTGTTTCTTCGTTCTTTGAACGAAGTGCATTGAAGTAGTTCTACTGCCCATGCTTTGTCCTTTCCTGTTTTTATTCATAGGATTTTTCTTCACTTAGGTTTAGGTGATTTCCCTGCATCTAAGCCTATTTATATAGTTGCTCCCATAGGTGCTACCTTTCTTAGGCAAAGGGCTGCTCAGCTTTGAGCTAGCTCTAAGCGTCCTAAGGTAGAGCCTTCCGATGTCAATCCTCCTCCTTCTTCTGCAGGTGCTCCTTCGGCAGAGATGCCTGTTGATCCGACTGCTGCTGCTGCTTCTGCTGGTCCTCCACCTTCTCCTTCGGATGATTCAGACATTCGTCGGATGTTGGACACTGTCATGACTGTTCAGGCGGCTCATGGTCAGCTTTTGGTGGATGTGCTTGACGAGATTCACGCATTGAGAGCAGATTTGGCGAGTCTTCGATGTTCTCCTCCACCACCTCCTTTTAATGATGAGTGAGTGCCCTTTAGTAATTCGTCACAAAAAGGGGGAGTACATTATAGTGGAGAACATTGTAGTGGAGTTTTTTGTCTTAGGGGGAGATTTTTTTTTGTTTCTTTTTGTGATTCTGTGGAGCTGTGGAGCTTTTAGATTGTATCTAGGTGCTTCATTGTGTATTTACTTTTTTGGCTCATGATAGGGGAGATATATTTAAGATACATCTTTTGCATATGTTTCTTGTTTCACTATACTACATTGCTTATTGATTTATATTTATGATGTTATTCATGATATATATCTTTATTTTGTGTTATGTGAAGTCAAGAAGTTCTTTTCTATGTTATTTGTATTTTTCACACATGCGTTTATGTGTTTCTTAAGTGTTACAGGAATATACAGGTTGATTCAGTCATGCTGCTGTCTACTTTTGCAACTGATAGATAGTAGTTAGGTTGAATTTGTTTAGTTGCGCTATTGTTTTGTAATGGGCTGTTTATTTTTAAACTTTGAGCATTTTGTTAAGTGTGTGTTTTGTCACAGATTGCCAAAGGGGGAGTTTGTTAGGTTCTAAGGAATTAGGAACTAATGTATTAGAACTTCATTTTGTAATGTTGGCAAACCATGATCAAAACGTCTTTAGTCTTGTTTAGACTTGCTCAAAGTATGAGGTTTTTATGTAAAGTTGGAATCGAGTTATTGCAGAAGTTACTATGCATTTCTGCCTAGCTCGATCGATCGAGAATTAGACTCAATCAATCGAAAGTCGTGCATATTGTTTTTTCTGCAGAATTTCCGACTCAGCCCAAGCTCATTTGACGTGTAGGGTTTTATGTTTTGCTCTAAGTATAAAAGGGAAAACTCTAGCCACGTTTTTAGAGTTCTGAATGCCGTGTGTGTGAATCTTATTTGTGAGAACTAGAGGTGTTTACCTTCACGTACACTTAGGGTTTCCAAACTCAAGATTGATGTCAATAGCTTGGTGATCGTTCAGTTGTAGAATCAAGAACTTCAAGATATACAAGCAGGAGTGCTTGTACTTTGCTGAGAATTCAAGGAAATAAGTAGTCCGTGGACTCGGAGTTGTCACGTGGTCGTGGTAGTAAGTTTCCTACTCAAGGTAGCAATAGGATGTTAGTGGTTTAAGTCGCTATTGTGTAAACTTCAATTCTTTCTAGTTAATTCGATTTTACCTTGAGGATAGCTAGGTTAAATCCTCCCCAGGTTTTTTAACGGTTTGGTTTTCCTAGGTTATCATATCGTGTGTTCTTTATTTTTCGCACTTTTGCATGATATGATATATTTGTGTTAACCTAGAATTACCTAATTTACCTAAGTTAATCACTTGGCTAAATATCTAGGTTAATCTGTTTGGGTTTAAGGGGTCTAAACTTCTAACTTGATTATTTTTTCCTAGCTTTGTGTAATGTAATATAAACACAATACTTGACTATTGTTGGGGTTATACATTCTATGATATTATGCAAGCATCATATTTGGTACATGAGGAATGATATCACAGTGGTTTTGGTATAGAGGAAAAACAAAAATAATTTTTGAAACCCAAAATAATAAACTATTCAAGGAGAAAATGAGAGATATTTTGTTCAACCAGAGAATTATTTTATTTTATTTCAAGAAATTGCATGACACACCAAGAAATCATCTTGTGGATTTAATGATTCCTAATAGCGGATTCGAATCTTTTCATTTTGAAAATGTTTGAGAGGGAAAAGAGTTATTTTCAAAAATGGGCTTAAAAGTTCACTTACGTAAACTTTGAGAAGACCCGTTTAGACCCAAAATAAATTATGCAGTGAATTTATCACTATATTTCAATTAAACTAATCAAGTGATCAAAACTTTAGCAATTTATATCACAATCATAGAAAGCACTAAATCTGAAAGTGAAACAGTAAGAACAGTAACTGCATGCAGATTTGGTAACGAAGTGAAAAAAAATGGTGAACATCTCCAAAGGAAAAATCACCACGAGGGTAACACACTCTAAACAATGCAATTCACAATATGAATATGTGTCACAATTTGGAACAATACACTTCTTAGACGTTACAACTAGTTGACGAACTGATTATTGCAACCCCCACAATAGTTTCGGAATGACCAAAAATTCTGGTAACGATGATTTACAAATGTTGCACCTTGGAGAGATTTGACACCACGGTGACGCAAGGGGATGAAAGACTCTGGATTCAAGATTTAGTCATACCGACAAACAAGAATATGGCTCTCTACACTCATAGAGATAGATTTCACTATGCTCCGAGAGACATCATGATTTAGAAATGTTGCAGTGGTGTAATTATTACAATGACATTGTGAGTCTTGTGACTGAAATTTTGTGAAATAAGAAATTGTTATAAATTTTTAAAGTAATTTGTTAGATGAAGTGTGATAGTGTCTGTCAAGAAATTGTCATCATCTGTTTGCTTGCTCACACTTAGGCTAGGCACACACTAATTAGAAACATGGACTATGATGATATAGATTATGATGAAGGTAATAGCATAAGAGATATAGACGATAATTGGTTAAACAATATTATGGATTATGATGAAACAGATTCTAATTCTGACAGTGAAATAGATGATTATAACTATAATAGTAACACAAATAATTGGAGTACATTAAGCTGATAAACACAATAATAGTTTGTTAGAAAAGATTAATGAAAAATGTAAGTTCGTTTAGACCCCTTAAACCCAACAGATTAACCTAGAGAATTAGACAAGTGATTAACTTAGGTAATTTAAACAGAACTAGGTTAACACAAATATATTAAAAACAATAAAGCAGCGGAAAATAAAGAACACAAAGATCTGATGACCCAGGAAAACCAAACCGGTAAAAAACCTGGGGAGGATTTAACCTAGCCATCCTCAAGGTAAACTGAATTCACTATGAAAGAATTGAAATTTACACAACAAGACTTAGACCACTAACATCCTATTGCTACTCAGTGTAGGAAACTTACTACCACGACCACGTGACAGCTCCAAGATCCACAGACTCCTTCTTCCTTTGAATTCTTCAGCAATCAACAAGTGCACCTGCTTGTATATCTTTAAGTTCTCTTGATTCTACAACTGTATGATTTACCAATCTCTTGACATAAATCTTGAGTTTGGAAACCCCAAGTGTATGTGAAGGTAAACACCTCTAGATCTCACAATGAGATTCACAAACACAGCATTCAGAACTCTAAAAACGTGGCTAGGGTTTTCCCTTATATACTTAGGGCAAACATGAAACCCTATACATTAAATGGGCTAGGGCTGAGTTGGAAAAATTCTGCAGAAAAACAATTTGCACGACTTTCGATCGATCGAGTCTAATTTTCGATCGATCGAGTCAGGCAGAAAGTGCATAGTAATTCTGCATAAAACTCGATTCCAACTTTACATAAAAAGCCATACTTTGAGTAAGTCTAACACACAACTTAAAGAATGTTTTGATCATGGTTGCCAACATTACAAATTGAAGTTCTAATACATTAGTTCCTAATTCTTAGAACCTAACAAAAAATTAGAATTTTTAGAAACTATGGAAAGATCCATAACAAATACTAAAGTAGAAAGAAAAAATGATAGTTTTTTGGACCTTCTTGAAAGACAAGAGAATAATAATAAGAAAGATGGCATAGTAATGAAAGAAAAACATGTATAGAAACAATACAAAAGAATCCTAGTGCTATAATACAAAAGAAGAAACTAGATATAATGGATGAAGACAAAGAAAAAGGAATGATAAGAAAATGCATAGTAAAAGAGATGTTAGAAAAAATTGAAAAACAAAATGATGTAAAGATAGAAGTTATACGTAAGAAGATAGATATAAAAGAACAGATAGAAAAAGAAAGACAAAGGAGCACTTTAGTAGAACTAGTCTACAAAGGATGGACAAATAATAGTCCTAGGAATAATGATAGTTTAAAAGAAAAAATTGATGAAAGACTAAAATCAATTGAAAGAACTATGATATATACCCAAAATGATAGCTTGGCAGAATTAACTAAAAAGAAATTTTAAATTCACCTTTAGATATAGACAGAAAAAGAGACATAACAATTTTAAATACTATTGAGTCATCAGATAATGAGAAAACTGACAGACATATGAGAAATACTATTTGTCATAAATGTAAACAATATGGACATACTAAGAAACAATGTGATAGACATATAAATTTGTTAAACAAATCAGTAAATTAGAGTATGAGAAAGATATAATAAATGAATTAATGGAAATGTTTGACATTAAACAGAAAGAGATAGACCAAGTAACGAACAAGAAAGAACTAAAATAACTAATCCACTCAAAATCAATAAAAGAAAATGGAAACAAAAAGACATAATAATGAAATTCATAGATAATCTACCTAATCATTTGAAAGACAAAGAATACTATTTACTAAAATTGAAAGATTCTATAGACACACCTATTGCTTGTTTTAAGTGTAGGAAATATGGACACCATGTTACAGAATGCAGAAAAAGAGAAAAAACTAAGAAAGAAAAGACAAAAATGAAACAAGATGGCGTGGATATAAAAACAGTAACTCTACAAGACTTAATGACAAAAGCAAAAATGGAAAAACAAGAAATTAAAGAAGATAATTCAACAGACATAGATGAACAAAATATTGCAGAAATAATAAATTTAAATGAATTTTTTAAACCCATGATAGACCCCCCCTTCATCAGAAAAAAGATGTTTCAGATAATGACAACAATAGACAAAATTTCTTGAGTTTAATTGGCAGAGTAATTTTTCAAAAATGGTATACAAAAATTACTTTAATAATTAATAAAGAGTTTTCTTTGACAGAAATTGCTTTAATAGACTCAGGTGCTGACATGAATTATATACAAGAAGGACTAATACCTTTAAAGTATTATGAAAAATCATCTGAAAGATTAACTTGGGCTAATGGAAAAAAGCTGATAATTAATCATAAAATACCTAATGTTCATATATGTAATGACGGAATATGCTTTGAAATAGTTTTGGTTAAAGACCTTTCTTTTAAAGTTATTCTAAAAAATCCCTTTTTGGCTTTGCTTTACCCCCTTTTGATTACAGATGAAGGAATTAAAATTAATGTGCTAGTTTTTAGATTCACCTCAACCCTAATCTCGAAAGAAATTTGTTCCCTTAATAAAGTCACTATCCTAAAAGATATAGAAAGAATCTATAGAACAAAAGGACATTTGACAAAAAAAATCACTTGATGACCAATTGATAGATAATGACATAATGAATTTTAAACAGGATATAGAGACAGAGATTTGTTCTAATTCTCCCACTGCTTTTTTGCATAGGCACCGACATATAGTCCAAACACCTTGTGAAAAAGAATTTAGTGGAAAAGATATAAAATATGGAACTATGCTTATAATTTCTTTAAGTCAATATGAATGGACTGACAGTTTGACTAATGTACCAAATGAAATTATAATAAATCATATACTTACACCCTTTATAGTTGTTAGGTTCTAAGGATTAGGATCTAATGTATTAGAACTTCAATTTGTATGTTGGCAAACCATGATCAAAACAATGTTTAGTCGTGTGTTAGACTTGCTCAAAGTATGGGATTTAATGTAAAGTTGGAATCGAGTTTGTATGCAGAATTACTGTTCACTTTCTGTATAACTCGATCGATCGAAAATTAGGCTCGATCGATCGAAAATCGGGCAGATCGTTTTTCTGCAGAATTTTCCAACTCAGCCCTAGTCCATTTAATGTATAGGGTTTTATGTTTTGCCCTAAGTATATAAGGGAAAACCCTAGCCACGTTTTTAGTGTTCTGAATGCTGTGTTTGTGAATCTCATTGTGAGATCTAGAGGTGTTTACCTTCACATACACTTAGGGTTTACAAACTTGAGATTTATGTCAAGAGTTGTGTAGATCAATACAGTTGCAGAATCAAGAGAGCACAAAGATATACAAGCAGGTGCGCTTGTGGATTTGCTGAAGAATTCCGGAAAGAAGGAGCCGTGGATCTCGGAGCTATCATGGGGTCATGGTAGTAAGTTTCCTACACTTGGGTAGCAATAAGATGTTAGTGGTCTAAGTCTTGTTGTGTAAACTTCAATTCTTTCATAGTGGATTCAGTTTACCTTGAGGATAGCTAGGTCAAATCCTCCCCAGGTTTTTACCGGTGTGGTTTCCTGGGTCATCAGATCTTTGTGTTATTTATTTTCCGCTGCTTTGTTGTTTTTGTTTATTTTGTGTTAACCTAGATTTAATTAAATTACCTAAGTTAATCACTTGGCTAATTCACTAGGTTAATCTGTTGGGTTTAAGGGGTCTAAACGAACTTACAAGTGGTATCAGAGCAGGTAGCTTTTGTTTTGATCCTTTGATCTTTTAGCTGATCCTTGACCCCTGTTGTCATGGAACACGGTCACTCTCTTGTTGTTCCACCTCACTTTGATGGAAACAACTATGCTTATTGGAAAGTAAGGATGAAAGCTTTCCTGAAATCCATTGATGAGAGAGTTTGGAATTTCGTTGAATACGGATGGGAGAAGCCCACTACTCCTGTGAGTGAGTGGCAAACTTCTCAAAAGGAGGCAGCAGCTTTTAATAGCAAAGCTATGAATGCTATTTTTAATGCTGTTTCCATGGAGGAATTTAAGATAATCTCTAATGTTGAGGTTGCTCATACTGCTTGGAAAATCCTCTAGACTGTGCATGAAGGCACGAAGGCAGTTAAGATTAATAAGTTGCAGCAATTAACCTCTAGATTTGAAAGCATAAGAATGAATGATGATGAATCCTTTGATGAATTCTATGCTAAATTGAATGATATTGTTAATTCTGCTTATAATTTGGGTGAAATCTATGATCAACCTAAAATTGTTAGGAAGATTCTTAGATCTTTGACTGAGGACTTTAGACCCAAAGTGACTGCCATCACTGAGAGCAAGGATGTGGACTCCATCCCTGTGAATGAACTTGTAGGATCTCTTCAGTCCTATGAGTTAGACCTCCCCAAGACTAACAAATCCAAATCAATGGCTCTTAAGTCTGTTGATGATGTTGATGGTGGTGGATTTGATGATGAACTCTTTGCTACAAAGATTGTCTATCTTGCCAAGAACTTTAGAAACTTTCTTAGGAACAATAACAGAAGGGCAAGAGGCAAGAACACTGTTGAACCTAGAAATTTTAGGAAGAATGATCCCATTAAAGTCAATAATACTGAAAAACCTAAGGAGAAAGTGGGACAGCCTTCTAATAATTCTTTGGGACAACAATGTTATGGTTGTCAAGGGTATAGTCATTTAAAATCTGAATGTCCTACATACTTGAGGTCTAAGGGTAAAGCTATGACTGTAACCCTTAGTGATGATGAAGTTTCCGACAATGAATCCGCTAGTGATGAGGATGGAAACTTCATTGCTTTCATTGCTACTACGGTAGTTAATGAAAGCATGTCTGTTGAAGAGAACCCTTCTGATGGGGAACTCTCTGAGGATGCAGATTTACAGGAAGCCTACAATAAACTTTGCAAAGTTGCTGCAAAGGATGCCATGAATGTTGAGTTAGGCTTGAAGAAAATTGCATCTTTGGAACTTGAAAAGAAAAATTTACTTGTTAAATTGTTTGATGCAAATGAGCTTTTGAATAATGTGAAAATTGAGAACATGCTCTTACTTGATAAAGTTAAATGTTTGGAACTTGATTTATCTATTGCTAGAGAACAAACTAATAGGTCTGCAAGCTCCAAACTTGATCACATGCTGAGTATTCAAAAGTCTCCTTCTGAGAAAACTGGTTTAGGTTATGAGGAAAGTATTTCTGTGCTTGAACCTTCTTCCACTAAATTTGTTCCTTCTTCTAAACCTCCTAAGAGTGAGATTGTCAAACCCTTGGTGAGTGAACCTGTCAAACCTATAAATGTTACTCCACCTAGAAAGATTAGGGTTGATTTTCAAGCTTCTCATTCTAGAGCTTCAACTTCCACTAAGGGCAAATTGCATGATAAGCCTGCATGGGTTTGTCATTTTTGTGGAAAACCTGGACACATTCGTCCAAATTGTTTTAAGTTGCAAGCTGCAAAGCGAGCAAATAAAACTAAAGTACCTGTGCCCCAAGCACATGATCCTATGGTACTTATTGGTGAATTGGTAAAGGTGTTAAACCTTTATTCCAATCCTGGAGTTGCTCAGAATTCTAATGTGAATCATAACTCCAATGCAAGAGTTGCATCTAAGAAGTCTTGGATGCAAAAGGCTCAATCTAATTGAGTCTGTCCGACATGGTCCTTGTGTTTCATTGCTCAATCTTTTGTGACCTTTGTTTCTAGGATTTGCATTGCATTACATTCATGCATTTCATTCTAGAATGTTTGTTTCTTTTAATTTAAAAAAAATAAAAAATTTTTGCAAATTGTGTTTTTGCTATGTTTTCTTGAATTTGAAAACAAGGTTGGTCTATCAAATTTTACATGTCATATGTATGTACCTTGTTTAGCTTTGATGCACTTATTTCTATTGCACTTTACTAGCTAAAGTCTTGGTGTGCATGTTGTGTGGGAAGATGCTATATTTGTTGATCACATGATCTTGATTTTGAAGTCGTATGTCTTTGTTTGCTGGACTTGAACTTATTGAGAAAGGCATAAATAACCATCTCACCACTGTTTATTAGCCAATCATGAACACCTTAGTGCATATCATAAGATTTTGTGCTCGAGAAAGTGTAGCACATGCACAAAAAGAACATAAGGTGTGGCCTCTATTAAAATTGGTGTGTACATTATTGGGCTATAATAATCTCACAAATTCAAATAAAATTGGTGTGTACATTATCTCGGCTTTTATTAAGTTTCTAATAAATTAAATTGAATAATGAGGCAAATCAAGAAACTTACATGATTGCAAGCTTTTATTCTAGGAGATGTGGGAGTTATAGGATGTAACTCTTTAAGTAATAGTCTCTTTCAAATTCATGTGATGGATTTTGTAGAAATTGTGATTGATCTCTATGTGTATATCACCTCACATGTTTCTTAAGCTTATGTTAGTTGCACACACTACACAAGTTATTCTTTGCTAAGCTGTGTACATGATATTGTGTGTGTTTTTGGCCTGACCAACCAAGTTTGAGAATTTCTGAAAATTGATGCAGAACATGTTTGCTTGTTTGTGTTTTTTTTGGGGTATTGAAAGAAATTTTTTATTTGAAGAAATCTGGGTTGAATTCATATGTTTTTGGAAAACATCTCATCTCATACTCATGCATTTTTCTCATAAAATCTGATGCTTTGAGAAGTGACTACACTGAATTTGGCGTGTTTTTCAAAAAAATTAATTTTTCCAGAATTTCGATCGATCGAAATTGATTTTCGACCGATCGAAGATGTTTTAAAATCATTGAAAAAGTTTCTGGTTGACTCGATCGATCCAAGCTGAATTTGGATCAATCGAAGGTATTTTCGATCGATCGAATGTATTTTTCGATCAATCGAAAATCGTGCTGGATGTTTTTAAAAAGGAGCTTTTCAAGTGTTTTTTCACTTTTTCAAAACTTTTCAAAATTTCTTTTTGTCTCCTACCAACCGGTCAAGCTATTTTTGGGTGGATTTGTCGTTTTCTTCCGTTCTTTTTGCACAATCTCTCTCCTTCAAGGCCGGTAAGACCTTTATGCCCCTTCTTTTGCATTTATTTTCGAAAATCATGCATTTTTTCATGCATTTTTTTTGGTTAATTTCAGAATTAATGTTGTGGCAAATTTGGAAGTGTTTTTGGGTGGTTCTTTCTCAAATTTTTCATGGGTTTTTGTGGGGACACCTTACCTAAGCTCTACATATGGTTTAATTTGGTTAATTTGGTGTTTTGAGGAAAATTTAAAATTCTAAGGCTTGAAATTGAGAAAATTGGGGGTTTTTGTTCAATTTGAGTTAAATCGATGAAATTGGCTTGTTGGATTGTTTAATTTGATCACTATATTGAGTTAATTGAATGTTGAGTTGATCAATTAATCAATTTGTTGTGTTTTGAAAACTTGGGTTTTTCAAATTGGGTATTTTTGATACCAACTACATGCTCAAGCCAATTTTGTTAATTTGGATCACAATTGAACTTGTCACTGCATTAGTACATGCATCATTTGGTGTTCATGCTCATGCATCATATAGAATTGATATTTTTCTATATTTTATGCTGTGCTAACTTGCAGTCTGCCCTTGGTATTTGTTTTTGCTCTTTTCTTTCTGTGTCTATCTCTTTTCCTTAGCACTATGCCTAGGAAAACTAGAGCCCATAGGACTTCTGATCCTTCTCCTTCTTTTGATACTGAGTGGTTCCCTAGTGAGTCAAATCAAGTCACCTATGAGACTCTGAACCTTAGGCGTCATATTTGGGCTGAGCGTAGGGTCGTCCTAGATGAGGTAGATCCTGAGGTGCGACGTAATTTTACACGTCGGGGTTGGTTACCTTTGCTCGAGTATGAGC
This sequence comes from Lithocarpus polystachyus, assembly GCA_033629205.1. Lineage (NCBI taxonomy): Eukaryota > Viridiplantae > Streptophyta > Magnoliopsida > Fagales > Fagaceae > Lithocarpus > Lithocarpus polystachyus. Next base: position 54,934,399 of record CM066165.1, read on the forward strand.
ATTTTCCTCCTCCTGCCACCTTGATTAGAGAGTTCTATTCGAACCTCTCTATCCATGTCTACGATAATGACACTTTGGTAAAGGTGTGGTTACGTGGTGTGGAGTATCGCATTACCCCTCGGGTAGTGTCTGATGCTCTTGGGGTGCCCATTCTCGACCATCCCGTTTTTCCTTACGAGGAGTCTCCACCCCTTGATGACGTCTTGTCATACATCACTGGGTCTTCTATCCAGTGGGGTTCTGATCCTCGGATCACTTCTGCTGAGCTTTCTGAGCTTCACTATCTTTTCTTTAGGATAGCGTGTTATTCTTTGTGGCCCTTTTCGCATGTCCATACCATCCCTCTTGAGCGATGTGTGTTTTTGTATGCTCTTGTCACTGATGCGCCTATCAGTTTTCCACATTTGTTCCTTTGTTCTTTGAACGAGGTTCATCGGTCTAGTTCTACGGCTCATGCTTTGTTTTTTCCTGTTTTTATTCATAGGATTCTCCTTTTTCTTGGTTTTGGTGAGTATCCTGCTTCTGAGCCTGTACATGTCATTGCTCCTATTGGTGCTACCTTTTTGAGGCAAAGGGCTGCTCAACTTCGAGCTAGCTCTAAGCGTCCTAGGGTAGAGCCTTCCGGTGTCACTCCACCCCCTTCTTCTTCTATAGATACTCATGCAGCTGGGACGTTTTCTGATCCTGCTGTTGCTGCTGCTGCTGCTGATGTTCCTCCACCGTTTGATGAGGTTTCTGACCTTCGTCGGACACTTCATACTGTCGTGACCGTTCAGGCGGCTCATGGTCAGCTTTTGGTGGACATCCTTGATGAGCTACGTGCGTTACGAGTGGATTTGGCGAGCTCTCGTCGATCTCCTCCACCTCCTTTTGATGTTGAGTGAGTGCCCTTTGGCAATTCGTCACAAAAAGGGGGAGTGCATAGTTCATTTGTATCTAGGAGATTTTGTTGTGGTGATTTACATTTTAGGGGGAGTTTTTGTTTACTTGGTAGTGATTCTGCATAGCTTGTGGAGTTATTAGATTGTATCTAGGTGCTTCGCTGTGTATTCTCTATAGCTTGTGGAGTTATTAGATTGTATCTAGGTGCTTCACTGTGTATTCTCTATATTTTGCTCTTGTTTAGGAGATATTTTTGTTGAGATACATTTTTATGTATATGTTTCTTATTTCACTATACTTCATTGCTTATTGATTTATATTTATGATGTTATTCATGATATATGTCTTTATTTTGTATTATGTGAAATCAAGAAGTTTTTTATATATTCCTTGTTTCTTTTTTCCACACATGCGTTTATGTGTTTGTTAAGTGTTACAGGAATATACAGGTTGCTTTCAGTCGAGCTGCTGTCTACTTTACAACTGTTAGATAGTAGTCTAGGTTGAATTGTCAAGTGGCTTTTTATTGTAATGGGCTATTTCAATTTGTAACTTTGAGCTTTTTGTTAATTCTGTGTTTTGTCACGGATTGCCAAAGGGGGAGTTTGTTAGGTTCTAAGGATTAGGATCTAATGTATTAGAACTTCAATTTGTATGTTGGCAAACCATGATCAAAACAATGTTTAGTCGTGTGTTAGACTTGCTCAAAGTATGGGATTTAATGTGAAGTTGGAATCGAGTTTGTATGCAGAATTACTGTTCACTTTCTGTATAACTCGATCGATCGAAAATTAGGCTCGATCGATCAAAAATCGGGCAGATCGTTTTTCTGCAGAATTTTCCAACTCAGCCCTAGTCCATTTAATGTATAGGGTTTTATGTTTTGCCCTAAGTATATAAGGGAAAACCCTTGCCATGTTTTTAGTGTTCTGAATGCTGTGTTTGTGAATCGTGAGATCTAGAGGTGTTTACCTTTACATACACTTAGGGTTTACAAACTTGAGATTTATGTCAAGAGTTGTGTAGATCAATACAGTTGCAGAATCAAGAGAGCAAAAAGATATACAAGCAGGTGCGCTTGTGGATTTGCTGAAGAATTCCGGAAAGAAGGAGTCCGTGGATCTCGGAGCTATCATGGGGTCATGGTAGTAAGTTTCCTACACTTGGGTAGCAATAAGATGTTAGTGGTCTAAGTCTTGTTGTGTAAACTTCAATTCTTTCATAGTGGATTCAGTTTACCTTGAGGATAGCTAGGTCAAATCCTCCCCAGGTTTTTACCGGTGTGGTTTCCTGGGTCATCAGATCTTTGTGTTATTTATTTTCCGCTGCTTTGTTGTTTTTGTTTATTTTGTGTTAACCTAGATTTAATTAAATTACCTAAGTTAATCACTTGGCTAATTCACTAGGTTAATCTGTTGGGTTTAAGGGGTCTAAACGAACTTACAATAGTATCCTCAAATATTCATACAAACAAATGTTTTAATAAAAGAAGTCTTGACAGATACCCCTTTACTAATCATTAAAGAAAGCATTAATTGTAGTAATTTTTTGAATAAAGATAGATTTAATTTCTTAACAGACAGAGTTAATCATAAGTCTCTGACAGATTTTCCCCAGACTATTATAGTGGTTGATGAAAGACTTTATGGAGAAGCTCTATTTCACATATTCCCGCAGAATGAGATATATAGTAATGCATACAAAACGGATAGAATCATGGCAGATTTTGTGAATTTTTTGAATTCTAGTCACTCAGATATTGACAGACTTTACTATGACTACTCTTATACCACTACTCAGCGAGAACACAAAGGTGTAGAGAAACAAGTTCGTTCTATTATATATACTTTAAATTTTAAAAATGATTTTCTTATAAAACATTTCAAAGGAATTTTACAGAAAGACATTGACAGAGAAGTTTTTAAAATGAATTTTAAAGAAGTTTTGCAAAGAAATGTTTATTTTCAAAATATTGTTTCAAGACATAATGATATACAATTAATACTCTTATCAAAAGCCAATTGCAGACTAATATGGATAAAAGACCCTCTAAGGCAAACGTGAAAGGAAAGGGCAAGGCACCAGTGGGCAACCCAAAGAAATCCGAAAGGTTTCAGCAAAGATTTCGGATAAGCATGAAGGTGCCTTGATAGACACAAATCCCTTCAGGATGCGTTGCTAGCAGAGCCAATGTATTCATGTGGTGGAAAAAGTGAAATTCTGCAAAAAGTGCTCCGCACTAACCTCATTTTTTTGGATGGAGAATTTACAGACCTTCCTTTTCATATTAAATTACTTCTTGATAATCTTCAAGTAGCTTTCACCCTCAGACAGAAACCTTTATTCCAAAAGACCCTTAATGCTTTGGAATTACGTCTTTTTAGTACCAGTGCATTTATTGAAGCACTTGGTTGTCAACTCCCAGGCAAGGAGGAGTGAGATTCAAGCTCCACAAAGACAGAGAATCATAGTCTCTAAAAAGCTATCTTATGGGAACAAGCTTTTCAAAGCTTCACCCTAAGATTCAGCGAAAAACGAGACTTGCCATTAGAACTTTACTTCCTGAAACCAGCAAAATATACAAACTCATAAAGCCATAACAACTTCTTATGATAGATGGATGTATCTTTTTAAAGTATTAGTCTCTACAGCATTTATCAGAATAGACATGACAGACAACGTATGGCTATCTCATAAAGCCACATGGTATGAAAGCTTTGGAGAAACAGAAAGAGTTTATGATGGATAGCATCCCTATTTGGGATTACTTATCAACACAGAGACAGAGGATCCCATGATTTGTGATCCTTCATGGTTATCTGAAATGCTAAAAGCAGGGTTTATCAGCAAGTTAATCCTAACTTCTGGAAATCAGATTAGTTTATTTCCTAAAGTCATCCAAGAAGCAGCTACACAGATTGGAGGACTTAATTATATGAAGCTTACTATTTGGAGCACTCTCCCAGCCTGGGACACTAGTTACTACATGGAAGCCTAGCCATCACACATTTTGGGACTCATCATTGATTTTAGTTATAGCCCTGATTATTACTGGTATACAAGGGAGACTTATTTATCACTTAATGATCCATATGCTCTGGCTCAAGAATGGTCTAATTTCATGAGCAATATGATTTATGAAGTACAGAAGAGTTAGATCATGACTTCCACTTTTATGGCTACACCAACAGGATAGCTGTATATGGACCAAGACCTTCAGCAAGGAGGCTAATTAGGAAACGAAATATTACGAGAGACCCTAGAATAATGACAAAGAATCGTGCTCCTACCTTTCTTCCTATTTCATACTGCGTTCTATGTGGCAATTATGGAGTACTCCATGAGCATGAGTAGTATGAAGATAACTTTGATTCTCTAGATTATGATAACTATGTGGATACAGATTATAGACAGACAGACATGCTCTCCCAAACAGAAAACTACAATAGATCACTATTCACCTATGACAGATCACTATTCACTGTGACAACACTATTCACCTATAACAGATCAATATTTACCAACATGCGTGAATAGTTTCCAGATAGATCCAAGACAGTCTAGACAATACAGATAGATGTTTATAAGTCACTACTGTTCACTAGCATTCGTGAAAAGAGACCTGATAGATTTCCAGACAGACTACTGCTCATCAATAGTAATTTCCACAATATTCTTCAAATTTCCACCGATAGATTAACTTGAGTTAACTTTACTAATTTAGATACTTATCCATATCCCTTAAAATTTGGCACTCTCATCTCTCTTTATTCCTTTTGACTAGCGAGTCAATTACTAAAATCAAACATAAGTAAATACCTCTCAGGAGTAGTCCTTTCCTACAAGGTAGTTCTATTAGTGCTTTCTTTTTAATCGTTTTATTGCCCATATGATTTTGATTTTTCTATATGATTTTTAGTTCCTTCTTTCTCTTTTATTTTTTTTGGAAAATTTTGACACTAAAAAAAAAAGCTTCATCACACGTGCGAAGTGTAACGCCCCAAACCCATACCAAGGATTTGGATGCAAAACTTGTCTTAGAAATAATCAACAATAATATAATGGAACAGAGCGTAATAATTATCCTCAAATAAACATCTATCCGTCATCATATTTCCTTATAAATTCGAAAAACACAAAATCCTCCACAATAAAGTCTATAAATACAATCTCAAAATAGTTCCATAAAGTTAAACTCATTGTCCTGAAGAAATTTTACTAAAAACAATTCACCAACTAGCATAGCTCCAAACGAAGTCGTCAATCTAAGGCTCCACTGATCTACCACCAAAAGACACTCCATATCTCTAATCTGAAAGGGTGGAAAAAGGGGGTGAGCTAGAGGCTCAATAAGAGACTACATAACATGAGTATGTCTTCCAAAACAAAACATTAGTATCATTGACAAAATATAGTCTTCACGATACATTTACAAATAGTTTAAATGGTAATATAATATATTCTATAAAACTATTAAAATAAAATATTTTACTATAACGCTGTAATCATTAATAAAATAATAACCACGTTAATATGCCAATATGTACCAAATAGGTGGAAACAATTTATTATGAAAAATAAACAATTTTTCACTTACACAGATCAGCAGCAATAAAACAGTGGTTCAATATGGAAAATATTAGTCAAACACAGACAAAAGCTGCTAAACACTCGGTGGGTGATTCCCATGGGAACAATAACACTAACCTCAAAGAGGCAACACTAGCTCCAAAGAGCAACAATAACACTGCACCACACCACACTAACACTACTTCGGCCGAAGACCAACACTTAACCTTGTGTTGGCAAAGGTTGCAGACTTTCTAGTTGACCATTTGAAACAATTCTTGACAAATACAATTTCATAATAACATACAATAGATAATAAAATTCAAGTATGTGCAAAGCACTAACAATAGTATAAGTTTTTGGAACTTCACCTTTGCAATTATATACATATATAGATAAATATATATTTATACCACGTGTATATATATATATATATATATATATATATATAAATATATATGTCCTGAGAGACGTCATGTGCTGAAGTCTACTTACCTCAAATCACCAAGACACGCTAGATCTCAACTATCCAAGCTGATGCCACTTGAACCTAATACACAAATAGATAATTTTTGCTGCGTTAAGCCATACTTATACTTTTTATATAAACATTTGTGCTAACCCTCTCCAAAATCACACATGGACCCTTTATATATATATCCTAATTACATATTAGAACCTAACAATGTTTCTAACCCAAAGGCCATTAGTATTAAATCATTACAATCAGATCCGAAATAATCTACCAGCACCAATCATACTTACACCTCATGATAGTTTATGCATATAGAATATAGGGGAAATCGATTTCAATGGGTATTAGATCACATGAAGTCACTTGACTCATCCATCATATATATATAACTATCTATATTTCAATTCCGTAAAACCCATCAATCTATATATATATATCCACTTGTTCAATTCTTTCCTCTCTACAAATAAGTATATATATATATATATATATATTCATATCCACTTGTTCAATTCCGTAAGACTACAAATAAGTGTATATATATATTCCTATGGACCCCATCCCTAATCTATATATATATATATATATATATTCATCTCTACAATATTATAATTCTTTACTTTCTACGCATTAGTGTATACATATGTTGATATATATATAAGGATGCCTATGACCTAACGAAAATATAATGTAGAACTTCCAGTAAACAAACACCAACAATCAAACGATATCATGCCTATGAAACAAAGCAATATAAACTCCATTCCGCAACCATTATTATAACTCTAAAATTGCACTAGCAAGAGACCAACGTTTCCTCTAAATCCAAAAAGGTGTCCAGCGAAAACAATACTTTAATCTATAAAGGAGGTTTACCTCAATACCAAAATAAGGTTGCTAGCTGCCCAGGTGAAGTGCACGGCCTTCAATTTTTTTTTTTTTTTTTGTCTAGCGTCTTTCTCTCTACCTATCCCCAAGAAGCCCTAATTTTCTGTCATATTAAAGCTGTTTTCACTTGGGCTGAAAATTTAGAAGCCCACTAAAAACTAAAATAAGCTTCCAAGACCTACCTTTCCACTAAACTCATTATAAGGTTGTTTAAATAGGCTAAACCCTAAAGAATTCCAATAACAATTAAACTCCTAGCCCAAGTAGGTTTTAGTCTCTTATCCTTTTCCTTAACTGATAAGGAGACTAAAGGTTAAATTTGAATAACCCACAAAAATAACTATTTCACGTTACCCATTATTATTATTATTATCATTGTTATTATTATTATTATTATTATTGAAGAAATCATAATATAAAATAATTATCTCCTCCAAAATAAATTAAGCAATTTATCAAATCCACTCTCTAGAAGCAATTAAATTAAATTTAAGTGAGACGGGTGTTACATTCTCCCCCTCTTATAAAATTTTCGTCCTCGAAAATTCAAAACATACCTCACTTTTGGAATAGCTGGGGATATTTGTATTGCATTTCGTCTTTACGCTCCCATGAAGCTTCCTCTATGGAATGGTTCCTCCACAATACTTTGACCAAATGTATAGTCTTATTACGTAGCACTTGCTTTTTATGGTCTAAAATCTGAATTGGGACCTCCTCGTAGGATAAGTTCTCTTTGACTTGAAGTGGCTCATAGCTCAAGATATGAGAAGGATCGGGGACATACCTTCTCAACATGGATACATGGAAAACATTATGTAACCTTGACAAAGTCGGTGGTAAAGCAAGCCGGTAAGCAACAGAACCAACTCTCTCCAAAATTTCAAAGGGCCCCACATACCTAGGGCTTAACTTACCCTTCTTGCCAAACCGCATAACTCCTTTCATAGGTGCCACTCGAATGAAAACCATGTCTCCAACTTCAAATTCCATTTCTCTTCTCCGTGGATCAGCATAACTTTTCTGTCTACTTTGAGCTGCACGCAACCTTTCCCGAATTACATCAATCTTTTCACTAGTCCTTTGAACAATCTCAGGACCCAAGATTCTCCTCTCTCCAACCTCATCCCAACAAACTGGGGATCTACACTTTCTCCCATACAAAGCCTCATAAGGTGCCATCTTAATACTGGAGTGATAACTATTGTTATAAGCAAACTCCACCAAAGTCAAATAGTCATTCCAACTACCCTTGAAATCCAAGACACAAGCTCTCAACATGTCTTCTAGAGTTTGGATAGTTCTCTCGGACTGTCCATCTGTTTGAGGGTGGCAAGCAGTACTAAAGTTCAACTTAGTACCCAAGGCTTTTTGCAAACCATCCCAGAACCCTGAAGTGAATCTCGAGTCTCTATCAGATACAATAGAAGCTGGCACTCCATGCAACCTCACAATCTCATTTATATAAAGTTCAGCCAGTTTGTCAAGAGAGTAGTTCATTCTAATTGGAATGAAGTGGGCAGATTTAGTCAACCTATCCACTACTACCCAAATAGCATCATGATTCTTAGGTGATCTTGGTAACCCACACACAAAGTCCATGGTGATATTCTCCCACTTCCTCTCAGGAATAGGTAAAGGTTGTAACAACCCTGATGGTCTCTGATGTTCCACTTTGACTTGCTGGCAAATCAAACATTGTTCCACAAATTGAGCAATTTCTCTTTTCATGTTGATCCACCAATAAACTTCTCGAAGGTCATGATACATCTTGGTACTACCCGGATGCATTGTATAAGGCGAACGATGGGCTTCCTCCAATATCTCTCTTTTAATCAATGAATCATTAGGCACACAAAGCCTATTACCAAACCTCAAAACACCGTCATTAGAGATATTAAAATCGAATCTACTTCCACCACGTACCTGTTCCATGATCTTAAACAACTGAGGGTCACCACTTTGAGCAGCTTTGATCTTATCAATTAGAGTTGGTTGTACACTTAAACTTGCCAGGTAGGATTAGGAGTCTCCAGTCACTATGTCTACTCCAAGTTTCTGAAGATCAACAATAATATGCTTCTGAGTAGTTAATAAAGCAGCTGAGAAGCTATACGACTTTCGACTAAGTGCATCAGCCACAACATTGGCTTTACCAGGATGGTAATTTATGGAACAGTCATAGTCTTTAATTAATTCTAGCCATCTCCTTTGCCTCAAATTTAATTCTTTCTAAGTGTATATGTACTTCAAACTTTTATGGTCAGTGTATATTTCACATCTCTCACCATATAAATAATGCCTCCAAATCTTCAATGCAAAAACCACTGCTGCCAATTCCAAATCATGAGTTGGATAATTTTGTTCATAATTCTTTAGTTGTCGAGAGGCATAAGCAACCACCTTCCCGTGTTGCATTAGAACACAACCCAGGCCCTTACGGGATGCATCACTATATATCACAAAACCACCAGAACTAGATGGAATAGTCAATACTGGAGCAGAAACCAACCGTTGCTTCAACTCTTGGAAACTTCTTTCACATTCCTCTGTCCAGTCAAACTTTGCATGCTTTCGAGTTAATCGAGTCAGAGGAGTTGCAATACTAGAGAATCCTTCCACAAATCTTCTGTAATAACCTGCAAGGCCCAAAAAACTTCTTACCTCACTTACATTAGTAGGGACAGCCCAATTAACTATAGCTTCGATCTTACTAGGGTCCACTGTAATTCCATCTCTAGAGATCACATGGCCTAAGAACACCACTTGATTCAACCAGAACTCACACTTCTTCAATTTAGCATACAACTGCTTGTCTCTTAAAATTTGCAAAACCATTCTCAAGTGTTCCTCATGCTCTTCTTGGCTTTTAGAGTAAACCAAGATGTCATCAATGAAGACAATAACAAACCGATCCAAGTACTCATGAAATACCCTATTCATCAAATCCATAAAAACAGCTGGAGCATTTGTTAGACCAAAAGGCATCACTAAGAACTCATAATGACCATACCTAGTTCGAAAAGCTGTCTTTGGTATGTCATCCTCCTTAACTCTTAACTGATGATAACCAAATCTCAAGTCAATTTTAGAGAAGACTTGAGCGCCTTGAAGCTGATCAAACAAATCATCAATTCGTGGCAAAGGGTATTTATTTCTGATGGTTACCTTGTTCAACTCCCTATAGTCAATGCACAACCGCATACTACCATCCTTCTTCTTAACAAACAACACTGGAGCACCCCAAGGGGAAGCACTAGGCCGAATAAAGCCTTTATCAAGCAAGTCTTGCAATTGCTCCTTCAATTCATTGAGCTCTGTAGGGGCCATTCTATAAGGTGCTTTGGAAATTGGGCCAGTACCAGGTACTAGGTCAATAGTGAACTCAACCTCTCTGCCAGGGGGTAATCCAGGTAAGTCCTCAGAGAACACATCTGGGAAGTCTTTCGCCACTGGGATGTCTTCAACCCTTAATTCTATTTTATCACCCTTCAAAGCACAAACAAGGAACCCTTCACAACCCTTCCTTAGCAATCGTCTTGCCTGCATCACTGAAATCAATAAAGGTGGTTTCACCACACGATCTCCCTCGAAGAAGAATTCTGGCTCCCCAGGAATTCTAAATACTACCTTCTTCCCAAAACACTCTATGGAAGCATGAAAAGTAGATAACCAATCCATCCCTAAAATCACATCAAACTCAAACATATCAAGCAACATAAGATCTGCTTTTAATTCCCTCCCAGAGACTAAAACATTACAAGACTTGTACACTTTATGGGTAATCATTTGTTGTCCAGAAGGTGTAGCAACACACAATTCATAATTTAAACTCTCAGGTTCCATGTTTAGCCTTTGTGCAAGTCTACGTGAGATGAAAGAATGGGTTGAACCAGAATCAAATAACACTTGTGCATGTTGACTGGAAACAAGAAGTGTACCTGAAACCACTGATGGGGAGGCCTCGGCGTCCTGTTTAGTTAAAGCAAAAACTCGACCCTGAACCTTGGGTTTCTGTTGGCTCCCATTTGGATTGGTAGTTTGTTCAGCTCGCAAATCTGGACAATCCTTGATGAAATGTCCAGTCTTGCCACATTTAAAACACGCCCTTGACTCCAAATAACATGTTCCACTATGAGCCTTTCCACATCTTGGACAAGTTTTGTATGCCTTCTTATTTGAATTAGGCACCCCTTGCTTCTTGAATGAACTTCCACTAGACTTTCCCTTAAGAAAATTACTCTGGTTTGGCTTCCTCTCTTGATCATTGGCCCTTGAAAGACGACTGCAATTTCTCTCTGCTATGAGAGCTCGATCCACCACTTCTGCGTATGTTTCCAATTTGAACATGGAAACCGGTCCCTGAATTTCCTCCCTTAAACCTCTTTCAAAATGCCTGGCCTTCCTTGCTTCCGTGTCAACCATGTGTGGAGCAAAGCGGGATAATTCAGCAAATTTCCGCTCATACTCATACACTGATTGAGTACCTTGTGCTATGCGAATGAACTCAGCTTCCTTCTGCACCATCAAACTATCAGGAAAATACCTCTTACGAAAGAGCTCAACAAAATGCTGCCAAGTTATAACTTCTCTTCCGTGTGTCCTCTCTGTGGACTCCCACCATTCCAATGCATCACCTTTCAGCACAAAAACAGCAAGGATAACTCGTTGCTCATCACTAACTTCCATTGCTCTAAAGAGCCTTTCTATCTCCTTAAGCCAGTTGTCAGCCTCAATTGGATCCTTTGTACCCTTGAAAGCAGGAGGGTCAAGCTTCCTAAACTTCTCCAAAGCACTAGTCGGATTGGTGGCTCCTACTTGATGTTGCACTATATTGGTTAAGCCCCCAATGGCTTCAATAATAGCTTGGAGATTAGTGGTTCCCCCAGCATTCGGTTGACTGTTCCCTGGGTTCCTCCTTGGTGGAGCCATCTCTCTAAGCAATACAATAAGATATCATAAGTAAATATTTCAAATATTCCTGAGGGTAAAAACCAAACACATAGATAGTACAACAATCATTCCTACACACTCTAGAATAATAGAATACATAAATCAAATCAAATCGCTATGAAAGGTCAAATAATCACACTCTTGTTCCAAAATAGTCATAAGATTAAACCTATAAGTCTACAGAATCATAAACCTATGCTCTGATACCATAACTGTAACGCCCCAAACCCATACCAAGGATTTGGATGCAAAACCTGTCTTAGAAATAATCAACAATAAAATAATGGAACAGAGTGTAATAATTATCCTCAAATAAACATCTATCCATCATCATATTTCCTTATAAATTCGAAAAACACAAAATCCTCCACAATAAAGTCTATAAATACAATCTCAAAATAGTTCCATAAAGTTAAACTCATTGTCCTGAAGAAATTTTACTAAAAACAATTCACCAACTAGCATAGCTCCAAATGAAGTCGTCAATCTAAGGCTCCACTGATCTACCACCAAAAGACACTCCATATCTCTAATCTGAAAGGGTGGAAAAAGGGGGTGAGCTAGAGGCTCAATAAGAGACTACATAACATGAGTATGTCTTCCAAAACAAAACATTAGTATCATTGACAAAATATAGTCTTCACGATACATTTACAAATAGTTTAAATGGTAATATAATATATTCTATAAAACTATTAAAATAAAATATTTTACTATAACGCTGTAATCATTAATAAAATAATAACCACGTTAATATGCCAATATGTACCAAATAGGTGGAAACAATTTATTATGAAAAATAAACAATTTTTCACTTACACAGATCAGTAGCAATAAAACAGTGGTTCAATATGGAAAATATTAGTCAAACACAGACAAAAGCTGCTAAACACTCGGTGGGTGATTCCCATGGGAACAATAACACTAACCTCAAAGAGGCAACACTAGCTCCAAAGAGCAACAATAACACTGCACCACACCACACTAACACTACTTCGGCCGAAGACCAACACTTAACCTTGTGTTGGCAAAGGTTGCAGACTTTCTAGTTGACCATTTGAAACAATTCTTGACAAATACAATTTCATAATAACATACAATAGATAATAAAATTCAAGTATGTGCAAAGCACTAACAATAGTATAAGTTTTTGGAACTTCACCTTTGCAATTATATACATATATAGATAAATATATATTTATACCACGTGTATATATATATAGCACAGAGATAGTACAATAAACAAGGTAGAACCAGCCAAGTAGGCGGTATAACAATTAATAATCAAAATAAGTTAAACAAGTAATAAGGCGGTAGAACCAGCCAAGCAATATATCATCAAGATAATTAAAAGTAGTAATGAATATGAAAGTACTTGATTAATATTGAAAGTAATGAACAAAGTACAAGATTAATAGTTACAGGATTACAAGGTGAACAAGGATAAACAGTGGTAACTTACAAAGGTAGTGGTTACCAGATTGTCAACAGTTCCTGAGGGAAGTTTAGGAGAGGAGGTAAGCTCTCGATTATCTTAAACTCACTCAAGGAGAATACTAGGAGTAGGAAAACTAAGCCTAAACCAAAACCTTATTCAAAACCTGAATAACAATAAGGGACAACCCCCCTTATATAGGAAAATTTTTTAAAAAGTGAATAGTGAACAGTAACAGTGAATAGTGATCTCGTGAGTGAACAGTAAACTCGTGCGTGAACAGTGAACAGTAGTGAACAGTATTCTCGTGAGTGAATAGTTGGCAGAGGATGACATTTTTTCGTCTTGTGCCGAAAGTAACGTAGTCAACAGATTCCCACGGGGGACAGAGAGAGCAATGGGCGGAGCTTTACTCAGAGTGAATAATCAGTCAGTATCGCAATAATCTGAATAATTATCGCGAGGATCCCATGTGGGCTCATTGTCGCAGTCATGCTCATGGTAGGTGGTGTACTGATTGCAGAAACCACAATATAGCAGATGTTCGTAAACAGGTTCCTTTAGAGGATTGGTGAAGTTCCTTGGGTTAATATAATCAGCAATAGAGATATGTTGGGTAGCAACTCCGTAGGGCTTGAGACTGAAAACAGTAATTCTGTCTGTATTCCCTTCGAAGTGATAATCTTTCCAAAGGTTTTGAATCACCTCTAGAATTTGATTATTGAAATAATTTCTCCAACATTCAGCAAGAGAATAAGGACTTTTGTAGGACAGGTAGGAATCTCCTTTGTACCATGGTCCTTGGTGAGAGTAGCCGTTAACAAGAATAAGATGCTTAGATGGTTGCACATTCATCCAATTATCAGTATCCCATTTTGGAAGAGTGCTCCAACATCTAATAGTCACAGAAGGGCTTCCAGTGCGGGCCACAGCTTGTTGAATAATTTGCGGGAGTTGGCTAAGTTGAGATCGATTTGAGACTCTGATCATTCTAACAAAACCAAACTCAAACATTTGAGATAACCAGTCTGGATCCATGTCTTCTTCATCCAGCTCATCATCTTCATAATTAATTAGGAGACCAGGAAAAGGGTGTATCTTTTTTTCGTAAACACGGGAGCTTTTCCCAAAGTATTCTTCCCAGTCTAGTTGAATAAAAACATTATCATCTTCATCCAGTTCATCTGGATCTGGAATAGTTGCGGTTACTAGTTTTTTGAAATAGTCGTGCCATAGATCAAAGGACGTAAACATAGCCTTACTTTCAAAAATACATTTCTGTATATCTGAAGGCAAGTTGGCAACAGCACATCTTACACTAAATTGTGTCTTAAGACTCAATTTGGCATAATCTGTATCAGGTTTTGAAACAAATTTGAAATGTACATTCTGTCCAAAAGGATCAGAAGTAATTCCATTGTGGTCAACAAGAAAGGGATACAAAGTGTTAAGGAATGGAAGTCCAAGGATCACTTTGTCGTGCATATTTTTAACAAGAACAGAGGGAATTGGGAAAGCAACATTATGGTGGTGAACATAGGCTTTGGGGAGTTCATGTTTAATATGCATTTGGGAACCATTGGCAGAAATGAGTTTCTCAGAGGAGAATTCAAAGTATTCAGGAGGGATTAAATCTTCTCGAATACAATTCATATCTGCACCAGAGTCAATCATAGCAATTACATCAAAATTGTAAACAGGAGAAACAACAATGTTTAATATCGTAAACCATTTTGGAGGAATAGATTTGTTCAAAATAGAGTTAATAGCTTCAGTAATACCTGTATCAGAAAGAAGAGCTTGTTGACTGGAATCATCTCCATCTTTAGGCTCATCTTGTTCATTATCAGAATGGTGTGTGTCAATATTTTTATCCATTTTTAAGATTAATAATTCTTGGTTTATGTTAATATTATCAAGTTTAACAGTTTGAAGTTCTTGTCTTAAATATTCAATATTTTGTTCAACAATGGTTAATTTTTGTTTTAAGTCTTCAATAGTTAATTCTTTGGGTTTTTTCTTGTTAAATCTTTCCAAGACTTCTTCAAAACTTATTGTTGATTTAAGTTTTTTAGAATCTTCAGCCTTAGTAAGATTTTTCTTAAACTTATCCAGATACTCTTTTTGGAGTTCAGGATTTTGGATTTGGTTAATTAAAGAAATTAACAATTTTTCATTTTCTTCATGTTTTGTGAGAGTGTTAATAGATGTAATAGTGTTACAACAAGAATCTCTGCATCCAAGTTTAATATTAGGGGAATCAGAGGATTCATCAGCAGAATGATAACAAGAATCAGAAGAAGACAAATCATCTTCCAAAGAATCAGACGAAATGTGTGATTCAAGGATTCTGAATAGGGCTTCTTGATCTGCATCATTAATGTTTAACATGTTTAATTTGTTTTTTAGTTTACCAGGTTTGGCTTTACAGTCATTACTGTAATGACCAGGGTTTCCACAATTAAAACATTTTCCTTTATTAGGATTTTGGTGAACATATTTTTTAGAAACAGTTTTCTTTTTATCATAAAATTCATTTGGTTTAACAAAGTTGGTTTGATGTCTTTTATGGTGAATATTTTTGTGAACAGTTTTATCATGTTTATCTCTCTTTTGTCTCGAAGGAGCAATAGGAGGTAAACCATATTGTTCGCAGAAATTACCCATTTCATATTTAGCTTTTGTTTTATTTTTTAATTTATCTTTTAACAATTTTTCATCATTACACATGTTAATACCAAGTTTGTTAATAGTACTTAGAATATCACCATAAGTTAAATTTTCATAGTCAATAGAATCATTTTTACCAATTAATTCTTGTTTTACCTTATGAGCAAAAAGAGGAGGCAGACCGTCAATAAACTTTTCTTTCCAATACGGCTTCTTGCAATCTTTTCGAAGTAAACTTATCCAGATACTCTTTTTGGAGTTCAGGATTTTGGATTTGGTTAATTAAAGAAATTAACAATTTTTCATTTTCTTCATGTTTTGTGAGAGTGTTAATAGATGTAATAGTGTTACAACAAGAATCTCTGCATCCAAGTTTAATATTAGGGGAATCAGAGGATTCATCAGCAGAATGATAACAAGAATCAGAAGAAGACAAATCATCTTCCAAAGAATCAGACGAAATGTGTGATTCAAGGATTCTGAATAGGGCTTCTTGATCTGCATCATTAATGTTTAACATGTTTAATTTGTTTTTTAGTTTACCAGGTTTGGCTTTACAGTCATTACTGTAATGACCAGGGTTTCCACAATTAAAACATTTTCCTTTATTAGGATTTTGGTGAACATATTTTTTAGAAACAGTTTTCTTTTTATCATAAAATTCATTTGGTTTAACAAAGTTGGTTTGATGTCTTTTATGGTGAATATTTTTGTGAACAGTTTTATCATGTTTATCTCTCTTTTGTCTCGAAGGAGCAATAGGAGGTAAACCATATTGTTCGCAGAAATTACCCATTTCATATTTAGCTTTTGTTTTATTTTTTAATTTATCTTTTAACAATTTTTCATCATTACACATGTTAATACCAAGTTTGTTAATAGTACTTAGAATATCACCGTAAGTTAAATTTTCATAGTCAATAGAATCATTTTTACCAATTAATTCTTGTTTTACCTTATGAGCAAAAAGAGGAGGCAGACCGTCAATAAACTTTTCTTTCCAATACGGCTTCTTGCAATCTTTTCGAAGCATCACTCTAGAAAGAAAGACAGTATGGTACCACCTGTAATCAGACATAGTAGGACATCTCAAATTGTTCAGAAAATCTGAAACTCGAGATGAAACATTAGTAAGAGTACCAACAAAATGTTTTAATATTGTGTGAATAAGAGTGTTAACACCATCAGGGATTCCAGAATTCCTTTTTTCATCAAAAATAGGAAGTCCTTCATCATTCAGTTTAACAGCACGTTTAATAGATTCTCTGGAGTCTTCAGTGAGATACGAATCCCACCATCCGCGAAGAGTCCCAGTAAAACCAGTAGACAGAAGTTCAACAATCTCAGGATGATCAAGGTCATGGTTGTTCATATAAGTAATGGCAACCATAGACATGTGACCCATTTTGTTAATAATTTCCTGTTCAGCAAGACCATCAATATTCCATTCATACAGTTTATCAGCAGAGACAGAGAATTGGGATCGAAAAATTCTTTCTTCAAACTGCATGTCAGGAGGAGTAGGTTTAGTATACCAGTTTTTTGTAAAAGACATGGGATTGGTTCCAACAAATCTTTTAATTTCTGGTAAACCATTATCAAAAACATTTTTAAGTTCAACAGAAGAGGATGACTCAGAATCTGTGTTTTCAAAAACAAGTTCTTTATCATTTCTTGAAATAACAGCAGCAATATTGGAAGTAGAAGTTCCTTCAGATTTAACTTTTAAATCAGAAAGCATTTTGTCAACAATGTCAAGAGTTTTTGACTGAGAAGTTTTAAAAGCAATTTTTTCTCTTTGACTGGGTAAATCAATCAAAGGTTTCTCAGCTTTTGTAGAAACAGTGTGTTTAACAATTTTTTCTTCAATACGGTCAAGCTGTTGACCAATAATATGCAAAGACTCATTTGTAAAATTGTTTTGTTCAATAATTCCAGAAGCAGGAGTCTCAGCATCAGCAATTTTGAAAGGAGAAGCTTTCACTTCCGTCTTTTGACAGGTTATCATGACTGTCTCAAGAGGAGGATGGCTAGACCTTACAACAGTGTTGTCTGGTTTAACAAAATTTGATTTCTTAATTACGTTTAAATGATTTTGTTGAATAGGATCTTTTGAAACGTAATGATTTTTAAGAAAATCATAAAACAGAATATTTTTCTTGATCAACATCATCTTTCTCTCCATTTTCGTTTAATACGATCTTTTTCAGATTGAGAGAAAGTGTCTCTGTAATAGTGTCTTATCTCTCTGTTTTTGGGAGAAATCATGATAACCTGTTGTGCTGTCTTATTTTGTTCCCAGTTGTTCAAAACCTGATACAGATATTAACCATACTGTTAATTACCATGCTGCAGGGTCATCCCTAAGCAGACTTGCTGCTCATACTACTAATACCACTAGTAAGTGGGTATATGCTACCACGTGCGAGTGGAATATTATGACTTCCTCGGCAGAGAGGAGGGACAAGGGGAAAGGACCGGCGGTCTATCCTCAAGACGAAAGGCTCCCGGCGGGACAACCTTTTGTAATGCATGAAGGCGCATCTTCTAGGAGAAATCTTAGTAGATCAACATCCCTTCAGGAATCTGTCCCGGCAGAGGTGACATTTTCCAGTGATGATATACATATTACTTTACAGGAAGTTATTTCTAAAGCACTGCAGTTTCACAATGGAAATTTCAGTGATTTACCCACTCCTGTTAAAGTACTTATTGACAATCTCCATGCAGCCTATACTACCAGCAATCGTAGACTTTTCAAGAAGACCCTTCAGGCTCTTGAAATACATTTTGTTAACCTTGCCATCAAAAATGATGTCTACGAACGCCTAATTATTGACCTTGACTCCCAAATACAGAAAAACCCTGTTAACCAGACCCTGCCATTACATGAGGCTTTTGCAAGCCATTCTATTCACCATGATATTTACACTAGTCAACTCTTTGGCAAAGAGGATATCCATTCCATGGATAAATTGACTTTAATGAATACAGATTATGCCAAATTGAGTCTTAAGACACAATTTAGTGTAAGATGTGTTGTTGCCAACTTGCCTTCAGATATACAGAAATGTATTTTTGAAAGTAAGGCTATGTTTACGTCCTTTGATCTATGGCACGACTATTTCAAAAAACTAGTAACCGCAACTATTCCAGATCCAGATGAACTGGATGAAGATGATAATGTTTTTATTCAACTAGACTGGGAAGAATACTTTGGGAAAAGCTCCCGTGTTTACGAAAGAAAGATACACCCTTTTCCTGGTCTCCTAATTAATTATGAAGATGATGAGCTGGATGAAGAAGACATGGATCCAGACTGGTTATCTCAAATGTTTGAGTTTGGTTTTGTTAGAATGATCAGAGTCTCAAATCGATCTCAACTTAGCCAACTCCCGCAAATTATTCAACAAGCTGTGGCCTGCACTGGAAGCCCTTCTGTGACTATTAGATGTTGGAGCACTCTTCCAAAATGGGATACTGATAATTGGATGAATGTGCAACCATCTAAGCATCTTATTCTTGTTAACGGCTACTCTCACCAAGGACCATGGTACAAAGGAGATTCCTACCTGTCCTACAAAAGTCCTTATTCTCTTGCTGAATGTTGGAGAAATTATTTCAATAATCAAATTCTAGAGGTGATTCAAAACCTTTGGAAAGATTATCACTTCGAAGGGAATACAGACAGAATTACTGTTTTCGGTCTCAAGCCCTACGGAGTTGCTACCCAACATATCTCTATTGCTGATTATATTAACCCAAGGAACTTCACCAATCCTCTAAAGGAACCTGTTTACGAACATCTGCTATATTGTGGTTTCTGCAATCAGTACACCACCTACCATGAGCATGACTGCGACAATGAGCCCACATGGGATCCTCGCGATAATTATTCAGATTATTGCGATACTGACTGATTATTCACTCTGAGTAAAGCTCCGCCCATTGCTCTCTCTGTCCCCCGTGGGAATCTGTTGACTACGTTACTTTCGGCACAAGACGACAAAATGTCATCCTCTGCCAACTATTCACTCACGAGACTACTGTTCACTGTTCACGCACGAGTTTACTGTTCACTCACGAGATCACTATTCACTGTTACTGTTCACTATTCACTTTTTAAAAAAATTTCCTATATAAGGGGGGTTGTCCCTTATTGTTATTCAGGTTTTGGTTTAGGCTTAGTTTTCCTACTCCTAGTATTCTCCTTGAGTGAGTTTAAGATAATCGAGAGCTTACCTCCTCTCCTAAACTTCCCTCAGGAACTGTTGACAATCCGGTAACCACTACCTTTGTAAGTTACCACTGTTTATCCTTGTTCACCTTGTAATCCTGTAACTATTAATCTTGTACTTTGTTCATTACTTTCAATATTAATCAAGTACTTTCATATTCATTACTACTTTCAATTATCATGATGATATACTGCTTGGCTGGTTCTACCGCCTTATTACTTGTTTAACTTATTTTGATTATTAATTGTTATACCGCCTACTTGGCTGGTTCTACCTTGTTTATTGTACTATCTCTGTGCTTCTGGTGCTTCCGCCTCTTTTGCGCTTGTTCCCCCTCGTTGTTGGTACAGAGATGCTAGATTTAGGCAATTTAAAGATAGCATTCTTGGCATGATTACTGCATCTTTGTATGATGGTCCTATTTACTTTGATGTTTACCCTGATATCTGTCTTGCTCTTGATGATCCTAACATTGTTAAAGCTTTGACTTTAAATGTGTTAACTTCTGGTTATGATATGGAAGAAGGTAGTAAACCTTTTGCTCTTATTTACCGAATTTACTACAGACTTGTGGGTTCCCAGTTGAATCCTAAAGCTGCTCATGTTAGAGATCCTTCTGGTAAAACCATGTTAATTCAATGTTCAACTTCTGATGCGAAAATTGAAGTTCCAAAAATGATTCGTTGGGAAGATGTGAACCTTCCTAAAGAATGGTTATTGGAAAATGTTTCGCCTCCTGCTAAACCTATTTACCATGAAACTGATCTCACAAATATTCAACAATATCTTGATGGAACTGTTAAGATAAGTTTTCTTGATAAGAAACCTTTAAGAATCAATGAAGGAAGACATTCCTTTGCTGGATCTGAAAGTGTTTCCAAAAGAGACCTTGATCTTGACGAATATTTACAAAAAAGTTTTGTTAAACCTGATTTGAAGCTAAAGGGTGTTTCAAGTGATAATTCCCAAATTAGCACCCCTTTTTATTCAACTAAAGATGAAAAACCTGCAGAAGAAGAAGAAGATACAAAATCTGTGTCTCCTGCTGCTTCTGATTTTGCTACTGTTGAACCTCCTATTTTTCAAAACCAATTAAGAGTTTTAACTGCTCTTCCTAAAAGTTTTGAAATGGATCTTGTTTACTTGGCTAAAGAAAGTCTTTCTCCTAAAAATAGAGAGATAAGACACTATTACAGAAATACTTTCTCTCAATCTGAAAAAGATCGTATTAAACGAAAATGGAGAGAAACGATGATGTTGATAAAGAAAAATATTTTGTTTTATGATTTTCTTAAAAATCATTACGTTTCAAAAGATCCTATTCAACAAAATCATTTGAACGTAATTAAGAAATCAAATTTTATTAAACAAGACAAAACTGTTATAAGGACTAGCCATCCTCCTCTTGAGACAACTTGTCAAAAAACGGAAGTGAAAGCTTCTCCTTTCCAGATTGCTGTTGCTGAAACTCCTGAAATTATTGAACAAATTGTTTCTAAAAGACCTGAGAAACCTTTGATTGATTTACCCAGTCAAAGAGAAAAAATTGCTTCCAACTCTTCTCAGTCAAAAACCCTTGACACTGTTGATCCAAAAAATGTTTTACAGGCTATTGAAAAACCAATCTTGATTCCTATTAACTCTTGTTGCAATGTTCTTTCAAAAAACAAAGAACAACAAAAAGGTTTTTTAAAACCTAAAAAATTGATTGTTAATGAACTTCAGTGCGAAGTTAATACTGTTCACCGTGAAATTGCTGATTTAAGAAATAAACTCAAGCAAACTGCTGTGGCTGAAAAGAATGATGTTGCCAAAACTGTTGACTGTCATGTTAATCTTATTAACAAAATGCTTCCTCCTAAATGGTTTACTAAAGTCAAAATTGTTGTCTCACATGATTATCATTTTGATGTGGTTGCCATGATTGACTCTGGTGCTGATTTGAATTGCATTCAGGAAGGACTTGTCCCTTCCAAATATTTTGAAAAGTCTACTGAAAGACTTGCTTCTGCTAATGGTTCTCAAATGAGAATCAAATATGAATTAAACAAGTTCTCAAATGGTGAATAGGGATTATTGGCCACAGATTCTTCGGAAGAAGCACTTGACTTTTCTTCTTCAGTAGTTCTGCTGGCAACCAAGTTTTCTGCACACTTGAGAAGAGCAAATAAAGCATCAGGATCTCTCCTTAGGTCATCAAGGGGAGAGCTTTTCTTTTTTGGTTTAATATTCTTTGCTGATGAAGAGGATGGTAAATATGCTGCAGTAGGGATCTGGCTGGATGGTGAACATTTGTCGTTAATAAATTTTGAACATTCTCTGTTGGTTGTGGCAACAATTCTTTCAATATGCGGGAACTTATCCCACCACTTGACATACCAGTATCTGGCAAGAGCATTTTCGTCAATATTGACCTCATATTGCCATTTGAGAATCCATGGAACCTTGTGATAGTTAACAAAATAGAGCAAAGCAGGAAATTTAGCCTTAACAGTATGAGGATTAGGCTTGAATCCTTTTTCAAATAGCTTGAAGGCCTCCAGTAAGGGTGTAGGAAGGAGTTCAATAATAAGTCCAAACTGAGACCACCATCGGGCAAACCAGAAGGGCAACGTACCAGTGAATTTTTTGTCAAAGTTAACAAACCAGGAATGAGTCATGGTATCATTCTGGTGAAGCATAAATCTGAACCATGCAGTAATATAATCATGATAAGAATAGGGGATGATATGTTTTGGCATCATCCTTGTAATATTCGGGGAGGAACCCCATTCACTTTCTGTAATGACATTAACAATGTAGACACTGTGGTAAATAATTTTGGATGTGTCTTTGTTATCCGGGATGGTGTTAATAATGATGGACCTTTCATGGCGTAACAGATCAGAGTAGTAGCCAAGTTTCTTTTCACCATGTTCAGGGATCCAGTGGAAGTTTGTGGGGAAGTAACTCTTGGCTAACTGCAGGGGGTCAACAAAGGAGGATCTATTGGGTTCAATAGAGAATAGGTTTTGGAAATATTGTTTCCTAATATACTGGGAAGTATTTCTAGGAAAGGAGGTCCTAATAGGTTGGTGAACAGGAGTAATGGAATAGGGATCATAGGAGGAGGCTAAAACAGAAGAGTAATTGGGTTTAGGTATGGTCCCTAGAGTGGTAAATCGGTTAATAGTCTGTAAAGAGGAGGTTGGCTCGCGTTTAACAAGTTGGGTTTCCTTTGGGTCTTTGGCGGGGCCTTTGTCTTTCGACCGCCTACTCGCCATGTGTGAATTCTGCAGAAATTCACGAGTAAGGAAATCAGGGATGGCATTTTGGGAGCCTTTAATATAGTCAATATTAAAATCAAAAACACTTAAAATAGCTTGCCATCTGGCAAAAATATGTTTTGAAGCAATATTTTCAACATCTTTTTCAATAACATATTTAGCACTTTTACAGTCAATACGAAGTAAAAACTTTTGGTTTAACAAATCACTTTGAAACTTTGATATGCATAGTACTATAGATAAAATTTCTTTTTTAATAGTACTATAGTTAAGCTGTGCAGTATTCCAGATTCCAGAGTAGAAACGAACAATTTGTTCAGATGAATCTGGTGAAACTTGCTGTTTCAGAATACCACCGTAACCAATATCAGAAGCATCAGTTTCAACGATTTTGAAGGCATTAACAGTGGGAATACCAAGACAGGGTAAAGTCTTGACATGACTTTTGATCTGTTTAACAAGAGTAGTGTGGATAGAGGTCCAAGGAGGAGGATTACTTTGTAGCCGATCAAAAAGAGGCTTACATTGTTTCCTCAGATCTTTGTAAAAATCAGCAACATAATTCAAGGAACCAAGGAATCGTTGGAGCTGAGTTTTATCAGTAATGACATCAGGAAATTTATCAGCAAATTGAATAGCTCTGTCAATAGGATGAATTTGACCTTCATTAATATCAAAACCAAGAAAACGAACCTTAGTTTGGAACAATTTGATTTTCTTGGCAGAGACAACAAGGCCATTTCTTTTGATGGTATCTAGAAACGAATGCAAATGTTTCCAGTGTTCATCAATAGAATTAGAGTAAACAAGAACATCGTCAATATAAACAATAGTGAAATGACTGAATGAGATGAAAATATCATTCATGATGTTTTGGAACTCACTAGGAGCATTCTTCAGACCAAAAGGCATCACATTCCACTCATAATGACCAAAAGGAGTGGTGAAAGCAGTCTTGTATCTATCACCCTCAGTAATCTGGATTTGCCAAAAACCAGACTTCAAATCAAACTTGGAGAATAGCACCGCATCACTCAATCTGTGAACTAAGTCATTTTTGTTTGGAATAGGGTACCTAATCCATTCTAAGACCTTGTTCAAAGGCTTGTAGTTAATAACCAAGCGGGGCGTTCCTCTCTCAATTTCAGCATTTTTTTGAACATAGAAAGCAGCACATGACCAAGGGGACTTGCTTTTTCTAATCAATCCTTTGTTTAATAAATCTTCAATTTCTTTTTTGTAAAACTCTACTAATTCAGAATTCATCTGTATAGGTCGAGCTTTGGTAGGAATATTCTTTTAACAAAATTCTTTAACATATGGCAAGTTAACAATGTGATTTTTTCTATGCCAAAAAGCATTTGGAAAATCAGAACAAACATGACAGTCAACAGTTTTGGCAACATCATTCTTTTCAGCCACAGCAGTTTGCTTGAGTTTATTTCTTAAATCAGCAATTTCACGGTGAACAGTATTAACTTCGCACTGAAGTTCATTAACAGTCAATTTTTTAGGTTTTAAAAAACCTTTTTGTTGTTCTTTGTTTTTTGAAAGAACATTGCAACAAGAGTTAATAGGAATCAAGATTGGTTTTTCAATAGCCTGTAAAACATTTTTTGGATCAACAGTGTCAAGGGTTTTTGACTGAGAAGAGTTGGAAGCAATTTTTTCTCTTTGACTGGGTAAATCAATCAAAGGTTTCTCAGGTCTTTTGGAAACAATTTGTTCAATAATTTCAGGAGTTTCAGCAACAGCAATCTGGAAAGGAGAAGCTTTCACTTCCGTTTTTTGACAAGTTGTCTCAAGAGGAGGATGGCTAGTCCTTATAACAGTTTTGTCTTGTTTAATAAAATTTGATTTCTTAATTACGTTCAAATGATTTTGTTGAATAGGATCTTTTGAAACGTAATGATTTTTAAGAAAATCATAAAACAAAATATTTTTCTTTATCAACATCATCGTTTCTCTCCATTTTCGTTTAATACGATCTTTTTCAGATTGAGAGAAAGTATTTCTGTAATAGTGTCTTATCTCTCTATTTTTAGGAGAAAGACTTTCTTTAGCCAAGTAAACAAGATCCATTTCAAAACTTTTAGGAAGAGCAGTTAAAACTCTTAATTGGTTTTGAAAAATAGGAGGTTCAACAGTAGCAAAATCAGAAGCAGCAGGAGACACAGATTTTGTATCTTCTTCTTCTTCTGCAGGTTTTTCATCTTTAGTTGAATAAAAAGGGGTGCTAATTTGGGAATTATCACTTGAAACACCCTTTAGCTTCAAATCAGGTTTAACAAAACTTTTTTGTAAATATTCGTCAAGATCAAGGTCTCTTTTGGAAACACTTTCAGATCCAGCAAAGGAATGTCTTCCTTCATTGATTCTTAAAGGTTTCTTATCAAGAAAACTTATCTTAACAGTTCCATCAAGATATTGTTGAATATTTGTGAGATCAGTTTCATGGTAAATAGGTTTAGCAGGAGGCGAAACATTTTCCAATAACCATTCTTTAGGAAGGTTCACATCTTCCCAACGAATCATTTTTGGAACTTCAATTTTCGCATCAGAAGTTGAACATTGAATTAACATGGTTTTACCAGAAGGATCTCTAACATGAGCAGCTTTAGGATTCAACTGGGAACCCACAAGTCTGTAGTAAATTCGGTAAATAAGAGCAAAAGGTTTACTACCTTCTTCCATATCATAACCAGAAGTTAACACATTTAAAGTCAAAGCTTTAACAATGTTAGGATCATCAAGAGCAAGACAGATATCAGGGTAAACATCAAAGTAAATAGGACCATCATACAAAGATGCAGTAATCATGCCAAGAATGCTATCTTTAAATTGCCTAAATCTAGCATCTCTTAAGCACATCAAAGCAGAAGCATTAATACCTTTTCTTGTGAGAGGTTTAACAGCAACTTGAACAAGACCAATGTGTAAATATTTTAATTTTGTAGCAAGAAATTCGTTAATATTTGATTTTGAAAACAAACAACATTTTTCATGGTGTCTGGAAATAGAGAATGTTTGTTCAACAGTTCTTACTCGGTACTGAGAAAATCCAGTATTCTCATGCCAAGAAGTATTGTAAATGTGTTTAATATTAACCTTGGGGATATTCCATCTTCGGAAATCCGGAATTTCTTTCTCTTGAACAACTTGATCTTCTTCATTGATAATATCAGGAGGACACGCAGTCCTGGAGCTAACAGAAGAGCTGGATCTCCACATCTTATCCATGCACTCCTAATTTCAACACTCAATTATCATGTTTTCTCTCATAACCGTTGCATTTCGTAACGCATACCCTAAGTAACCGTATACCCTCACTCATGCCCTCAACGCCTGTCCATCGGCTAACACGGGCCTTACAGAATCTCGGCTCTCGGAATTCACTTTACACTAGGGTGGCGCCAACGATCACAAGATAGAACACAACAACGAAGCACCAAAGGTTCGGAACAACATAAACAAGGGAGCAAGGACACAACACAACTACCAGCGGCCAAGGAAGGAATGGCTCTGATACCAACAACGAGGGGGAACAAGCGCAAAAGAGGCGGAAGCACCAGAAGCACAGAGATAGTACAATAAACAAGGTAGAACCAGCCAAGTAGGCGGTATAACAATTAATAATCAAAATAAGTTAAACAAGTAATAAGGCGGTAGAACCAGCCAAGCAGTTATTGATAAATATTTACAAAAAAGTTTTGTTAAACCTGATTTGAAGCTAAAGGGTGTTTCAAGTGATAACTCCCAAATTAGCAATACTTTTTATTCAACTCAAAAACCTGTTGAAGAAGAAGAAGATACAAAATCTGTATCTCCTACTGCCTCTGATTTTGCTACTATTGAACCTCCCATTTTAAGAGTTTTAACTGCTCTTCCTAAAAGTTTTGAAATAGATCTTGTTTACTTGGCTAATG
The DNA here is from genome assembly GCA_033629205.1 of Lithocarpus polystachyus. Taxonomy (NCBI): domain Eukaryota; kingdom Viridiplantae; phylum Streptophyta; class Magnoliopsida; order Fagales; family Fagaceae; genus Lithocarpus; species Lithocarpus polystachyus. Next base: position 54,961,701 of record CM066165.1, read on the forward strand.
AAAGTCTTTCTCCCAAAAACAGAGAGATAAGACACTATTACAGAGACACTTTCTCTCAATCTGAAAAAGATCGTATTAAACGAAAATGGAGAGAAAAGATGATGTTGATCAAGAAAAATATTCTGTTTTATGATTTTCTTAAAAATCATTACGTTTCAAAAGATCCTATTCAACAAAATCATTTAAACGTAATTAAGAAATCAAATTTTGTTAAACCAGACAACACTGTTGTAAGGTCTAGCCATCCTCCTCTTGAGACAGTCATGATAACCTGTCAAAAGACGGAAGTGAAAGCTTCTCCTTTCAAAATTGCTGATGCTGAGACTCCTGCTTCTGGAATTATTGAACAAAACAATTTTACAAATGAGTCTTTGCATATTATTGGTCAACAGCTTGACCGTATTGAAGAAAAAATTTTTAAACACACTGTTTCTACAAAAGCTGAGAAACCTTTGATTGATTTACCCAGTCAAAGAGAAAAAATTGCTTTTAAAACTTCTCAGTCAAAAACTCTTGACATTGTTGACAAAATGCTTTCTGATTTAAAAGTTAAATCTGAAGGAACTTCTACTTCCAATATTGCTGCTGTTATTTCAAGAAATGATAAAGAACTTGTTTTTGAAAACACAGATTCTGAGTCATCCTCTTCTGTTGAACTTAAAAATGTTTTTGATAATGGTTTACCAGAAATTAAAAGATTTGTTGGAACCAATCCCATGTCTTTTACAAAAAACTGGTATACTAAACCTACTCCTCCTGACATGCAGTTTGAAGAAAGAAATTTTCAATCCCAATTCTCTGTCTCTGCTGATAAACTGTATGAATGGAATATTGATGGTCTTGCTGAACAGGAAATTATTAACAAAATGGGTCACATGTCTATGGTTGCCATTACTTATATGAACAACCATGACCTTGATCATCCTGAGATTGTTGAACTTCTGTCTACTGGTTTTACTGGGACTCTTCGCGGATGGTGGGATTCGTATCTCACTGAAGACTCCAGAGAATCTATTAAACGTGCTGTTAAATTGAATGATGAAGGACTTCCTATTTTTGATGAAAAAAGGAATTCTGGAATCCCTGATGGTGTTAACACTCTTATTCACACAATATTAAAACATTTTGTTGGTACTCTTACTAATGTTTCATCTCGAGTTTCAGATTTTCTGAACAATTTGAGATGTCCTACTATGTCTGATTACAGGTGGTACCATACTGTCTTTCTTTCTAGAGTGATGCTTCGAAAAGATTGCAAGAAGCCGTATTGGAAAGAAAAGTTTATTGACGGTCTGCCTCCTCTTTTTGCTCATAAGGTAAAACAAGAATTAATTGGTAAAAATGATTCTATTGACTATGAAAATTTAACTTATGGTGATATTCTAAGTACTATTAACAAACTTGGTATTAACATGTGTAATGATGAAAAATTGTTAAAAGATAAATTAAAAAATAAAACAAAAGCTAAATATGAAATGGGTAATTTCTGCGAACAATATGGTTTACCTCCTATTGCTCCTTCGAGACAAAAGAGAGATAAACATGATAAAACTGTTCACAAAAATATTCACCATAAAAGACATCAAACCAACTTTGTTAAACCAAATGAATTTTATGATAAAAAGAAAACTGTTTCTAAAAAATATGTTCACCAAAATCCTAATAAAGGAAAATGTTTTAATTGTGGAAACCCTGGTCATTACAGTAATGACTGTAAAGCCAAACCTGGTAAAATAAAAAACAAATTAAACATGTTAAACATTAATGATGCAGATCAAGAAGCCCTATTCAGAATCCTTGAATCACACATTTCGTCTGATTCTTTGGAAGATGATTTGTCTTCTTCTGATTCTTGTTATCATTCTGCTGATGAATCCTCTGATTCCCCTAATATTAAACTTGGATGCAGAGATTCTTGTTGTAACACTATTACATCTATGAACACTCTCACAAAACATGAAGAAAATGAAAAATTGTTAATTTCTTTAATTAACCAAATCCAAAATCCTGAACTCCAAAAAGAGTATCTGGATAAGTTTAAGAAAAATCTTACTAAGGCTGAAGATTCTAAAAAACTTAAATCAACAATAAGTTTTGAAGAAGTCTTGGAAAGATTTAACAAGAAAAAACCCAAAGAATTAACTATTGAAGACTTAAAACAAAAATTAACCATTGTTGAACAAAATATTGAATATTTAAGACAAGAACTTCAAACTGTTAAACTTGATAATATTAACATAAACCAAGAATTATTAATCTTAAAAATGGATAAAAATATTGACACACACCATTCTGATAATGAACAAGATGAGCCTAAAGATGGAGATGATTCCAGTCAACAAGCTCTTCTTTCTGATACAGGTATTACTGAAGCTATTAACTCTATTTTGAACAAATCTATTCCTCCAAAATGGTTTACGATATTAAACATTGTTGTTTCTCCTGTTTACAATTTTGATGTAATTGCTATGATTGACTCTGGTGCAGATATGAATTGTATTCGAGAAGATTTAATCCCTCCTGAATACTTTAAATTCTCCTCTGAGAAACTCATTTCTGCCAATGGTTCCCAAATGCATATTAAACATGAACTCCCCAAAGCCTATGTTCACCACCATAATGTTGCTTTCCCAATTCCCTCTGTTCTTGTTAAAAATATGCACGACAAAGTGATCCTTGGACTTCCATTCCTTAACACTTTGTATCCCTTTCTTGTTGACCACAATGGAATTACTTCTGATCCTTTTGGACAGAATGTACATTTCAAATTTGTTTCAAAACCTGATACAGATATTAACCATACTGTTAATTACCATGCTGCAGGGTCATCCCTAAGCAGACTTGCTGCTCATACTACTAATACCACTAGTAAGTGGGTATATGCTACCACGTGCGAGTGGAATATTATGACTTCCTCGGCAGAGAGGAGGGACAAGGGGAAAGGACCGGCGGTCTATCCTCAAGACGAAAGGCTCCCGGCGGGACAACCTTTTGTAATGCATGAAGGCGCATCTTCTAGGAGAAATCTTAGTAGATCAACATCCCTTCAGGAATCTGTCCCGGCAGAGGTGACATTTTCCAGTGATGATATACATATTACTTTACAGGAAGTTATTTCTAAAGCACTGCAGTTTCACAATGGAAATTTCAGTGATTTACCCACTCCTGTTAAAGTACTTATTGACAATCTCCATGCAGCCTATACTACCAGCAATCGTAGACTTTTCAAGAAGACCCTTCAGGCTCTTGAAATACATTTTGTTAACCTTGCCATCAAAAATGATGTCTACGAACGCCTAATTATTGACCTTGACTCCCAAATACAGAAAAACCCTGTTAACCAGACCCTGCCATTACATGAGGCTTTTGCAAGCCATTCTATTCACCATGATATTTACACTAGTCAACTCTTTGGCAAAGAGGATATCCATTCCATGGATAAATTGACTTTAATGAATACAGATTATGCCAAATTGAGTCTTAAGACACAATTTAGTGTAAGATGTGCTGTTGCCAACTTGCCTTCAGATATACAGAAATGTATTTTTGAAAGTAAGGCTATGTTTACGTCCTTTGATCTATGGCACGACTATTTCAAAAAACTAGTAACCGCAACTATTCCAGATCCAGATGAACTGGATGAAGATGATAATGTTTTTATTCAACTAGACTGGGAAGAATACTTTGGGAAAAGCTCCCGTGTTTACGAAAGAAAGATACACCCTTTTCCTGGTCTCCTAATTAATTATGAAGATGATGAGCTGGATGAAGAAGACATGGATCCAGACTGGTTATCTCAAATGTTTGAGTTTGGTTTTGTTAGAATGATCAGAGTCTCAAATCGATCTCAACTTAGCCAACTCCCGCAAATTATTCAACAAGCTGTGGCCTGCACTGGAAGCCCTTCTGTGACTATTAGATGTTGGAGCACTCTTCCAAAATGGGATACTGATAATTGGATGAATGTGCAACCATCTAAGCATCTTATTCTTGTTAACGGCTACTCTCACCAAGGACCATGGTACAAAGGAGATTCCTACCTGTCCTACAAAAGTCCTTATTCTCTTGCTGAATGTTGGAGAAATTATTTCAATAATCAAATTCTAGAGGTGATTCAAAACCTTTGGAAAGATTATCACTTCGAAGGGAATACAGACAGAATTACTGTTGTACTTTTTATTCAACTCAAAAACCTGTTGAAGAAGAAGAAGATACAAAATCTGTATCTCCTACTGCCTCTGATTTTGCTACTATTGAACCTCCCATTTTAAGAGTTTTAACTGCTCTTCCTAAAAGTTTTGAAATAGATCTTGTTTACTTGGCTAATGAAAGTCTTTCTCCCAAAAACAGAGAGATAAGACACTATTACAGAGACACTTTCTCTCAATCTGAAAAAGATCGTATTAAACGAAAATGGAGAGAAAAGATGATGTTGATCAAGAAAAATATTATGTTTTATGATTTTCTTAAAAATCATTACGTTTCAAAAGATCCTATTCAACAAAATCATTTAAACGTAATTAAGAAATCAAATTTTGTTAAACCAGACAACACTGTTGTAAGGTCTAGCCATCCTCCTCTTGAGACAGTCATGATAACCTGTCAAAAGACGGAAGTGAAAACTTCTCCTTTCAAAATTGTTGATGCTGAGACTCCTGCTTCTGGAATTATTGAACAAAACAATTTTACAAATGAGTCTTTGCATATTATTGGTCAACAGCTTGACCGTATTGAAGAAAAAATTGTTAAACACACTGTTTCTACAAAAGCTGAGAAACCTTTGATTGATTTACCCAGTCAAAGAGAAAAAATTGCTTTTAAAACTTCTCAGTCAAAAACTCTTGACATTGTTGACAAAATGCTTTCTGATTTAAAAGTTAAATCTGAAGGAACTTCTACTTCCAATATTGCTGCTGTTATTTCAAGAAATGATAAAGAACTTGTTTTTGAAAACACAGATTCTGAGTCATCCTCTTCTGTTGAACTTAAAAATGTTTTTGATAATGGTTTACCAGAAATTAAAAGATTTGTTGGAACCAATCCCATGTCTTTTACAAAAAACTGGTATACTAAACCTACTCCTCCTGACATGCAGTTTGAAGAAAGAAATTTTCAATCCCAATTCTCTGTCTCTGCTGATAAACTGTATGAATGGAATATTGATGGTCTTGCTGAACAGGAAATTATTAACAAAATGGGTCACATGTCTATGGTTGCCATTACTTATATGAACAACCATGACCTTGATCATCCTGAGATTGTTGAACTTCTGTCTACTGGTTTTACTGGGACTCTTCGCGGATGGTGGGATTCGTATCTCACTGAAGACTCCAGAGAATCTATTAAACGTGCTGTTAAACTGAATGATGAAGGACTTCCTATTTTTGATGAAAAAAGGAATTCTGGAATCCCTAATGGTGTTAACACTCTTATTCACACAATATTAAAACATTTTGTTGGTACTCTTACTAATGTTTCATCTCGAGTTTCAGATTTTCTGAACAATTTGAGATGTCCTACTATGTCTGATTACAGGTGGTACCATACTGTCTTTCTTTCTAGAGTGATGCTTCGAAAAGATTGCAAGAAGCCGTATTGGAAAGAAAAGTTTATTGACGGTCTGCCTCCTCTTTTTGCTCATAAGGTAAAACAAGAATTAATTGGTAAAAATGATTCTATTGACTATGAAAATTTAACTTATGGTGATATTCTAAGTACTATTAACAAACTTGGTATTAACATGTGTAATGATGAAAAATTGTTAAAAGATAAATTAAAAAATAAAACAAAAGCTAAATATGAAATGGGTAATTTCTGCGAACAATATGGTTTACCTCCTATTGCTCCTTCGAGACAAAAGAGAGATAAACATGATAAAACTATTCACAAAAATATTCACCATAAAAGACATCAAACCAACTTTGTTAAACCAAATGAATTTTATGATAAAAAGAAAACTGTTTCTAAAAAATATGTTCACCAAAATCCTAATAAAGGAAAATGTTTTAATTGTGGAAACCCTGGTCATTACAGTAATGACTGTAAAGTCAAACCTGGTAAACTAAAAAACAAATTAAACATGTTAAACATTAATGATGCAGATCAAGAAGCCCTATTCAGAATCCTTGAATCACACATTTCGTCTGATTCTTTGGAAGATGATTTGTCTTCTTCTGATTCTTGTTATCATTCTGCTGATGAATCCTCTGATTCCCCTAATATTAAACTTGGATGCAGAGATTCTTGTTGTAACACTATTACATCTATGAACACTCTCACAAAACATGAAGAAAATGAAAAATTGTTAATTTCTTTAATTAACCAAATCCAAAATCCTGAACTCCAAAAAGAGTATCTGGATAAGTTTACTTCGAAAAGATTGCAAGAAGCCGTATTGGAAAGAAAAGTTTATTGACGGTCTGCCTCCTCTTTTTGCTCATAAGGTAAAACAAGAATTAATTGGTAAAAATGATTCTATTGACTATGAAAATTTAACTTATGGTGATATTCTAAGTACTATTAACAAACTTGGTATTAACATGTGTAATGATGAAAAATTGTTAAAAGATAAATTAAAAAATAAAACAAAAGCTAAATATGAAATGGGTAATTTCTGCGAACAATATGGTTTACCTCCTATTGCTCCTTCGAGACAAAAGAGAGATAAACATGATAAAACTGTTCACAAAAATATTCACCATAAAAGACATCAAACCAACTTTGTTAAACCAAATGAATTTTATGATAAAAAGAAAACTGTTTCTAAAAAATATGTTCACCAAAATCCTAATAAAGGAAAATGTTTTAATTGTGGAAACCCTGGTCATTACAGTAATGACTGTAAAGCCAAACCTGGTAAACTAAAAAACAAATTAAACATGTTAAACATTAATGATGCAGATCAAGAAGCCCTATTCAGAATCCTTGAATCACACATTTCGTCTGATTCTTTGGAAGATGATTTGTCTTCTTCTGATTCTTGTTATCATTCTGTTGATGAATCCTCTGATTCCCCTAATATTAAACTTGGATGCAGAGATTCTTGTTGTAACACTATTACATCTATTAACACTCTCACAAAACATGAAGAAAATGAAAAATTGTTAATTTCTTTAATTAACCAAATCCAAAATCCTGAACTCCAAAAAGAGTATCTGGATAAGTTTAAGAAAAATCTTACTAAGGCTGAAGATTCTAAAATACTTAAATCAACAATAAGTTTTGAAGAAGTCTTGGAAAGATTTAACAAGAAAAAACCCAAAGAATTAACTATTGAAGACTTAAAACAAAAATTAACCATTGTTGAACAAAATATTGAATATTTAAGACAAGAACTTCAAACTGTTAAACTTGATAATATTAACATAAACCAAGAATTATTAATCTTAAAAATGGATAAAAATATTGACACACACCATTCTGATAATGAACAAGATGAGCCTAAAGATGGAGATGATTCCAGTCAACAAGCTCTTCTTTCTGATACAGGTATTACTGAAGCTATTAACTCTATTTTGAACAAATCTATTCCTCCAAAATGGTTTACGATATTAAACATTGTTGTTTCTCCTGTTTACAATTTTGATGTAATTGCTATGATTGACTCTGGTGCAGATATGAATTGTATTCGAGAAGATTTAATCCCTCCTGAATACTTTGAATTCTCCTCTGAGAAACTCATTTCTGCCAATGGTTCCCAAATGCATATTAAACATGAACTCCCCAAAGCCTATGTTCACCACCATAATGTTGCTTTCCCAATTCCCTCTGTTCTTGTTAAAAATATGCACGACAAAGTGATCCTTGGACTTCCATTCCTTAACACTTTGTATCCCTTTCTTGTTGACCACAATGGAATTACTTCTGATCCTTTTGGACAGAATGTACATTTCAAATTTGTTTCAAAACCTGATACAGATATTAACCATACTGTTAATTACCATGCTGCAGGGTCATCCCTAAGCAGACTTGCTGCTCATACTACTAATACCACTAGTAAGTGGGTATATGCTACCACGTGCGAGTGGAATATTATGACTTCCTCGGCAGAGAGGAGGGACAAGGGGAAAGGACCGGCGGTCTATCCTCAAGACGAAAGGCTCCCGGCGGGACAACCTTTTGTAATGCATGAAGGCGCATCTTCTAGGAGAAATCTTAGTAGATCAACATCCCTTCAGGAATCTGTCCCGGCAGAGGTGACATTTTCCAGTGATGATATACATATTACTTTACAGGAAGTTATTTCTAAAGCACTGCAGTTTCACAATGGAAATTTCAGTGATTTACCCACTCCTGTTAAAGTACTTATTGACAATCTCCATGCAGCCTATACTACCAGCAATCGTAGACTTTTCAAGAAGACCCTTCAGGCTCTTGAAATACATTTTGTTAACCTTGCCATCAAAGGTTTAGGCAACAACGAGGGGGAATTCAACTCCGTACAATAAGCTATTTTAAGTGTTTTTGATTTTAATATTGACTATATTAAAGGCTCCCAAAATGCCATCCCTGATTTCCTTACTCGTGAATTTCTGCAGAATTCACACATGGCGAGTAGGCGGTCGAAAGACAAAGGCCCCGCCAAAGACCCAAAGGAAACCCAACTTGTTAAACGTGAGCCAACCTCCTCTTTACAGACTATTAACCGATTTACCACTCTAGGGACCATACTTAAACCCAATTACTCTTCTGTTTTAGCCTCCTCCTATGATCCCTATTCCATTACTCCTGTTCACCAACCTATTAGGACCTCCTTTCCTAGAAATACTTCCCAGTATATTAGGAAACAATATTTCCAAAACCTATTCTCTATTGAACCCAATAGATCCTCCTTTGTTGACCCCCTGCAGTTAGCCAAGAGTTATTTCCCCACAAACTTCCACTGGATCCCTGAACATGGTGAAAAGAAACTTGGCTACTACTCTGATCTGTTACGCCATGAAAGGTCCATCATTATTAACACCATCCCGGATAACAAAGACACATCCAAAATTATTTACCACAGTGTCTACATTGTTAATGTCATTACAGAAAGTGAATGGGGTTCCTCCCCGAATATTACAAGGATGATGCCAAAACATATCATCCCCTATTCTTATCATGATTATATTACTGCATGGTTCAGATTTATGCTTCACCAGAATGATACCATGACTCATTCCTGGTTTGTTAACTTTGACAAAAAATTCACTGGTACGTTGCCCTTCTGGTTTGCCCGATGGTGGTCTCAGTTTGGACTTATTATTGAACTCCTTCCTACACCCTTACTGGAGGCCTTCAAGCTATTTGAAAAAGGATTCAAGCCTAATCCTCATACTGTTAAGGCTAAATTTCCTGCTTTGCTCTATTTTGTTAACTATCACAAGGTTCCATGGATTCTCAAATGGCAATATGAGGTCAATATTGACGAAAATGCTCTTGCCAGATACTGGTATGTCAAGTGGTGGGATAAGTTCCCGCATATTGAAAGAATTGTTGCCACAACCAACAGAGAATGTTCAAAATTTATTAACGACAAATGTTCACCATCCAGCCAGATCCCTACTGCAGCATATTTACCATCCTCTTCATCAGCAAAGAATATTAAACCAAAAAAGAAAAGCTCTCCCCTTGATGACCTAAGGAGAGATCCTGATGCTTTATTTGCTCTTCTCAAGTGTGCAGAAAACTTGGTTGCCAGCAGAACTACTGAAGAAGAAAAGTCAAGTGCTTCTTCCGAAGAATCTGTGGCCAATAATCCCTATTCACCATATGACAAGAAATTATTTGGTCATGACGAAGATTCTCCACAAGAAGGAGAATTTTAACTGATCTCATTATTCACTCTGAGTAAAGCTCCGCCCATTGCTCTCTTTGTCCCCCAAGGGAATCTATTGATTACTTTGTTGACTGCTTTCGGCACAAGACGACAAAATGTCATCCTCTGCCAACTATTCACTCACGAGATTACTGTTCACTACTGTTCACTGTTCACACACGAGTTTACTGTTCACTCACGAGATCACTATTCACTGTTACTGTTCACTATTCACTTTTTGAAAAATTTTCCTATATAAGGGGGGTTGTCCCTTATTGTTATTCAGGTTTTGGTTTAGGCTTAGTTTTCCTACTCCTAGTATTCTCCTTGAGTGAGTTTAAGATAATCGAGAGCTTACCTCCTCTCCTAAACTTCCCTCAGGAACTGTTGACAATCCGGTAACCACTACCTTTGTAAGTTACCACTGTTTATCCTTGTTCACCTTGTAATCCTGTAACTATTAATCTTGTACATTGTTCATTACTTTCAATATTAATCAAGTACTTTCATATTCATTACTACTTTCAATTATCATGATGATATACTGCTTGGCTGGTTCTACCGCCTTATTACTTGTTTAACTTATTTTGATTATTAATTGTTATACCGCCTACTTGGCTGGTTCTACCTTGTTTATTGTACTATCTCTGTGCTTCTGGTGCTTCCGCCTCTTTTGCGCTTGTTCCCCTATATATATATATATATATATAAATATATATGTCCTGAGAGACGTCATGTGCTGAAGTCTACTTACCTCAAATCACCAAGACACGCTAGATCTCAACTATCCAAGCTGATGCCACTTGAACCTAATACACAAATAGATAATTTTTGCTGCGTTAAGCCATACTTATACTTTTTATATAAACATTTGTGCTAACCCTCTCCAAAATCACACATGGACCCTTTATATATATATCCTAATTACATATTAGAACCTAACAATGTTTCTAACCCAAAGGCCATTAGTATTAAATCATTACAATCAGATCCGAAATAATCTACCAGCACCAATCATACTTACACCTCATGATAGTTTATGCATATAGAATATAGGGGAAATCGATTTCAATGGGTATTAGATCACATGAAGTCACTTGACTCATCCATCATATATATATAACTATCTATATTTCAATTCCGTAAAACTCATCAATCTATATATATATCCACTTGTTCAATTCTTTCCTCTCTACAGATAAGTATATATATATATATATATATATTCATATCCACTTGTTCAATTCCGTAAGACTACAAATAAGTGTATATATATATTCCTATGGACCCCATCCCTAATCTATATATATATATTCATCTCTACAATATTATAATTCTTTACTTTCTACGCATTAGTGTATACATATGTTGATATATATATAAGGATGCCTATGACCTAACGAAAATATAATGTAGAACTTCCAGTAAACAAAAACCAACAATCAAATGATATCATGCCTATGAAACAAAGCAATATAAACTCCATTCCGCAACCATTATTATAACTCTAAAATTGCACTAGCAAGAGACCAACGTTTCCTCTAAATCCAAAAAGGTGTCCAGCGAAAACAATACTTTAATCTATAAAGGAGGTTTACCTCAATACCAAAATAAGGTTGCTGGCTGCCCAGGTGAAGTGCACGGCCTTCAATTTTTTTTTTTTTTTTTTTGTCTAGCGTCTTTCTCTCTACCTATCCCCAAGAAGCCCTAATTTTCTGTCATATTAAAGCTGTTTTCACTTGGGCTGAAAATTTAGAAGCCCACTAAAAACTAAAATAAGCTTCCAAGACCTACCTTTCCACTAAACTCATTATAAGGTTGTTTAAATAGGCTAAACCCTAAAGAATTCCAATAACAATTAAACTCCTAGCCCAAGTAGGTTTTAGTCTCTTATCCTTTTCCTTAACTGATAAGGAGACTAAAGGTTAAATTTGAATAACCCACAAAAATAACTATTTCACGTTACCCATTATTATTATTATTATTATCATTGTTATTATTATTATTATTATTGAAGAAATCATAATATAAAATAATTATCTCCTCCAAAATAAATTAAGCAATTTATCAAATCCACTCTCTAGAAGCAATTAAATTAAATTTAAGTGAGACGGGTGTTACACGAAGTGCATGTGGTGAAGCTAGTAATAAAATGATTATATGAAGTATTTAAATTGAAATCTAATTAAGATTTTTATTTACTTAAAAATTATTGGAGAAGAAGATAAAAAAAAAATATCTATTTTTATTTTTTAATTTTTTAAAAAACTGCTTTGTACGTTGATTTTTTTAAAATTCTATCTTATCTGATTTGAACTCTTAAAAAGTTGATAAGAATAAAAAGAGTGGTGTTATTTTAAAATTAATAATAAAATGATTAGATAAAGAATACGAATTGTAATCAAATTGAGACTTTTATTAATTAACTTAGAAAATTATAGGAGAAGAAGTCAAGAACCAAATAAATAAATAAAAATCTATTTTTTTTAAATCTCTCTCTGTGTATATGTATATATAAATATTCCCAACAAAAATTGTATATTTGACTGTGATTTAGACTCTTAATTTATAAACAATGAAATATTTATGATTTTTTTAAATTAAATTGACACCTTTTCTAAACGTGTATGAATTTTTAGAATAATTTATAACCTTTCAAAAAAATTTATTTTATACAATTAGTTATTTTCATATCAGAAAATAACTTCCATAATCTTATTAAACTAAAAGGTGACCACCATTTGATAATTTTTTATTTTTTTGGGGATATATCAAGAGTTGAGAGTGGAGAATTTAGACTCTTCATGACTTTGTTAGAAATATTAAAAAGAACCAATTGAGCTATATGGCTTTTGGCACTAGTATTATCGTACCACACATAGAAGTACTAAGTGAGTCACAATGTGCACGTTTGTGTTTCAGAGTTACATGCCCATAGATATGCTCAATATATAATTTAATTATTTTTTAGTATTTGTGTTACTTTATAAACCCTCAAAATTTTTGGGAAACTTTCAACATCAGAAAAAGAAAAACACAAATCTAATAACTTCTTTCTATACCATAATCTATAATATAATTTTGTAAAGTGTCATCGTGGCCCATACATTGTTGTGATTGTAGAAGCTTTCATGGTTTTAAAGAAAAATATAGATGCCTTAGAGAACTTGGTCATACAACCTAGAATGACATAAATGCAAAATTTTAGTCAACCAAACAAAAAAATCATCCACGTCGATTTGTCTAAAATTATGCATATTTTGTCTGCAAAAACAGTGCCCATGTTAATTTACACAGCTACTTTCATGTGTGCACACGCATTTTATTCATTTCTCAATTCACCTTTTTAATTGGTGTGTGTGAGTGATGTAGATGTTTTAAAAAAATGGTTGTATAAACTAAAAAATATAAGGATATTATACTAAAATAAATAGAAAATTTTGTAATGAAATGACCATGTCAATGTTCATGGTCAAATCTATAAAAAGCATTTTCTTATTGTTTGTGACCTGCAGCCAGCATTGCCCACCAATATATAGGAGCATGCACATTGGATACTGAAAATAAAACCTAAATGAATAGTATAAATAAATAATAATTGCTAGATGTATTTCTAACTATGCATTTCATATCAAGCAACATAGACCTGAATGTTTAATAGAGAGGGGCTTTAAAAACTCAATCCTGGTAAAAAAAAAAACGCTAGTCACCAATCTTCAATTGTCAGAATCGGAACAATGGCAAACCAAGCTTCTCTAATGTTTTATTACGTTTTCACCATATTCATAATCACCATGAGCGTGCTGTGCGGGGCCAGCACGGAAGAAAAAAAGGTGACTGATCATTCACATTTCTGGAAATTCAGTCTTGTAGTTTATTTGAGACGTCTAGTTAGTTACTCCTTTTGATGATAATGCAGGTTCACGTTGTGTACATGGGTTCACTTCCAAAGGGGGAATACTCACCATTGTCTCACCACCGTAGTATGCTACGGCAAACCGTTCAGCTGGACAGGTAATATTTCTTATTTTTCAAGCTTACCCAAATCATCGATAAGCAATTCTATTTATCATTTCTCTTTGTGTGTCTATGTGTAGTTCTGTAGAAACATCATACATCAGAAGTTACACTAGGAGTTTCAATGGGTTTGTTGCAAGGCTCACGGATAGCGAAAAGCAAAGGCTTTCTAGTGAGTGCTGCAAGATTTAAACTTCATCATTGTCAAAATAGTTACACACATTATATACATTATTGTCAAGATAATAGGATAAACTATGATATGCAGATATGGAAGGTGTCATCTCCGTTTTTCCAAGCAAAACTCTTAAACTTCACACAACAAGATCATGGGACTTCGTAGGTTTACAAGAAAGTGCCACGCGGAATGCCCAAGCTGAGAGTGATATCATAATCGGACTTCTAGATACTGGAGTTTGGCCTGAATCAGAAAGCTTTAATGATAAAGGTTTTGGTCCTCCTCCCAGCAAGTGGAAGGGTGTTTGTGAAGGCGGCCAAAATTTCACATGCAACAAGTAATGTTTTACACCTAGATTATTGTTTTGAAAACAAGCTTTGCCTACAAGTTTCTACCAAAAAAATTAATACAATTACATATTTTGAAAACTAGTTGTTGGAATATATGTTTTTTTATTCTTAACATGCGTGTCAAATTTTGTGCAAATCAGAAGTTATTTTTTATTCAATCCATAAACTTGTTTTTTTATACATAATTTAACATTACAAAAACTTGAAATTTAAATATTTGATTGATGATATACTATTCTCAAAATTTTGCAAGCATGGAGGATGTAATAATAAATATAATCTAATAGTAGATTTATAAAAATTCACATCATTTAAAAAAAAAAAATCACATCCAATAAAAAGATATAGATGAGAGTTTGTAGTTATTGCCTACAAACTAGTTTGTACACAAACTTTGTTCTTGTTCTACTAGATGCATTCTAAGAAACCTAATTGCCTATATAATGCTTTTCACTGCGTCTATTGTATCTTATATATGTTAAAGGGGAATAGCAAATTGATTTCAATCTTAAGAAAAAATAACAAAATAATCCCTCAACTCATACGGAACCCAGGGTGGAACCGGACAGAATTTCGGTTTTTTAAGGTAGAGAACCGGGTATTGATGGGTTTTCAGTGAACCGGAAAAACCGGCCAGGATTCGAACTTGACTTCTCACACATTATAAGCAAGACTGAAGCTTTGACCAACAGACCAAGTACTCTTCTTGGGAACTAATATGTAATATTATTAAATTTATATTGAATTTACATAATTTATAGTTTCTAAACTTCAATGTTATCTTTCTCAACATATTAAATATTACTAAATTAACTTTTTATTTAAGGATAATACTTATGTAATTTATGAATTTATTTTAAAAGTAATTTTTAGTTAATTGAAATGATTTCTCTTAAAGGATTATTATAAAAATTTCTTTTTATGTTTATTTATATTGTACTATTTTTTTATTAACCTTATAATGTACTATTTTATGTATTTTGTTTCAATTTTTAAGATATTTTTAGTAAATTTTGCTTATATTTACAAATTTAATATATTTATTTATATTTAAATAATTATTAAATTAATTATGACGTCATCACGGTTCAACCCCGGTTCGACCTCGGTCGGACCTCAAAAACCTTGAACTTCTCCCTTTACGGTTCAATGAACGGTCCGGGTTTGAAAACCTTGATGGAACCTAAACATTATAAATTCCACCAAAATAGTTTGAGATTTAATATGTTATATTTTCTAACATTATAGTTACACTTATTACTTTTATAATTATAAGGACAGTTAAATGCTTAAATTATAGGGTTTAAAATGAAATATCTTTAGAAAATTAATGTTAGATCTATGAATACTTTTATGAATGGCAGTAGTATCATACTTGACATGGATATGCAAACAACCAGAACAGGTGAAAATCATCATTGATAATATAATTGTCATGTTACAGCAAGATAATTGGAGCTCGATATTATGGCGGCTCACGGCCGAATAACACTCAGTCTGCAAGGGACGATGATGGTCATGGATCTCACACTGCCTCTACAGCAGCCGGGAACAGAGTAAACAATGTTAGCTTTTTTGGACTGGCACAAGGTACCGCAAAAGGAGGGGTTCCCAGTGCGAGGATTGCAACATATAGAATCTGCCAACTGGACGGGTGTGATTCGGGAGATATCTTGGCTGCTTTTGATGATGCAATTGCTGATGGAGTTGACATCATTTCAATTTCAGCAGGAGGAGAAGAAGCTAGTGATTTCCTTTACGATCCCATTGCAATTGGTGCTTTTCATGCAATGGAGAAGGGGATTTTGACTTCTAACTCTGCAGGCAATGATGGTCCTTTCTATGGATCAACCGCAAGTGTAGCACCGTGGTTGATTTCTGTAGCAGCGAGTACCACAGACCGTCTGTTAGAAGACAAGGTTGTCCTTGGTGATGGAAGAACACTAGTTGTATGTATCAACACTCCTAAATCTTCTTGAATTAAGCAATAATTTTACTGTTATGTATCCTAATAGCCTTTCCACAATCAGGGAAAATCAATCAATTCTTTCGCATCACCCGCAACCAGTTTTCCTCTACTACATGGAAACGAAGTTTCAAGTCGGTGCTCCGTGAATGATTCAATGTTGAGTTTGATGCCCAAAGTCTTGCCAATTTCAAAATTTTCTTAACAAATATATGAAGGAAAATTATAAAGTCTCTTTGCATTTCAGGTACTGCAAAGAAGGGTGTCTAGACAAGACATTGGTGAAAGGAAAGTATGTGCTTTGTAAATCGAATACTGGAGATTATGAGGCTTTCAATGCTGGTGCACTAGGGGCAATCGTGAGAAATGAACCATATATGGAATTTTCTGATGTTGTTGCATTACCTGCAGTGCTATTAAGCGCTAAAGAGCATGATTTGGTCTTGTCCTACGTGAATTCCACAAAGTACTATTTCTTATAATTACCCATTTTTGTTTTACTTTCGTAGGATTTGCTTCCTTTTTCTGACTAGTCCTTATGTTTTATTTTAAAGAAACCCTCAAGCAAGCATTTTGAAAAGTGAAACTGTAAAAGATGCGGAAGCTCCTACCATTCTTTCATTCTCTTCACGAGGACCAAATTTAATTACACCAGATATTATAAAGGTATATGATTGTAACCTTAATCTCCAAGTCTTTCCTACAAGTCGATTTATGGTATTTTGCTCATATTTGGCTAAGTGTATCGCAGCCTGATTTAAGTGCCCCGGGGGGTGGAAATCTTAGCTGCATATCCCCCACTCTTTGCACCCTCGTTTAGCGCTGATGATCCAAGGCGTGTTCACTACACTTTTCAAACTGGAACCTCTATGGCTTGCCCCCATGTTTCTGGTGCAGCTGCATATGTCAAGACATTTCACCCTGATTGGTCTCCTTCAGCCATCAAATCTGCTCTTATGACTACTGGTAATCTTTCAATCCTAACAAAACTCTCCATAATAGCTCTTACATCTTTTAAGTTAATATTTCTGAAATGTTAAATTTTATCTGCAGCTTTGCCCATGAGTGATGCCAAAGGTCCGGGTGGTGAATTTGCCTACGGATCTGGGCATGTAAATCCAGTGGCAGCTGTTTGTCCAGGACTTGTTTATGAAGCTCTAAAAGAAGACTACATAACATTGCTTTGTAACATTGGCTATGATGCAAAGAAACTTCGAATCTTAACAGGAGGTACTAGAACTAAATGTCCAAAATTACCAGTCACTGCATCACCAAAGGATTTGAATTACCCTTCAATGGCAGCTGAGGTATTTCCAGCAAAGCCTTTCAATGTTAGGTTTCACAGAACAGTTACAAATGTTGGCTCGGCAACTTCCAGTTACAAGGCAGAAATAGTCACAAATTCAAAAGTTAATATAAAAGTAGAGCCCGAAGTACTCACTTTCGAGTCCCTAAATGAGAAGAAATCTTTTGTTGTGTCTGTCAGTGGAAGTGGTTTGCCAGTTAAGTCAACGCTATCTGCATCACTGGTGTGGTCTGATGGCACTTATAGTGTGAGAAGTCCAATTGTTTTGCACACCCAAACCGCTAGTGCCTAAAGGAATAGAATCATTATAAGCTTGTCATAACAAACTCCAACTTCTACAAATAGATCATTCTTCCTTCCAATAAAATTTTAATGTAAAACTCAAGCAATCAGTACAATAAAGATTCTTTTCATTTTTTGCAAATGGATATTCGTTCGTCTGTTGTTTCCTTTTAGTAAATAACTGAAATATTCATATGGTTTGGTCGAAACTAGAAATAATAAAGAATTCAAACAAGTTACCATCATAAGACATTATTGTATTGACCGAATCGTTAGCGTAGTCTAGGAGTCAGTTGTGCAGCATTTTAGTCCATCCTGCCCCGGATTTAACAAAATGGTGGACCATTGAGCACAAGAAAGATAGACTTTACATAGAAATGTAACAAAATTTACCACAATGGATACTGCAGAATTGGCCTCTTTGTGTCAGTGTTTTACCCCGATTTGCTTTTATTACCTTGTGCTAATTATATGTTTGTGATTGTATGTCCGGGTGAAAAGTGTTGCACCGATCATTGGGATTTCTGAAGGTGTGATTGGTCACCTAAATTTAACTTGAGTTTTCCGTAGAATATGTATCCTATACCAGGTTAAATTATGTCTCAATACAAGAACATTAGTTCATGAGTTTGGTTATGTGTGGGGAAGGTGTTAGACACCCCATGATACTAAATCGAAATCAATACCTTATTTTGATTATTTTTTCCTAGTTTGTGTAATGCAATATAAACACAATACGTGACTATTGTTGGGGGCATACATTCTATGATATTATGCAAGCATCAAAGTTGGTACATGAGGAATGATATCAGTGGTTTTGGTATAGATGAAAATCAAAAATAATTTTAGAAACTCAAATAATGAACTATTCGAGGTGAAAATGAGATAATTTGTTCCAGCAGAGAATTATTTCATTTTTTTTTTAATTTCAAAGAAATTGCATGATACACAGAGAAATCATTTTTAGGATTTAATGATTAATTCCTAATAGCTGATTCGTACCTTCTTTTCATTTTGAAAATATTTGAGCTGGGAAAGAGTTATATTCAAGAATGGGCTTAAAAGTTCACTTATGTAAACTTTGAGAAAACCCGTTTAGACCCAAAATAAACTATCCAGTGAATTTATCACTATATTTCAATTAAACCAATCAAGTGATCAAAAGTTTAGCAATTTATATCACAATCACAGAAAACGCCAAATCTGAAAGTGGAACAATGAAAAAAGTAATTGCATGCAGATTTGGTCGCGAAGTGAAAAAAAGATGGTGAACATCTTCAGAGGAAAAATCACCACAAGGGTAACACACTCTAAACAAGGCAATTCACAATATGAATATGAGTTCACTTTGGTACAAGAAACTTCTTAGACGCTACAACTAGTAGACGAACTCATTATTGCAACCCCCACAACGGTTTCAGAATGACTAAAACTTTTGACCAACTTTAACGCTCCATGAATTAGAAATGTAGCACCTTGGAGATTTTACACCACGGTGACGCAATGGGATGAAAGACTGGATTCATGATTTAATCATACCGACTGACATGAATATGGCTCTCTATACTCATAGAGACGGATTTCAGTGTGCTCCGAGAGACATCGTGATTTAGAAATGTTGCAGTGTTGTAATTATTACAATGACATTGTGAGTCTTGTGATTGAAGTTTTGTGGAATAAATATTACAATTACATTGTGAGTCTTGTGATTGAAATTTTGTGGAATAAGAAATTTTTATAAATTTTAAAAGTAATTTGTTAGATGAAGTGTCAAATTCAATCCATTACAATATACTTGGAAAATTTGAATTGAAAGGAAAAAAAATTCTAGTTTTATCTATGTGACAAGGTAGTTAAACCATATTTTTTCATTTGTACCACTTCAAATCCCATATATTCATTATTGTGTCAAACACTTGGAATTTATAAAACACTTAAAACCATAGATTGGTTTTTGTTTCGTACAATAATAAAAGCTGGGGCAGCTCCACTTGATGCCCAAAGGTTCAAATAAACTCCAAAAGTGGCAAAAAATTAATAAATTATATATAATATTTTTTTTACCTCCTAAAATAAAATTTTGAATACCTTGACTCTAAATTCTTTTTAAACCCAAATGAAATAGGCTTATATGATTTTTTTAACAATATCTTGGCCTTGTAAAAAAAAAAAAAAAAAAAACCAACATCAAACCAATTTGATCTAAAATCTGGGGAAAAAAGAAGCAACAACAAAAGTAGAAATTGGTTAACATTAATTGGTGAATGATTGTTTGACTATTGTCGATGCCTTATAGCAGTTCGACCACCCATTGTGGTGACGCTCATGCACGCACACAGAGTTGCTAACCAGGGGGCTCGGTTGTTGTGAAGAAGGGTATACCTCTGGTGCACTGGCAGGGTTTTATGCTTGTGTATATGGCACGTGCCAACATGCTCGTACTAGGACAAGCCGGAGCCTCTCAAAGCATCAAACATATTGATATGTGTTGCATACATGGGGAAACCAATGTCACTTGGTAATTTGGATTGGGACGATCACATTGCGATGATTATGCACACAATATAATGTGAATATGAACCTACAACAATTGCCTTAGGCATATACCCACACTGCAAGATCAAGTGCTCTTATGGCAGAGAGGTTCACTCATGTAGCCACAAGGGTCCATTATACAAACTGCACAACAGACATATATACATCATGCACAATGCTATCACATAGAGTGGGAAAGTAAAACAAACATTGCCATACCCAAGGAACATGGCCCAAGCAAGGTGCAGGAAAGATAAAGGGTACATGGAGGGGAAACCCTAATACAATGCTCTAGAGAAGAGGCTAAGAGAGAGGGAGAAAAATGTAACCACTCGAGGAGGCTAGGCCTTCTAATCTACTGAACACTGCCATTTTTGGGCTTGCATATTCTTTCTTGCATCCTTGACCTTGTTGCTTGTGCCTAGGACGTCGTCGCTCCAAGCGTCCTCGCTCCAAGCATGTACATGCAATAAACAAACAAAGCAGCCAGTAGACAAGCAAAGGAGATAACAAAGAGGTAAAGAGAGCATGCAAAGAGACATACTAGCAAAGAGAGCCAAACGAGGGCAGACAAACATGTTATCAAATAATAGGGGTGTCCTAGGAGAAAAAATGCAGGTTTGTATCGGGTGTCTATATTTCCATTAGATTGGAGTATGGACGACACACGCGCCATCAAGCAAAATTCCTAAAAAGGACTAGGGTCTCGTGTATCAAAGACGGTTGTGAACCCACACGAGATAGTAGGAATTAGGCTTGATGACATAAGAAAGCAAGTACTCATGCATCAACATGTAGGCAAGCATGCAAAAATGCAAAGAAGCAAAGAAACCCAAACAGGTGGCATAAAGTAAGCAAGGCAAGCATAACATCACCGCACATGGAGAAAGGTGTGTGATGGGAAATTTAGATCTCGGTTGATAGAATTAACAAGTTTTAAACCCAAGTTGTTAATTAAATTTATTATGAATAAACCTTGCTAAAACAAAAAAACATCAATATCATGTCAATAAAATGCACAACGAAAAAGTAAATAAGACAAGATATGATGATCCAAGAAAACCAATGAAATAAGCTAGTTTCACAGTAAAAACCCTGGGGGGGAAACTTTTCCGAAAAGCAATTCACTATAGTAAAGAGAAGTTTTAGATCTAGTACAAAACCTTTGTCCCTAGACTCTACAATCCCCGTAGATGAACTTACAGCAGAAACCTTCTACCACTTTAGAACCTCTGAACTCTTTAATATATAAATGCCACCCATTTGCACAAATCCCAATACGTGACTAACCAATGTTGCACGGCTCCCAGTACATGACTAACTCCAACAACTTAAAGATGTTGTTAGCTGCAAAGTTCTTCACTTCAACAACAATGAAGATTAAGAAGCACTTAGTTACAAAACCTTAAGGCACAAAGACGCAATATCTTCTTCATAGAGAATAAGACACTCGGTCTCTTTTTGCATGTCTTCTCCTTGTATTCTCTTGTGTTACGACCTTTAAAATAAGTCTTATATATGTCTAGGGTTGTGAGAAAAGAAACCCCATACATACATGTCAACATGGATAGAAAATCAGATCTGAAAATCTGAATTTCGTAATTCTGGATAGATACATCTGTCAAGCAGCTGTCGAGACCTTGATAGATAGTATCTGTTAAGAGCTCTCGAGACTCATTAAACCTCGATAGATATTATATGTCGAGAGCTGTTGTGAATCTATCCAGCTTTAATGAACAATCCTTCTTCACTTGTTTCTGGATCCAATCTTCATGGCTTTAATACTTGACTTGAACAACATGTTTCTTGAAATATTAAACACATCCTAAATCTGCCCAATTACAAGTAAAGTGTGTTTTGTCAAAGGATTAACCATTTCTATATTGACATATGTTCCTAACATGATTCACGTATGTCCTAATAGTATGTGTCTCAAGCACACCAACATCATGTAGATGTTTCTTACAAGCGGTCACATACAAACAAGCCACGAGAGGGACGGATACAACCGCACAAGCAAGTGCCCCCAAAAACCGACAAGCACGAGCCCACCGAGGGCGTAAAGCATGGCAAAGCCTAGATCTAGACGTGCAAACATGGATATAAAGTGTTAGGAAATATACATGTTTGTATCGCATACAAAACATACGCAGCGAAAAATGAACGGATTTACTTCATTCGTAATTGATAACATGTACTATGTAGGTTTCAGAATATAAGAACAAGAGAGTGTACTTTGATGCGGTGAAATTCAAAACCGAATGAAGAAGTACTCGGGAAGACTTTCAATCTTCACTCCAATTCCACTTGATGCCCAAGATGTGTGGTCTCTCAATCAGTTCTATGTTTTCTAGAGAGAATATGAAAGAGTGTCTCTCTTCCCTTATATTATCTTATTATCTTAAACATACAAACCATTTTATTCTATATAAAATTCTGTATGTTTCTCTCCACATAACTGATTATCTAATTGGGCTAGCCTTTTGGGCATTCCCAATTGGGCTTTAGTGTGTGGCTTGGAGTGGGATCAAAAGGGAACAAATAAGACACTAGCTCCAATGGGCCTTGGGCTTTTTCTGTCAACTCTTGACAAGTCTAAAGTTACCATTAATTATATTTAATACCACTATATAAATATAATTGCACTCTAGGTCTCATTAATAAATTATATCCCAAGACTTTATTATACATGCAACCCCTTCATAAAATATTCGTAGTAATACAAAGTCATGAATATAGACTGCCACTTTGTATATTACTACATCTTAATCCTTGAGTACCCGGTTTAATCCTTTTAAGTTATTCATCATATATTTATGAAATCCAATTTCATAAATATATACTTTAGTCTTACTAAAGTGGTTAGACCTAACTCTCTGAATAATTGTACCCATTAAACTTATCTCAAGGGAATATTTTATATCTCCGTTAAGAGACTAAGAATTCCATTTTGAGAATATATGTTCCATCAACACTAAATGTGGCTGCCCAACATACTGAGGTTTTGACCGTTACCTTTGATCTCACTCCTGATATATCAAAACAACCTACATTTCATGATCAGGTCCATTATTCTCTTAGGATTAAGAGTTCATGTGAATACAAGTCGTGAGATTTATCATTCAATTGACAGTCGTTAGGAGAATAATAAATCTCACAGTGGTCCAGTTCAATATGTCTTAACTCTTAAAACATATCAACATATTAACTAGAAGTCACCACTTCCATGATCAAGACAAATCATTGTAGTTAATATGTTATAGTCTTCGCAGATGAAATGCCCAATTTCATCACCGACTGCGAACCAAAATTCTGAGTTTACAAAGAACTTGTGATCTATATCTTCTGTGAATAAATCACATAAATCACATACTATGCATCTCATGGACTATTTGATAATGTCCGAATATTCATGTTACCATTATTTTAGATAAGAATAAAACAACTTTATTAAACACAATATTAAGTCATACATCATTTCTCACATAATGTTATACATAATATCATATATAGCATCATACAATAGGCTTTAAGGGCATATATCCTAACATAAAGTAGGAAGCAAACAAGCATACACATGCATAGAGGAAATGATCTAAACCCTTTGATATAGGCCTAAGTGTACAAATGTAGGCCTAGACCATAAGATCTAGATCTACACCCTATCTAAAGGGCTAAAACACAAGAAAGAGGTACATCAAGAGACAAAAAGGCTATAGAAGCACATGACATAGCAACCAACATGTAGATCTAGGCAATGAACATAGCACAGAGCACATAAAGATATAGATCCAAGCATAAACATAGCAAAGAGCATATAAACATGTAGATCTAGGCATAAACATGGCAAAAAGCACCTAGGCATATAGATCTAAGCACAAACATAGTATTTAGGCATATCCTAGCCTAAGAAGGATAGGCTAACATCATCAAAGCAATAAAACATGTTAAAAAAAAAAGGAGACATGCTAGAAAAGTTATGAAACATGCTAGGAAGCAAGATAAAGTAAAGATATACTAAGGAAAGCAATAAAGCATGTTATGAAGCATGATAAAGCAAAGAGTGTAGATAGTAGCTAAAAACATACATCTACACACTTAAAACCTCAAATCCAAGGCCCTAAGACCAAGGAGTGGAAAAAGAGCGCAAGAACACAACATCTTGATTGTTGAGAAAATAGAGGAATCAAAGGTTTTTGGATGTGGTTGTAAGAGAATTAAAAGAGGAGAAGAGAGAGATTCTGCATAGAAAATTGCTCCAAAAAGCCCAAAATCCATTTGTTATGAAATCTAGGGGTCGAAGGGGCTAAATAGGCTTTTCCCACGCTTCCCAAGGCTTAGTAGTCACTTTTTGTGCACGGGTCAGGTATGCTGACATCAGCAATTTTGTCTTTTTCCTGCTTGAATTTGATCGCATATTTGAAGGCCTTTTTGGATTCTAATTGAGCTATCTTAGTGTCCCTAGAAAGGTATGGATGCCTAGGTTCCAAAAAACTAAAGAAATTGAAATTCCAATGGTTGGATCAATAGTTATGGCCTTGGGATGCATACTGACGCGCTCCACATGGTTTTCAAAATATCTTAACATTTTAACTCTGATTTCGACCCATGAATAGTCATTGGAAAGAGAATTCAACAGTCTTATCAATGACACTAGCCCCAACCAGTTCTGAATGTCTAATCAAAATTAGAGTTTTTAGTGCCCTCAAGGGTCAACCTAGGGTCAAACTTGGACAAAGCTAACAAAAATTTCCAAGTGGCTCGAGTTTGATGTAGAAACATGAAAAATGTTGTTTTAAGATGATTTTGACCAACTTTTTCTATCGGTCAACCTAAGGTTGACCAGGAGCTTTTTGGTCATTTTGACCTAAAATGGCACTTTGATTGCTCTAACGCCCGAATGTGTTATGCCACATTAATCTAGATTCTTCTGCGGCTCCAAGGAGAAAAGTTAATATTTTTTTGGAATTTTCAAGGTCTGGCACGCAAATCAAGGGCGAACAAAATATGGTTTCTGTAGTTGTGACTTCTTTATCTAACATCTCAATGCAATGAGAGGTATTGGATAAAAAACATAATTCCGCATTATGTTGCCCCCAAATCGTGTGCAAAAATTGCACTGTTCATGGGCCAAAACCAATCTTTCCTTGATAAGGTTGAGCCCCTAAAGAGGATCTAATCATCTCTAGGTCTTTTCTTCTCAATCTGACAGCATAAACGAATCATGCAAATGTTGGATACTATGAAAACACATAGAAAAACAAAGAAAAACTAGGAGAAATGCTAGGTAGACATGAGAAACAGTGCGTATTAAAACTGAAGATTTTGGGAGATTTAAAACATGGTGATGATGCAACTTTGATTTAAAGGGGAAACCTTAAAGAAGGAGAGTAGTTTTGAAAATGTGGAACTAAACGAGTGCCGTCGAATTGAATCCGGGAGAGAGATACTTTGAAAAAACTTGACATTTTGTGATAAAAATCAAGACTAAACGATTCCCATCAATTTGAATCTTGAGAGAGATATTTTGAAAAACTTGACATTTGAGGTAAAAATCAAGACTAAACAATTGCCGTCAAATTGAATCTTAAGAGAGATATTTTCAAACATTTGACATTTAAGATAAAAATCAAGACTATATGATCATTGTCAAATTGAATCATGAGAGAGATATTTTGAAATATTTGACATTTTG
This sequence comes from Lithocarpus polystachyus, assembly GCA_033629205.1. Taxonomy (NCBI): domain Eukaryota; kingdom Viridiplantae; phylum Streptophyta; class Magnoliopsida; order Fagales; family Fagaceae; genus Lithocarpus; species Lithocarpus polystachyus. The sequence continues at coordinate 54,987,826 of CM066165.1, forward strand.
AGAAAAAAAAAATCAGGACTAAATGATCGCTATCAAATTGTATCCTAAGAGATAGATTTTGAAAAACTTGACATTTGAGATATAAATCAGGACTAAACGATTACCGTCGAATTGAATCCTGAGAGAGATATTTTGAAACATTTGACATTTAAGATAAAAACCAGGACTAAACAATCGTCGTCGAATTGAATCTTGAGAGAGATATTTTGAAACACTTGACATTTTAAGAAAGGGGTTCCTACACCATGGAAGTGTGGAAAAGATCCTTACGCTGGGAAGGCGTGGAAAAGTTTTATCGAGAGAAACATGTCCAAAGACTACCTAAATGCAAAGGTGTTTGAAAGAGACTTTCTGGGGGCAACTTAAAGCTAAATGTGTTTCAACAAGAGAAACTAGTCCAAAGACTACCCGAAGGTGAAAGTGTTTGAGAAAGAGACCTTTTAGGGGCTAGTTAAAGCTAATGTGTTTCATTAAGAGAAACTGGTCCAAAGACTACCCGAAGGTGAAAGTTTTTGAAAGATACCCTTTAAGGGCTAGTTAAAGCTAAAAGTATTTCAATGAGAGAAACTAGTTCAAAGACAAAGTTTTTGAAAGAGGGCCTTTTCGGCTAGTTAAAGCTGAAAGTGTTTTAATGAGAGAAACTGGTTCGAAGACTACCCAAAGTTGAAAGTGTTTGAGAATGACCTTTTAGGGGCTACTTTTAGCTAAATGTATTTGAACTAGAAAAATTGGTCCAAAGACTACCCAAATGTGAAAGTGTTTGAGAAGGAGACCCTCTTAAGGCTAGTTAAAGTTGAATGTGTTTCAACAAGAGAAACTAGTCTGAAGACTACCCGAAGGTGAAAGTTTTTGAAAAAGACTTTTTGGGGGCTAGTTTAAAGTTGAATGTGTTTCAACGAGAGAAACAGGTCCAAAGACCACCTAAAGGTGAAAGTATTTAAGAGAGACCCTCTGGGGACTACTTAAAGTTGAATGTGTTTTAGTGAAAGAAATGATTTTGTAGACTACCCGAAGGTGAGGAAGCTTCAATGAGAGAAACAGGTCCAAAGACTACCTAAAGGTAAAGGTGTTTAAAAAAATGAAACATGTCCGAAGACTACCTGAAGGTGAAGGTGTTTCAATGAGAGAAACATGTCCAAAGACTACTCGAAGGTGATGGTGTCTCAACGAGAGAAACACGTGTGAAGACTAAGCAAAGGTGAAAGTGTTTGTTGGTTGTGCTAGATCATTGAGACATTGACAAAGGCTTAAAAGAACTGAAGGATTGCCTCATTGTGGGCTCTTTAGGTTCCTTGATTAGCTAAATTCTAGATTTAATGCTTTGGGAAGATCCTATTTTGGAAATGTTGACACTCTTGGTCATAACTGCACAAAAACTGCCTTAGTGCTGAGTTATGTGTGGTCTTGATGAATTGTTCATGCTTGGCACCTATCAAGCTCTTATGAGGAGAGATTTCTCCTTCACCTAGTGGATATCTTGAATTACACTAGATAAAGGGAATACCGTTCACAGTTTGAAAAAATCAAAAATAAAATTGCCCTAGTATCAGGATTGAGACTAGGGCCAACCTTTAGGAATTAAGGGTTATGTTTAAAGTAATGACTTAGGCATCCTCTGCTAGGATGAATTCGAGAGGCGCGAAAAGTGTTTAGGGCAATGATGCTCGAATGGTATTTTAAAACTAGGGTTGAGCAATTGAATCTTATGGGTTCAAGTCATTTTGAAAATGCCAGGTAGTGATTGAAAGAGGCTTGCATAAGCTGTTGCAATCTTAAATACCCTTTTTTTTTTTTTTTTTGGAAATTCCTTGGGAAAAAATGAATAACACTCAAGGATTTTTTAGACTTTAAAATTTTGGAGGATCTAAAATCCTTATCAACTGAAATCTTTGACGGTCATCATTTTTCCCTTCTGTTTCAATTGGTTTTGAAAACCAGGTTAAAAAATTTTGGAAATTCATTCTTGATGACGGAAATCTGGTTAAATGCATATACCATAAAAGAGGCTTTATGAGGCCATGTTTCCTATGTGGTTTATGAGTGTATGTGCTCGATGGCTACCATTTACCCTGAATAGGGAACATGTTTGCAAGCAAGGGTTTTTAGCAAAGTGTTCATGTTTATCAAATGCATGGATGTCCCCACTTTTTTGATCTCATGAAGGGAGGACTTGAATGATGTGTTTGGCTTTTTGAACTCTTCAGGTTCGAAGCAGGGGTTGGGAGAGAACCTTACCCTTTTTGAGGCATAACTCCTTGGCATATGTGGATGATTTTCTGTCATCAATGATTGACCAAATGTTCAATGTCCCATGATCAACTGATCCTCAATGATCAGTAAGGTCTTTTGTTAGGTTATAATGTGGCCTTGGGGTTAATTGGGGTGCTTGAAATGAAGGATATCAAGCTAAAAAATTTCATATGTGGGTGATTATTTGGTACAAGCCCCATAGACTAAGTAGTCACTCTCAATTAGGAAGGACTTTCTTAGGACCGTAATGTAAGGATATGGTTTTCCTAGGGATACGAGAGGATATTTTTTGCAATGAAATTCTTTGAAGGGTTTCCTAAAGTCAAGGATTACACTTCATCGAGAACCATTATGGTTGCCTCACGTGCTTAGCTATATTCTTAATTTGAATTCATCTCTTGAGCTTTGCCCATTTTCATAATTTTGGGCTTTCATTTGATTTTCTTTGGCCCATGTCTCTTGACTATTTTGGGCTCAATTTTTTCTTTTGTCCTCCTTTTGTTTGGGGCTTCATTTGACTTAATTGGCCGATGAACCTGTCATTCGATTGATTTGGGCTCTTTTCTTTTCTTTTTTCAATTTGGGACTCATTTGATGGACTTAAATCTTGGAGGTCACCTAGCATGAGATTCTTGTAACCATCCAACCTACACCAATGTGGGGGTTATCCTTGACTGGATTAAACAAGGAAAGATTTCAACAGGCTCAACTGGGCTAGCAAGGGATATTTCTCTACAAGCAGGACAGTAGTGAAATGAATGCCTTTCTTCGTCATCCTGAGCGCTTACTTTTTAGCCTATAGAGCTTAAGTGCCAAAGTACAAATTTGGGTAATTTTTGAAAAAATATTTTCTTTCTAGCTCAAAGGGCTATCAAGCGATATAGCTATTTGGATAGCTGAAACAAATGTCTTCATCATTTTAAATCCAACCAATTGATCAATAAAACTTGAACATATGTTCATTCACTGATTTAAGGTCCACACCAATTTTTAGTAAGACCTCCCCGAAGGGTTGATTGTCAAAAAGAGAATCGAATATGAGACTTTACAAAAGTGGTGAATATTTCTTGAATGCAGAGTTGTTGAGATGGAATATCATGATGTGAGTGATTGGGGATCACATGCCCCTTATCCCTGGTAAGGGATAGCCAATTCACTCCAACAACTCTTTCCCCACAAAAGGAATTTGACATTGACTTGCCACTCTTAGAAGATGCATGCATTTCAAAACACAGATGTTCTTGATTTGAACTTTTATGCTTTGATTTTATTTTCGAAAATCCTTTTTCAAAAATATGGACAAGATTGCAAATAACCTAAGCCAACCGAGATGAGGGAAGGTTTTGTTGGGCTAGTGTATTGGATAAGGTGACAAGGTCAAACCTAGGTTCCAGTTGTTAGGATTAGTGCCCTTAAATCCTATTGTATAATGTTATGTATATTACTATATAAAGTTGTTTATATTATTATCTAAAATAATGGTAAAATGAATATTTGAATATTATCATATAGTCCATGAGATGCATAGCATGTGATTTATGTAAAAAGTCACAGAAGATATAAATTATAAGTTCTTTGTAAACTTAGAATTTTAGTTCATAGTCAGTGATGAAATTGGGCATTTCATATGCGAAGACTATAACATATCAACTACAATGATTTGTCTTGATCATGGAAGTGGTGTCTTCTAGTTGATATGTTGATATGTTTTAAGAGTTAAGACATATTAAACTGGACCGCTGTGAGATTTATTATTCTCCTAACGACTGTTGAATGAATAATAAATCTCACAACTTCTATTTACATAAACTCTTAATCCTGAGAGGATAATAGACCTGATCATAAAGTGTAGGTTGCTTTGATATATCAAGAGTGAGATCTAAAGACACGATGAAAACCTCAGTACGTTGGGCAGCCACATTTAGGGTTGATGGAACATATATTCTCAAGATGGAATTCATAGTCTCTTAAGGGAGATATAAAATATTCTCTTGAGATAAGTTTAATGCGTTCGGTTATTCAGAGAGTTAGGCCTAATCACTTTAGTAAGAAATTACTGAAGTATATATTTATGAAATTGGATTTCATAAATATATGATGAATAACTTAAAAGGATTAAAATTGGGTACTTAAAGATTAAGATGTAGTAATTCATAAAGTGGTAGTATACATTAATGACTTTGTATTACTACGAATATTTTATGAAGGTGTTGCATGTACAATAAAGTCTTAGGATATAATTTATTAATAAGGCCTAGAGTGCCATTATATTTATATAGTGGTATTAAATATAATTAATGGTAACTTTGGACTTGTCAAGAGTTGACAGAAAACCCCAAGGCCCATTGGAGCTAGAGTCTTATTTATTCCCTTTTGGTCCCACTCCAAGCCACATACTAAAGCCCAATTGGAAAGGCCCAAAAGGCTAGCCCAATTAGATAATCTATTATAAGGAGAGAAACATACAAAATTTTTGTAAGAACATGAAAAGGTTTGTATGTGAGTGTTGGACATTCTCTTATTCTCCCTTGAACATACACATATAACTGATTAAGAGACCACACTTCTTGGGTGTTAGTGGAATTGGAGTGAAGATTAAAAGTGTTCCTAAGTACTTCTAATCTTTTTTTTGAAATTCACTACACCAAGGTACACTCTCTTATTCTAGAATTCTGAAATTTACATAATACATGTTATCAATTACAAATGAAATAGATCCGTTAATTTTTCACTGCATATGTTTCGTATGTGATACGAACATGTATTTTTCTATCACAAGCATCTCCAATGAATGGCATTTCCAATATCTGGAAGCTCTTGCAAAGGTCCATGTCAGTTCGTTTAGACCCCTTAAACCCAACAGATTAACCTAGTGAATTAGCCAAGTTATTAACTTAGGTAATTTAATTAAAACTAGGTTAACACAATTAAGCAAAAATAACAAAGCAGCGGAAAAATAAACAACACAAAGATCTGATGACCCAGGAAACCACACCGGTAAAAACCTGGGGAGGATTTGACCTAGCTATCCTCAAGGTAAACTGAATCCACTATGAAAGAATTGAAGTTTACACAATAGACTTAGACCACTAACGTCATATTGCTACCCGAGTGTAGGAAACTTACTACCATGACCCCATGATAGCTCCGAGATCCACGGACTCCTTGTTTCCGGAATTCTTCAGCAAATCCACAAGCGCACCTGCTTGTATATCTGTGTGTTCTCTTGATTCTGCAACTGTAACGATCTACACAACTCTTGACATAAATCTCAAGTTTGTAAACCCTAAGTGTATGTGAAGGTAAACACCTCTAGATCTCAAAGAAAGATTCACAAACACAGCAAAACAGAACTCTAAAAACGTGGCTAGGGTTTTCCCTTTTATACTTAGGGCAAACATAAAACCCTATACATTAAAACGGGCTTGGGCTGAGTTGGAATTTTCTGCAGAAAAACGTTCTGCACGATTTTCGATCGATCGAGTCTAATTTTCGATCGATCGAGTCATACAGAAAGTGAACAGTACTTCTGCATAAAAACTCGATTCCAACTTTACAATTAAACCCATACTTTGAGCAAGTCTAACACATGACTCAACATTGTTTTGATCATGGTTTGCCAACATACAAATTGAAGTTCTAAATACATTAGTTCCTAATCTTTAGAACCTAACAAACTCCCCCTTTGGCAATCCGTGACAAAACACAGACTTAACAAAAAGCTCAAAGTTACAAATTGAAATAGCCCATTACAATAAAATAGCCACTCAACAATTCAACCTAAACTACTATCTAACAGTTGCAAAGTAGACAGCAGCTCGACTGAAAGCAACCTGTATATTCCTGTAACACTTAACAAACACATAAACGCATGTGTGGAAAAAAAAACAGGAAATACATAAATAAAAAATTTCTTAATTTCATATGACACAAAATAAAGACATATATCATGAATAACATCATCAATATAAATCAATAAGCAGAGTAGTAGCATAGTGAAATAAGAAACAAATACAGCAAATGTATCTCAACAAAATAAATCTCCTAAACAAGAGCTAAAAATGAGAATACACAGTGAAGCATCTAGATACAATCTAATAACTCCACAAGCTCCGCAGTATCACTACCAAGTAAACAAAAACTCCCCCTAAAATGTAAATCTCCACAAAAATCTCCTAGATACAATGAACTATGTACTCCCCCTTTTTGTGACGAATTGCCAAAGGGCACTCACTCATCATCAAAAGGTGGAGGAGGAGATCGACGAGAGCTCGCCAAATCCGCTCGCAACGCACGTAGCTCATCAAGGATGTCCACCAAAAGCTGACCATGAGCCGCCTGAACGGTCACGACAGTGTCAAGCGTCCGACGAAGGTCAGAAACCTCATCAAACGGTGGAGGAACATCAGCAGCATCAGCAGCAACAGCAGGATCAGAAGAAGTCCCAGCTGCATGAGTATCTGTAGAAGAAGAAGGGGGTGGAGTGACATCGGATGGCTCTACCCTAGCACGCTTAGAGCTAGCTCGAAGTTGAGCAGCCCTTTGCCTCAAAAAGGTAGCACCAATAGGAGCGACAACATGAACAGGCTCAGAAGCAGGATACTCACCAAAACCAAGAAAAAGGAGAATCCGATGAATAAAAACAGGAAAAAACAAAGCATGAGCCGTAGAACTAGACCGATGAACCTCGTTCAAAGAACGAAGGAACAGATGCGGAAAACTGATAGGAGCATCAGTGACCAAAGCATACAAAAAGACACACCTCTCAAGAGGAATGGTGTGGACATGCGAAATAGGCCACAATGAATGACACGCTATCCTAAAGAAAAGATAGTGCAGCTCAGACAGCTCAGCAGAAGTGATCCGAGGATCAGAACCCCACTGGATAGAAGACCCAGTGATGTATGACAGGACGTCATCAAGGGGAGGCGACTCCTCGTAAGGAAAAACGGGATGGTCCACAATGGGCACCCCAAGAGCATCAGACACTACCGAAGGGGTAATGCGATACTCCACACCACGTAACCACACCTTAACCAAAGTGTCGTTATCATAGACATGAATAGAGAGATTCGAATAGAATTCTCTAATCAAGGTGGCAGGAGGAGGAGAATGCTCATACTCGAGCAAAGGTAACCAACCCCGATGCACAAAATTACGACGCACCTCAGGATCCAGCTCATCTAAGATAACCCTACGCTCAGCCCAAATCTGACGCCTAAGGTTCAAAGTCTCATAAGTGACTTGGTTTGACTCACTAGGGAACCTCTCAGTGTCAAAGGAAGGAGAAGGATCAGAAGTCCTATGGGCTCTAGTTTTCCTAGGCATAGTGCTAAGGAAAAGACAGACACAAAAAGAAAAGAGCAAAAACCAAAACCAAGGGCAGACTGCAAGTTAGCACAGCAAAAAAATAGAATATAAAAATTCTATATGATGCATGAGCATGAACATAACATGATGCATGTACTAATGCAGTGACATGTTCAATTTTGATCCAAATTAACAAAAATGGCTTGAGCATTCGATATTCATCAAAAATCCCCAATTTGAAAAACCCTAATTTTCAAAACACAGCAAATTGATAAATTGATCAACACAATATTCAATTAACTCAATATAATGATCAAATTAGTCAATCCAACAAGCCAATTTCATCAATTTCAATCCAATTGAACAAAAACCCCAAATTTACTCAATTTCAAGCCCTAGAATTTCAAATTTCCTTCAAACCACCAAAATAATCCAATTAAACCACATGATGTGTTTAGACAAGGTGTCCCCACAAAAACCCATAAAGATTTTGAGAAAGAATCATTCAAAAACAACCCCAAAAATAGAAAATTCCTAAATGCCAAAATTACCCAAATATGCATGAAAAAATGCATGAAAATAGAAAATAAATGCAAAAGGAAGGGTATAAGGGACTTACCACACTTGGGAGAGAGAGATTATGCAAAAGATTCGGAGGAAAACGACAAAAATCACCAAAAAACTCTTTGACCGGTTGGTAGGAAACAAAAGAAAATTTGAAAAGTTTTGAAACAGTGAAAAGTCACTTGAAAAACTTCTTTTAAAAAACAGCCGGACCGATTTTCGATCGATCGAATATTACATTCGATCGGTCGAAAACTTATTCGATTGATCCAAAAACAGCTTGGATCGATCGAACCAACCAGAGAGATTTGTGAGTAATTTAAAACATTTTCGATCGGTCGAAAGTCAGTTTCGATCGATCGAAATTCTGGAAAAAACATATTTTTGAAAAACCAAACGTTTTAGACCAAAAACTCCTCAAAGTAACAGATTTGAAAAATCAAATCCATGAGTATGAGATGAGATGTTTTCCAAAAAAACGCATGTATCCATTCCAGATTTTTCAAAGCATAATTTTCCCTCAATATACCCAAAAACAAACAACAAACAAGCAAACATGTTTTGCATCAAATTCCCAAAATTCTCAAACATGGTTGGTCAGGCCAAAAACACACACATTATCATGTACGCAATTCTAGCAAAGAATAACTTGTGTAGTGTGTGCAACTAGCATAAGTTTGAGAAACATGTGAGGTGATATACACACAGAGATCAATCACAATTTCTACAAAATCCATCACATGAATTTGAAAGAGACTATCCCTTAAAGAGTTACATCATATAACTCTCACATCTCCTAGAATAAGAGCTTGCAATCATGTAAGTTTCTTGATTTGCCTCATTATTCAAATTTATTGATTAGAAACTTAATAATAGCCGGGATAATGTACACGCCAAATTTATTTAGAATTTGTGATATTATTATAGTCCAATAATGTACACACCAATTTTAATGAGAGGCTACACCTTATTTTCTTTTTGTGCATGTGCTACACTTTCTCGAGCACAAAATCTTATGATATGCACTAAGGTGTTCATGATTGGCTAATAAACAGTGGTGAGATGGTTATTTATGCCTTTCTCAATAAGTTCAAGTCCAACAATCAAAGACATAAGACTTCAAGATCAAGATCATGTGATCAACAAATATAGCATATTCACACAACATGCACAACAAGACTTTAGCTAGTAAAGTGCAATAAAAATAAGTGCATCAAAGCTAAACAAGGTACATACTTATGATATGTAGTTTTGATTGACCAACCTTGTCTACAAATTCAAGGAAAAATAGCAAAACACAATTTGCAAAAAAATATTTTTTTTTTTTTTTTTTTTAAACAAAGAAACAAACATCCTAGAATGAAATGCATGAATGTAATGCAATGCAAATCCTAGAAACAAAGGTCACAAAAGATTGAGCAATGAAGCACAAGGACCATGTCAGATAGACTCAATTAGATTGAGCCTTTTGCATCCAAGACTTCTTAGATGCAACTCTTGCATTGGAGTTATGATTCACATCAGAATTCTGAGCAACTCCAGGATTGGAATAAAGGTTTAACGCCTTTACCAATTCACCAATAAGTACCATAGGATCATGTGCTTGAGGCACAGGTACTTTAGTTTTATTTGCTCGCTTTGCAGCTTGCAACTTAAAACAATTTGGACGTATGTGTCCAGGTTTTCCACAAAAATGACAAACGCATGCAGGCTTATCATGCAATTTGCCCTTAGTAGAAGTAGACGCTCTAGAATGAGAAGCATGAAGATCAACCCTAATCTTTCTAGGTGGAGGAACATTAACAGGTTTGACAGGTTCACTCACCGAGGGTTTAACAATCTCACTCTTAGGAGGTTCAGAAGAAGGAACAAATTTAGTGGAAGAAGGTTTAAGCACAGAAATACTTTCCTCATAACCTAAACCAGTTTTATCAAAAGGAGACTTTTGAATACTCAACATGTGATCAAGTTTGGAGCTTGCAGACCTATTAATTTGTTCTTTAGCAACAGATAAATCAAGTTCCAAACATTTTACTTTATCAAGTAAGAGCATGTTCTCAGTTTTCACATTATTCAAAAGCTCATTTGCATCAAACAATTTAACAAGTAAATTTTTCTTTTCAAGTTCAAGAGATGCAATTTTCTTCAAGCCTAACTCAACATTCATGGCATCCTTTGCAGCAACTTTGCAAAGTTTATTGTAGGCTTCCTATAAATCTGCATCCTCAGAGAGTTCCCCATCAGAAGGGTTCTCTTCAACAGATATGCTTTCATTGACTACAGTGGTAGCAGTGAAAGCAATGAAGTTTCCATCCTCATCACTGGCGGATTCATTGTCGGAAACTTCGTCATCACTAAGGGTTACAGCCATAGCCTTACCCTTAGACTTCAAATAAGTAGGACATTCAGACTTTAAATGACCATACCCTTGACAACCATAACATTGTTGTCCCAAAGAATTATTAGAAGATTGACCTACTTTCTCCTTAGGTTTCTCAAAGTTATTAACCTTAGTGGGTTCATTCTTCCTAAAATTTTTAGGTTCAACAGTGTTCTTGCCTCTTGCCCTTCTGTTACTATTTCTCAGAAAGTTTCTAAAGTTCTTGGCAAGATAGGCAATCTCTGTAGCAAAGAGATCATCATCAAATCCACCATCATCAACATCATCAACAGACTTTAGAGCCATTGATTTGGATTTTTTAGTCTTGGGGAGGTCTAACTCATAGGACTGAAGAGATCCTACAAGCTCATCCACAGGGATGGAGTCCACATCCTTACTCTCAGTGATGGCAGTCACTTTGGGTTTAAAATCTTCAGTCAAAGATCTAAGAATCTTCCTAACAATTTTAGGTTGATCATAGATTTCACCCAAATTATAAGCAGAATTAACAATATCATTCAATTTAGCATAGAATTCATCAAAAGATTCATCATCATTCATTCTTATGCTTTCAAATCTAGAAGTTCATTGCTGCAACTTATTAATTTTAACTGCCTTCGTGCCCTCATGCACAGTCTGGAGGATTTTCCAAGCAATATGAGCAACCTCAACATTAGAGATTCTCTTAAATTCCTCCATGGAAACAGCATTAAAAATAGCATTCATTGCTTTGCTATTAAAAGCGGCTGCCTCCTTCTGAGAAGTTTGCCACTCACTCACAGGAGTAGTGGGCTTCTCCCATCCGTATTCAACGGAATTCCAAACTCTCTCATCTATGGATTTCAGGAAGGCTTTCATCCTTACTTTCCAATATGCATAGTTGTTTCCATCAAAGTGAGGTGGAACAACAAGAGAGTGACCGTGTTCCATGACAACAGGGGTCAAGGATCAGCTCAAAGATCAAAGGATCAAACAAAAAAGCTACCCGCTCTGATACCACTTGTCAGTTCGTTTAGACCCCTTAAACCCAACAGATTAACCTAGTGAATTAGCCAAGTTATTAACTTAGGTAATTTAATTAAAACTAGGTTAACACAATTAAGCAAAAATAACAAAGCAGCGGAAAAATAAACAACACAAAGATCTGATGACCCAGGAAACCACACCGGTAAAAACCTGGGGAGGATTTGACCTAGCTATCCTCAAGGTAAACTGAATCCACTATGAAAGAATCGAAGTTTACACAATAGACTTAGACCACTAACGTCATATTGCTACCCGAGTGTAGGAAACTTACTACCATGACCCCATGATAGCTCCGAGATCCACGGACTCCTTCTTTCCGGAATTCTTCAGCAAATCCACAAGCGCACCTGCTTGCATATCTTTGTGTTCTCTTGATTCTGCAACTGTAACGATCTACACAACTCTCGACATAAATCTCAAGTTTGTAAACCCTAAGTGTATGTGAAGGTAAACACCTCTAGATCTCAAAGAAAGATTCACAAACACAGCAAAACAGAACTCTAAAAACGTGGCTAGGGTTTTCCCTTTTATACTTAGGGCAAACATAAAACCCTATACATTAAAACGGGCTTGGGCTGAGTTGGAATTTTCTGCAGAAAAACGTTCTGCACGATTTTCGATCGATCGAGTCTAATTTTCGATCGATCGAGTCATACAGAAAGTGAACAGTACTTCTGCATAAAAACTCGATTCCAACTTTACAATTAAACCCATACTTTGAGCAAGTCTAACACATGACTCAACATTGTTTTGATCATGGTTTGCCAACATACAAATTGAAGTTCTAAATACATTAGTTCCTAATCTTTAGAACCTAACAGTCCACATAGAGGACGAAGGTCTCTTCCTCACAAGGAGACCTTAAATGCCTGATTCCAAATTTGGCATGCATCTTTTGAATGAAGATTTCCTCTGATTTATGCTGAAGATTCTTGTGAAGCACAAATAACAAGCTTCATCTTCATTTCAATTATTGAGATGACCTATCAAGGCAACACGCCACATTAGGGACTTAAGAAAGGCAATATGAGAACAATAAGAAGGGATGTTAATGCAATTCCTTGGTATTTTGATGAGGTACTATTGCCCAGATGTTAAGCAAGCAAACGGATTTTTGATTGTGTCATCACAACTGTTAAGATGTTTTGTCGTCACTATTCATTTAAGCATGCAATGCAAGTGACATCCCATTGGCTTGATTAAAGCGCATCCCTGAAAAGCTTAAAAGGAAATTGAATTTAGTGACATATCATGACTATACTGAACCTGATAAAATTGGAAATATTTTGGTCCTCATTCGCAACCAATTTTAATCCCTTTACTCTTCCACCACGCACTCATTATGAGTGAGTTTTGACATTGTATTGCTGAAGTAGCCGAAGCTAATTTCTCATGCATCTAAGAATTGTCAAGTGAATCACCATGGCTGAGGTAGTCCCAATATTGCTGGGAGTGTCCCATTCTCCCTGAATGTAGGCTTGTTGACTTCTTCCATTATCAATGTGGAACTCAAACTTCGAGGGAATGCTCTAAGTCAATTGCAAGATTATCTGATGATCTTGCAAAGAAATTGGGACTGTGGCTCTTGCTAAAGCTCAAGATGCTGCTGTGTCTATCATCTGGAAGTCCATTCAAAAGGAAGGGACTGTGAGAAAAAAGCTGCCCGAGTGTGGCATTTTCCATGGTCTCTCAATCACTTTCGCAACGTGGTGAGATTTTTAACTGAAGGGTGTGAGGATTCACATATCAAGAAACCCAAAGACATCCCAAGATACTTGGAGAAAGAATGGATTTTGTTTAGGCAGACTTGAAGGAACCACATAATCTACTCAAAGGTGAAAGAAGATTTTCTAAGGGAAACCCAAAGGAAACACCTAAACTACCCGAAGGTGGAAGAAAGCTTTTTCTGAGGAATACTCGAAGGAAAAACTTACTAAGGCAAGCTAAAAGAAACCAAGCTCAAGCTGGTTGATCTTGTTTGAGAGATGTTGGGTTCTCTTTACCCTTTTAGGATGCTTTGATAGTAGTTTGCAAGCTGTACGAATCGACCCCAACCTCGGCTGAATTCCTCTCCTAGACTTGCAGTAGCTAGTCTTCATGGATAATGTGGGGGAGGTGGAGGTGGATTTTTAGCGGTTTTGTTAGGTTCTAAGAATTAGGAACTAATGTATTAGAATTTCAATTTGTAATGTTGGCAAACCATGATCAAAATGTTCTTTTAGTTGTGTGTTAGACTTGCTCAAAGTATGGCTCTTAATGTAAAGTTGGAATCGAGTTTTATGCAGAATTCACTGTGTACTTTCTGCCTGACTCGATCGATCGAAAATTAGACTCGATCGATCGAAAGTCGTGCAGATTGTTTTTCTGCAAAATTTTCCAACTCAGCCCTAGCCCATTTAATGTATAGGGTTTTATGTTTTGCCCTAAGTATATAAGGGAAAACTCTAGCCACGTTTTCAGTGTTCTGTTTTGCTGTGTTTGTGAATCTCATTGTGAGATCTAGAAGTGTTTGCCTTCATATACACTTAGGGTTTACAAACCCAAGACTCATGTCAAGAGCTTGGTAAATCATACAGTTGCAGAATCAAAGATCTTTAAGAAATACAAGCAGGTGCGCTTGTGGATTGCTGAAGAATTCAAGAAAGAAGGAGTCCGTGGATCTCGGAGCTATCATGGGGTCGTGGTAGTAAGTTTCCTACACTTGGGTAGCAATAGGATGTTAGTGGTCTAAGTCTTATTGTGTAAACTTCAATTCTTTCATAGTGAATTCGGTTTACCTTGAGGATAGCTAGGTTAAATCCTCCCCAGGTTTTTTACCGGTTTGGTTTTCCTGGGTCATCAGATCTTTGTGTTCTTTATTTTTCGCTGCTTTATTATTTTTCATTATACTTGTGTTAACCTAGTTTTGCTTAAATTACCTAAGTTAATCACTTGGCTAATTCTCTAGGTTAATCTGTTAGGTTTAAGGGGTCTAAACGAACTGACAAGTGGTATCAGAGCGGGTAGCTTTTGTGTTTGATCTTTTGATCTTTTTACTGATCCTTGACCCCTGTTGTCATGGAACACGGACACTCTCTTGTTGTTCCACCTCACTTTGATGGAAACAAGTATGCTTATTGGAAAGTAAGGATAAAAGCATTCCTGAAATCCATTGATGAGAGAGTTTGGAATTCCGTTGAGTACGGATGGGAGAAGCCCACTACTCTTGTGAGTGAGTGGCAAACTTCTCAAAAGGAGGCAGCCGCTTTCAATAGCAAAGCTATGAATGCTATTTTCAATGCTGTTTCCATGGAGGAATTTAAGAGAATTTCTAATGTTGAGGTTGCTCATACTGCTTGGAAAATCCTCCAGACTGTGCATGAAGGCACAAAGGCAGTTAAAATAAATAAATTGCAGCAATTAACCTCTAGATTTGAAAGCATTAGAATGAATGATGATGAATCTTTTGATGAGTTCTATGCTAAACTGAATGATATTGTTAATTCTGCATATAATCTGGGTGAAATCTATGTCAACCTAAAATTGTTAGGAAGATTCTTAGATCTTTGACTGAGGACTTTAGACCCAAAGTGATTGCCATCACTGAGAGCAAGAATGTGGACTCCATCCCTGTTGATGAACTTGTAGAATCTCTTCAGTCCTATGAGTTGGACCTACCCAAGACAAACAAATCCAAATCAATGGCTCTTAAGTCTGTTGATGATGTTGAGGATGGTGGATTTGATGATGAACTCTCTGCTACAGAGATCGCCTATCTTGCCAAGAACTTTAGAAACTTTCTTAGGAATAATAACAGAAAGGCAAGAGGCAAGAACACTGTTGAACCTAGAAATTCTAGAAGGAATGATCCCACTAAGGTTAATAACACTGATAAACCTAAAGAGAAAGTAGGTCAACCTTCTAATAATTCCTTGGGACAACAATGTTATGGATGTCAAGGGTATGGTCATTTGAAATCTGAATGTCCTACATATTTGAGGTCTAAGGGTAAAGCTATGGCTGTAACCCTTAGTGATGATGAAGTTTCTGACAATGAATCCGCTAGTGATGAGGATGGAAACTTCATTGCTTTCACTGCTACTACTGTAGTTAATGAAAGCATGTCTGTTGAAGAGAACCCTTCTGATGGGGAACTCTCTGAGGATGCAGATTTACAGGAAGCCTATAATAAACTTTGCAAAGTTGCTACAAAGGATGCCATGAATGTTGATTTAGGCTTAAAGAAAATTGCATCTCTTGAACTTGATAAGAAGAATTTACTTGTGAAATTGTTTGATGCAAATGAGCTTTTAAATAATGTGAAAACTGAGAATGTGTTGTTACTTGATAAAGTTAAATGTTTGGAACTTAAATTATCTGTTGCTAGAGAACAAACTAATAGGTCTGCAAGCTCCAAACTTGATCACATGCTGAGTGTTCAAAAGTCTCCCTCTGACAAAACTGGCTTAGGTTTTGTGGATAGCATCTCCGTGCCTGAACCTTCTTCCACTAAATTTGTTCCCTCTTCTGAACCTCCTAAGAATGAGATTGTCAAACCCTTGGTGAGTGAACCTGTCAAATCTGTAGATGTTGCTCCACCCAAGAAGATTAGGGTTGATCTTCAAGCTTCTCATTTTAGAGCTTCTACTTCTTCTAAGGGCAAGTTGCATGATAAGCCTGCATGGGTTTGTCATTTTTGTGGAAAGTCTGGACACATTCGTCCAAATTGTTTTAAGTTGCAAGCTGCAAAGCGAGCAAGTAAATCTAAAGTACCTATGCCCCAAGCACATGATCCCATGGTACTTATTAGTGAATTGGTAAAGGCGTTAAACCTTTATTCCAATCCTGGAGTTGCTCAGAATTCTAATGTGAATCATAACTCCAATGCAAGAGTTGCATCTAAAAAGTTTTGGATGCAAAAGGCTCAACCTAATTGAGTCTATCTGACATGGTCCTTGTGCTTCATTGGTCTACCTTTTGTGACCTTTGTTTCTAGGATTTGTATTGCATAACATTCATGCATTTTATTATAGGATGTGTGTTTCTTTTATAAAAAAAAAAAAAAAAAAAAATTTTGCAAATTGTGTTTTTGCTATTTTTCCTTGAATTTGAAGACAAGGTTGGTCAATCAAATTTTGCATAACATGTTTATGTACCTTGTTTATCTTTGATGCACTTATTTCTATTGCACTTTACTAGCTAAAGTTTTGTTGCGCATGTTGTGTGGGAAGATGCTATATTTGTTGATCACATTATCTTGATCTTGAAGTCTTATGTCTTTGATTGTCGGACTTGGTCTTATTGAGAAAGGCATAAATAACCATCTCACCACTGTTTACTAGCCAATCATGAACACCTTAGTGCATATCGTAAGATTTTGTGCTCGAGAAAGTGTAGCACATGCACAAAAAGAACATAAGGTGTAGCCTCTAAATAAAATTGGTGTGTACATTATTGGGCTATAATAATTTAGCAACTCATAAAATTGGTGTGTGCATTATCCCGGCTTTTCTTAAGTTTCTAATCAATTAAATTGAATAATGAGGCAAATCAAGAAACTTACATGATTGCAAGCTTTTATTCTAGGAGATGTGAGAGTTATATGATGTAACTCTTTAAGTAATAGTCTCTTTCAATTTCATGTGATGGATTTTGTAGAAATTGCGATTAATCAATATGGGCATATCACCTCACATGTTTCTCAAGCTTATGCTAGTTGCACACACTACACAAGTTATTCTTTGCTAAATTGTGTACATGTTATTGTGTGTGTTTTTGGCCTGACCAACCGAGTTTGAATATTTCTGGAAATTGATGCAAAACATGTTTGCTCGTTTGATTGGTTGAGAGATATTATTGAAAATCTTACTTTGAGAGATCTGGGTTAAAAAACATTGGTTTTTGGAAAAATCTCATCTCATACTTATGCATTCTTTTCATAAAATTTAATGCTTTGAGGAGTTTTTAAGCTAATTTGTTTCAATTTTCAAAAATTCAATTTTTCCAGATTTTCGATCGATCGAGTATGTTTTTCGATCAGTCGAAAATGTTTTTAAAATCTCACTAAAGTCTCTGTGTGTTTCGATCGGTTCTCGATTGATACTAGATCAATCGAAGGATTTTCGACCGATCGAATCTGTTTTTCGATCGATCGAAAATCGGGCTGAGTATTTTTAAAAAGGTCTTTTTCACGTGATTTCTTCACTTTTTCAAATACCTTTTCTCCCTACCAACCGGTCAAGCTATCTTTGGAGATTTTTGTCGTTTTCCTCCGATCTTTTTGCATCATCTCTCTCTCCCAAGGCCGGTAAGACATTTTTGCCCTCTCTTTTGATTTTATTTTCATATTTCTTGCATTATTTTCATGCATTTTAGGCTATTTTCGGCATTTTTGTTTTTGGTATTTTTGGGAGTGTTTTTGGTTCTTTTTCATTCAAATGAATCATGGGTTTTTGTGGGGACACCTTATCCAAGCACTACATATGTTTTAATTTGTTTGATTTAGTGCTTTGTGGAATTTTTAAATTTCTAGGGCTTGAAATTGGGGATTTTGGGGTTTTTGTTCAATTTGATTGAAATTGATGAAATTGACTTGTTAGATTAATTAATTTGATCATTATATTGTGTTAATTAACTGTTGTGATGATCAATTTCTCAATTTGTTATGTTTTGAAAATTGGGTTTTTCAAAATTGGGTTTTTTAATCTAACACTTATGCTCAAGTCAATTTTGTTAATTTGGATCATATTTGAACATGTCACTGCATTAGTTCATGCATCATTTGCATATTTTGTTCATGCATCATATAGAATTGATTTTTCTATATTTTATGCTGTGCTAACTTGTAGTCTGCCCTTGGTTTTTGTTTTTGCTCCACTTTCTTTTTTCTGTGTCTCTCTTTATTTCTTAGCATCATGCCTAGGAAAACTAGAGCCCATAGGACTTTTGATCCTTCACCTTCTTTCGATAGTGAGCGGTTCCCTAGTGAGAAGAACCAAGAGACCTATGAGACCCTTAATCTTAGGCGTCATATCTGGGCTGAGCGTAGGGTCATCCTAGATGAGGTAGATCCTAAGGTGAGACGTAACTTTGAGCGTCGGGGTTGGTTGTCTTTGCTCGATTTTGAGCATCCTCCTCCTGCCACCTTGATTAGAGAGTTCTATTCGAATCTCTCTATCCACGTCTATGATACCAACACCTTAGTTAAGGTTTGGTTACGAGGTGTAGAGTATCGCATTACCCTGTCGGTAGTGTCTGATGCTCTTGGGGTGCCCATTGTCGACCATCCCGTTTTTCCTTATGAGGAGTCTCCACCTCTCGATGATGTATTGTCATACATCACTGGATCTTCTATCCAATGGGGTTCTGATCCTCGGATCACTTCTGCTGAGCTTTCCGAGCTTCATTATCTTTTCTTTAGGATTGCTTGTCATTCCTTGTGGCCTATTTCTCATGTCCACACCATTCCACTTGAGCGATGTGTGTTTTTGTACGCATTTGTTACTGATGCTCCTATCAGTTTTCCTAATTTGTTCCTTCGTTCTTTGAACGAGATTCATCGGTCTAGTTCTACGGCTCATGCGTTATTCTTTCCCGTTTTTATTCATAGGATTCTCCTTTATCTTGGTTTAGGTGATTTTCCTGCTTCTGAGCCTGTACATGTTATTGCTCCTATAGGTGCTACCTTTTTGAGGCAAAGGGCTGCTCAACTTCGAGCTAGCTCTAAGCGTCCTAGGGTAGAGCCTTCCGGTGTCACTCCACCCCCTTCTTCTTCTACAGATACTCCTGCAGCTGGAACGTCGTCTGACCCTGCTGTTGCTGTTGCGGCTGATGTTCCTCCACCTTTTGATGATGTTTCTGACCTTCGTCAGACTCTTGATACTGTCGTGACCGTTCAGGCGGCTCATGGTCAACTTCTGGTGGACTTCCTTGATGAGCTACGTGCGTTGCAAGCTGATTTGGCGAGTTCTCGTCATTCTCCTCCACCTCCTTTTGATGATGAGTGAGTGCCCTTTGGCAATTCGTCACAAAAAGGGGGAGTGCATTCTATTGTGTAGTTCATATGTATCTAGGAGATTTTTTTTGGAGATTTTCATTTTAGGGGGAGTTTTTTTTGTACTTGGTAGTGATACTGCGGAGCTTGTGGAGTTATTAGATTGTATCTAGGCGCTTCACTGTGTATTTACTTTTTTGGCTCTTGATTAGGAGATATTTGTGTTGAGATACATTGTTATGTATAATGTTTCTTGTTTCACTATGCTACTCTACTTATTGATTTATATTTATGATGTTATTCATGATATATGTCTTTATTTTGTGTCATGTGAAATCAAGAAGTTATTTTTATATATTTCCTGTTTTTTTCCACACATGCGTTTATGTGTTTGTTAAGTGTTACAGGAATATACAGGTTGATTTAGTCGAGCTGCTGTCTACTTTGCAACTATTAGATAGTAGTTAAAATGAATTGTTTAAGTGGCTTTTTTATTGTAATGGGCTGTTTCAATTTGTAAACTTTGAGCTTTTTGTTGAGTCTGTGTTTTGTCACGGATTGCCAAAGGGGGAGTTTGTTAGGTTCTAAGAATTAGGAACTAATGTATTAGAACTTCAATTTGTAATGTTGGCAAACCATGATCAAAACGTTCTTTTAGTTATGTGTTAGACTTGCTCAAAGTATGGCTCTTAATGTAAAGTTGGAATCGAGTTTTATGCAGAATTCACTGTGCACTTTCTGCCTGACTCGATCGATCGAAAATTAGACTCGATCGATCGAAAGTCGTGCAGATTGTTTTGCAGAATTTTCCAACTCAGCCCTAGCCCATTTAATGTATAGGGTTTTATGTTTTGCCTTAAGTATATAAGGGAAAACCCTAGCCACGTTTTCAGTGTTCTGTTTTGCTGTGTTTGTGAATCTCATTGTGAGATCTAGAGGTGTTTGACTTCACATACACTTAGGGTTTACAAACTCAAGACTCATGTCAAGAGCTTGGTAAATCATACAGTTGCAGAATCAAAGATCTTCAAGAAATACAAGCAGGTGCGCTTGTGGATTGCTGAAGAATTCAAGAAAGAAGGAGTCTGTGGATCTCGGAGCTATCATGGGGTCGTGGTAGTAAGTTTCCTACACTTGGGTAGCAATAGGATGTTAGTGGTCTAAGTCTTATTGTGTAAACTTCAAATCTTTCATAGTGAATTCGGTTTACCTTGAGGATAGCTAGGTTAAATCCTCCCCAGATTTTTATCGGTTTGGTTTTCCTGAGTCATCAGATCTTTGTGTTCTTTATTTTCTGCTGCTTTATTGTTTTTCATTATACTTGTGTTAACCTAGTTCTGCTTAAATTACCTAAGTTAATCACTTGGCTAATTCTCTAGGTTAATCTGTTAGGTTTAAGGGGTCTAAACGAACTGACAGGTTTTATGGTAATGAGACCACTAAAAATTTTCCCAAGTATCATATTGAAAGAACCTAAAGGCTTGGCCTTCTTCTAGTCCATATAGACATCTTGTGGATTGCTAATCCCACTATAAACATTCGATTTTGCACCCATAATTTAATCAAGGAAGATGACTGGAGTGACCATTCATATACCTGACATTTAGAGTTACATTACATGCATTAGTTCATTCATTGCATATCATAAAAATGATCCTAAGATTCTAACGGTTACGACGGTGTGTCCGATTTCCAAATCGGACCATCAGATTGAAAGATATCACATGATCAAGTTTGCACAGTCTGCATACATTTTGTTTGGGTGGATTCAACCACGCATGAGTAATTTAAATTAATTCTAATTGGCTAAACAATTAAAATTAATTAAATAATCTTTGTGATTAGTTGTTGGTCAATGTCAAAAATAGACTTGCTTGTATGGGAAAAAAGTGGATAATCAGATAACAAAGAAGTTGTAAATAATCAAGACTTTTTGGAATATTTATCTACAAGGTAATTATCACTTTAAAGACTTGAAAAACCAGAAAAATGGATTAATTTTTAGAATACAGATTAAAGCTCTGTTTGGGAACGCGGCAAACGTGCCGCGTTCCCATGTTTCCTGCGTTTTTTTTTTTTTAAGACCCGCATATGTCACTGTTCATTGGCCATGAACAGTGATTTCAGGCCAATGAACAGTGACATTTACTGTAGCAAACAATTAAAAAAAAATTTATTTATTTTTTTCAGTTTTCAGTTTTCAGTCTTCAGTTTTCAACAAAATAAGCAGTATCCAAACGCATACTAAGAATGCATCTAAATACAATTCCCAACTCAAAAATCCTCAAAATAGGAGTCCAAATTAGACCAAAATTCAAACGCGGACTCGGCACCTAAGAGGGCCATTCGGCACTTTCCAAGTGCCGCTTCGCCCAAATTGTTGGCACGGCCCGGGGGCTACCTGATTGGATAAGGCCTATCTTTTACGATTTTTTAGCGATAAGGATGCGTTCCAATTCTGTTGGGTTAAAATGAATTGACCCCTGGCAAATAAATTAAATACCCAAGTTAATTAATTAGGTTTAATTACATGCAATAGCGTAGTAACACAAACAAATCACCAATTATACTAAATGCGTGGTAGCACAAAATAAATTTCATAAATTTGAAAAACAAATCACCAATTATACCCCTGGCGAATTAATAAATTTTTTTACGAATGGGGAAAACTACCGGAGCGAAACCCCACCGGGTGATTTTAAAGTCACCACTCCTAAGAATCCACTATTATCAATTATAAGAGGTTATAAGTATAAGGAATCTTACCAAACCCTTTGGCCTATCCCGAAATACCAACCTACAGTTGAACCCTTACCCTAATACCCAACTGGACCTGTATTGCAACGGTAATCTTTCAGTTCAATGCATAAATCCTAGTACGTGACTAGCCAATGATGCACGGATCCAAGTACATGGCTGACATCAGCAACTTGAAGAAGATGTTGACTGTAAAGTTTTTTAGTTCATCAACAATGAAGATTAGGAGGCTCCTTGGTGACAAAATCCTTGGGAAAAAGACACAGTAGCTTCTTCAAAGAAAATAATGAACTAGGTCACTTTCTGCCTACAAGATGGCCTTTAAAACAAGTCTTATATATGTATAGGGTTGTGAGAAAGGAAGCCCTACACATACATGTCAGCTAGGGCCAAAAATCTGACCTGGAAATTTTGATTTCGTAGATCCCAATAGATTTAGCATCAGTCGAGCTTTATTCTTAAATCTCGATAAATATTGTGTCTATTGAGATATCTATTAATTAAATAATCTTTGTGATTAGTTGTTGGTCAATGTCAAAAATAGACTTGCTTGTATGGGAAAAAAGTGGATAATCAGATAACAAAGAAGTTGTAAATAATCAAGACTTTTTGGAATATTTATCTACAAGGTAATTATCACTTTAAAGACTTGAAAAACTAGAAAAATGGATTAATTTTTAGAATACAGATTAAAGCTCTGTTTGGGAATGCGGCACGTTTGCCGCGTTCCCACGTTTCCTGCGTTTTTTTTTTTTAAGACCCGCATATGTCACTGTTCATTGGCCATGAACAGTGATTTCAAGCCAATGAACAGTGACATTTACTATAGCAAACAATAAAATTTTTTTTTTTTTTTTTTTTCAGTTTTCAGTTTTCAGTCTTCAGTTTTCAGCAAAATAAGCAGTATCCAAACGCATACTAAGAATGCGTCTAAATACAATTCCCAACTCAAAAATCCTCAAAATAGGAGTCCAAATTAGACCAAAATTCAAACGCGGACTCGGCACCTAAGAGGGCCATTCGGCACTTTCCAAGTGCCGCTTCGCCCAAATTGTTGGCACGGCCCGAGGGCTACCTGATTGGATAAGGCCTATCTTTTGCGATTTTTTAGTGATAAGGATGCGTTCCAATTCTGTTGGGTTAAAATGAATTGACCCCTGGCAAATAAATTAAATACCCAAGTTAATTAATTAGGTTTAATTACATGCAATAGCGTAGTAACACAAACAAATCACCAATTATACTAAATGCGTGGTAGCACAAAATAAATTTCATAAATTTGAAAAACAAATCACCAATTATACCCCTGGCGAATTAATAAATTTTTTTACGAATGGGGAAAACTACCGGAGCGAAACCCCACCGGGTGATTTTAAAGTCACCACTCCTAAGAATCCACTATTATCAATTATAAGAGGTTACAAGTATAAGGAATCTTACCAAACCCTTTGGCCTATCCCGAAATACCAACCTACAGTTGAACCCTTACCCTAATACCCAATTGGACCTGTATTGCAATGGTAATCTTTCAGTTCAATGCATAAATCCTAATACGTGACTAACCAATGATGCACGGATCCAAGTACATGGCTGACATCAGCAACTTGAAGAAGATGTTGACTGTAAAGTTTTTTAGTTCATCAACAATGAAGATTAGGAGGCTCCTTGGTGACAAAATCCTTGGGAAAAAGACACAGTAGCTTCTTCAAAGAAAATAATGAACTAGGTCACTTTCTGCCTACAAGATGGCCTTTAAAACAAGTCTTATATATGTATAGGGTTGTGAGAAAGGAAGCCCTACACATACATGTCAGCTAGGGCCAAAAATCTGACCTGGAAATTCTGATTTCGTAGATCCCAATAGATTTAGCATCAGTCGAGCTTTATTCTTAAATCTCGATAAATATTGTTTCTATTGAGATATCTATTAATTAAATAATCTTTGTGATTAGTTGTTGGTCAATGTCAAAAATAGACTTGCTTGTATGGGAAAAAAGTGGATAATCAGATAACAAAGAAGTTGTAAATAATCAAGACTTTTTGGAATATTTATCTACAAGGTAATTATCACTTTAAAGACTTGAAAAACTAGAAAAATGGATTAATTTTTAGAATACAGATTAAAGCTCTGTTTGGGAACGCGGCACGTTTGCCGCGTTCCCACGTTTCCTGCGTTTTTTTTTTTAAGACCCGCATATGTCACTGTTCATTGGCCATGAACAGTGATTTCAAGCCAATGAACAGTGACATTTACTATAGCAAACAAAATTTTTTTTTTTTTTTTTTTTTTTTTTTTCAGTTTTCAGTTTTCAGTCTTCAGTTTTCAGCAAAATAAGCAGTATCCAAACGCATACTAAGAATGCGTCTAAATACAATTCCCAACTCAAAAATCCTCAAAATAGGAGTCCAAATTAGACCAAAATTCAAACGCGAACTCGGCACCTAAGAGGGCCATTCGGCACTTTCCAAGTGCCGCTTCGCCCAAATTGTTGGCACGGCCCGAGGGCTACCTGATTGGATAAGGCCTATCTTTTACGATTTTTTAGTGATAAGGATGCGTTCCAATTCTGTTGGGTTAAAATGAATTGACCCCTGGCAAATAAATTAAATACCCAAGTTAATTAATTAGGTTTAATTACATGCAATAGCGTAGTAACACAAACAAATCACCAATTATACTAAATGCGTGGTAGCACAAAATAAATTTCATAAATTTGAAAAACAAATCACCAATTATACCCCTGGCGAATTAATAAATTTTTTTACGAATGGGGAAAACTACCGGAGCGAAACCCCACCGGGTGATTTTAAAGTCACCACTCCTAAGAATCCACTATTATCAATTATAAGAGGTTACAAGTATAAGGAATCTTACCAAACCCTTTGGCCTATCCCGAAATACCAACCTACAGTTGAACCCTTACCCTAATACCCAATTGGACCTGTATTGCAATGGTAATCTTTCAGTTCAATGCATAAATCCTAATACGTGACTAACCAATGATGCACGGATCCAAGTACATGGCTGACATCAGCAACTTGAAGAAGATGTTGACTGTAAAGTTTTTTAGTTCATCAACAATGAAGATTAGGAGGCTCCTTGGTTACAAAATCCTTGGGAAAAAGACACAGTAGCTTCTTCAAAGAAAATAATGAACTAGGTCACTTTCTGCCTACACGATGGCCTTTAAAATAAGTCTTATATATGTATAGGGTTGTGAGAAAGGAAGCCCTACACATACATGTCAGCTAGGGCCAAAAATCTGACCTGGAAATTCTGATTTCGTAGATCCCAATAGATTTAGCATCAGTCGAGCTTTATTCTTAAATCTCGATAAATATTGTTTCTATTGAGATATCTATCGAGCTTTAATGAATAGCTCTTCT
The DNA here is from genome assembly GCA_033629205.1 of Lithocarpus polystachyus. NCBI lineage: Eukaryota > Viridiplantae > Streptophyta > Magnoliopsida > Fagales > Fagaceae > Lithocarpus > Lithocarpus polystachyus. The sequence goes on from CM066165.1 coordinate 55,013,472, forward strand.
TCACTTGTTTCTTAGTCAGATCTTTATGGCTTTAACACTTAACTTGAACACCATGTTTCCTGAAGTCTTAAACTTATCCTAGATCTACCCAATTACAAGTAAAGTGCATTTTGTTAAAGGATTAGCCAATTACATAAAATATACCACTAACAAATTCGTATCTGATCTCATTCAGCATCCAAACCTCTATAAATAGTAGAAACAAATCATAATTAAGGGCTCTTCTTTTCTAACTTTCCAATTCTCCTTACATTAAAGACATTCTAAAGGCTTTTGCTTTAGGAACTTCTTTTTTGTAAGTAAAGTATTTTAGGCTTTAAAGATGTGAACAAATTTCTCTGAATCCTAAAATATTCTTTCATTAGAAGAGCATGCGCATGCAAGAGGTATTCTATTTTTCTTCTTTCTTTCCTTCCTTCATTAATTTTGGTTATTGTTTGATGCATGAATATAATTAACATTTTTTTATTATGTTCTGTTCTTGATATGGTTATTATGCTTAAATATGTTGCTAGAATTTTCTTTAACATGTGCTTAGATGATTGTTTATTGTAACTCTTTTTCTTAAGTTTCAAAATCTGCAATTGCTAACAAAATTCTTCTATGAAAACACAAAAACTGATCTGTATTTTTTAGATCTAATTTTTTAAACACAAAAACTGATCTGTATGTTTCAGATCTAATTTTTTTCTCTAAACCCAAAACTGATCTGTATTTTCATTAAACTAAACACAAAATTGATTTGTATTTTAATTAAATACAGATCTAATTTTTTTCCAGAAAATTTTCTTTGTTACAAAATTGTAGATTTTGAAATATAAAAGAATGGATTGAAAGTTAGGTTGAAGTTTTTTTTATATGTGGTGCATGCATAATAAATTTATCGCATGTGTGTGGATCCTCTTTCAAAAAGTATTTTCTTTTAATTTTTTTTTTCTAAAAACAGATCTAATTTTTCTTTTATAAACCTAATTTTTTTTTTTTTTTTACTTTTCAAAACAAATCTAATTCTTTTTAACAAAATCCTATTATTTCTTTTGCATAAAAACAGATCTGATCCTTTTTAACAAAATCTTATTATTTCTTTTACATAAAAACATATCTGATTTTTTTTACGAACCAAGTCTTATCCATCTATCTATCTATCTATCTATAACCGAAGCCTCTGAACCTCACATAGTTTTCCACGTCAGCATTTAATTTATTTATTTTTTCTATTTTCTAAATTTCAATTTTTTTACAGTTTTATGCGACTCATTCTCTCTAACCTGTATGCATTCTTAAAACCAAAACCCTAACCTTTAAGCTCTCACTCTTTGCTTTGTATTGGGTCCTTCCGTTTCCCCTTTCTCTTTTTATTCCTCAAATCTCTCTCATACAAGCCATCCCCATTCACTCAATTTAAAGCTTGATTTGCTCTCTCTTCTCTGATTTTAGCGTATTTTCAGGTAATCTATATGATTTCACATCGGATCTGAAATTTTCGATTGATTTAAATTCAATTTCTTCTTTTTTTTTTTCATTAAAAAATATACAGATTGCATCAGATGGTTGAATTAAAACTTTGTTTCAGAAAATTAGGGTTCGTTTTCTTCTTCTTCTATTTCTTATTTTTGAGATTTTCGATCAAAATTGCATAAACTTGATTTTTTTTTCATTATCAAACCTAGGGATCAATTCGATTAATTAGGAATTGATTAAAATAATTAGATTTTCTCTTCTCTCACAATCTCTCTCTTTTCTCCTCCGATATTTTCTCTAAACAAAAACAATGTCAAGTACTTCGACTTTTTTTTCTTTTTCTTTTCTTTTTTTTTTTTTTTTGTGTTCGGATCTGTAAAACTATTTGTTGATTTGAGTAAAATCTCTATGGATTTTCAGTGGACTAGAAATTTAACTAGGGTTTTATAAATTTTGTTCGGTTACTGATTAGCTTGATTCTGATTTGATCATTTTTTTGTTGTTCAATTTTTTCAATGAACCGTTTGGTCTTCACTACTCATTTAATCTGTTGAGTTGATTTTGCTTTTGAGTCCCTTTGATCTGTATGTATATTTGTGTTATGTTTGTGTGTATATGTGTACATACTATGTATGTATTTAAGCTTTGCTGAAATTATTGCTATGTGTTTCATATTGTTCTATCATTTTTGTATTCTGTGACTAGTTTCTGTGTTTTAGTGGTTGGCTTCAATGTTTTTCTTAATGAAATGATTTGGGACATGAAATTTTTTGAACTTTGTTTTTAGTTTTTAACTGCCTTGATTTAAAGCTTTGAGAACTTTTGATTTGTTCACTTAAGTGTGGCTTACTTTTATGCCCAAATAAGTTGTGCTTAGAAAAGATGTATTTTCTTTTGGGGAAAATAGAGATTCTAATGTAAAGTTCACATCATTTGTGAATCTCTGTAAGCTGAAATTTTATTTTAGACTACCACCAAGAGTATTTAAGTTTTTTTTTTCAATTATTTATTTTGGGTTGTGTTAGGACATATGTGAATCATGTTAGGAACATATGCCAATATAGAATTGGCTAATCCTTTGAAAAAACGCATTGTACTTGTAATTGGGTAGATTTAGGATGTGTTTAATACTTCAAGGAAAGTTTCAAGTCCAAGTGTTAAAGCCATGCAAATCTGTCCAAGAATCAAGTGAAGAAGTGCTGGATTTTAAAGCTTGACAGATAGAATCGATCGAGGTTTAAAAGGCAGCTCTAGCCCGATGCCCAACAGTTGCTCCATAGATAAGCTATTTATCGAGATTTATGAAAATCAAATTTTCAATTCTGATTTCATTCCAATCTGTGTGTACATGTATAGGTTGTCTTTTCTCATAACCCTAAACATATGTAAGGATTGTTTTAAGGGCCGTCAAAGGTTTCGCGAGTGTGAAGCAAAGTTTTATTCATGCAAATTGTGACTAGAGACAAAATTTTCCCTAGTTCATCTTTCTCTTGAAGAAGATGCTGCGTTTATATGCCGTTGGGTTTTGTAACCAAGGAGTTTCATGATCTTCATCGTGTTGATGAACTAAAGAACTTTGTAGCCAACATATTTCTCAAGTTGGTGAGTAAGCCGCGTACTGGGATCCGCGCATTAGATTGGTTAGTCAAGTATTAGGAGCCGTGCATTGAAAAAGAGAGATTGTCACTGCAGAACAAGTCCAATTGTGTATTGGGGTAAAGGTTCAACTATAGGTTAGTATAAGGTACTGGGATTCCTTTACTTGTAATCGCTTGTTGTGATAATAGTGGATTCTCGAAAATGGTGAGCTTAAAATCACCCAGTGGGGTTTTTGCCTTGGAGGTTTTCCTCATTCGTAAACAAATCACCATGTCAACTTTCTTTTCTGCTACATATTATCTTAGTTGGTGATTTGTTTGTGCTGCCATGCATATTGCATGTTAATTGGATTAATTAAATAACTCGGTTAATTTAATTGATTAATTTATCACAAGGGGTCAACACATTCTTGGCCTATCAGGTTGATTATCTTTGATTTAGGTATTTTGGTTATTGGTTTTGATTAAGGTTGAATAATGAAGAAAAAAAGAAAAGAATTGCACAATTGAAGATACCTACTACCTTACATAGAGATGAAGCAAAGAATGGGTTTTTTCGGTATTGGTTTCTTTTGGATTGTATGTACCAGTTGAAATTTTAGATACAGTAGGTTTGGATAGATTGGTAGTTGATTACAGTTTAAATTCCGTGTTGTTGATGAATTTGGGATACCCTGATTTATTTTTAATTTTTATGGATGACCAAGTTTGTGATTTTTTTGGTATAAATAGTTATGTGGTTTGGTATTTGCTGTTTCATATTTTGTAGCAAAATGAAAGAAATCGAGTAAATGCTTCTATGTCATGTAAGGTTTTGAACATTGGAAGTTTTAATTTTGTTGTTTGTTGCCTTTTCATAAATTATTATACATTAGTATTGAATAAATTGTTTTATTTTTTTGTCTGTAATCTTTACATCTTTGAAAGTCAGCTTGCAATTACAATTAAGGCTTAGTTGATTTGTTGAGTTGACTAATGGTTGCTCTATTATTTTAGGTGTTGAATTTTTTTATGCATGTTGAGGTTGTTCCATTTTGTTAGAAATTACCAGCCAAGAGCCTTTAGGCTTTGCTTGAGGACTTGTGTTTTTATACCATAAAATTGTTTCTTTCTTTCCCTGCCTTTGTATTGATAAGTAACAATTGTTAATAAATGTGTGGCCTTTCAAAAACCCACACGTTGCGTTATTCCTTTGTTTAAAGTTCCGTTGTAAAGGCTTAATGGAGTTGCAACTTATTATGGAGAAAAGATTGTTTACCAACCAATTCATGAACTTTTCTAGGTTTGACATGTTGGATTATATTCTCAAAATTTTAATTGAGCATCAGTTTGGGCGTTGAGGAAAGAAATAGTGAAACGAAAGTAAATGGAAGCACAATCAGTTGTGAAGGGTTTTTTTGATATGTTGGTGAACTGTGAGTTTTGCTTTGTTAATGTTCGGAGTGTTCGCCGTTATGAACATGATGTCTTCTTTTATGCAATAAATCTTTGATTACCTATCCCAAAAAAAGTGAGTTTTGCTTTGTTAATTTGTCAATTGTGGATTACTTTAAAGGTTTTGGTAGATATTTTCTTAGGTAGAGATTTAACAAAGCAATGAACTATATCTCTACTATTATTTTTTTTTCTTCTAATAACCGTTTTCTTTACGTTCTTGCTCTAAGATATGACTATGCCCTATGGTATTCTATTTGATTTTCGTTGCTTTTCTTTTCTACAGATTATTCAATCCAACAGATTTGTGGATAAGCATCTCGTTTTTTTTTTTTTTTAAGGATAAGCATCTTGCTTGATTGGTAATTTGGTGCTTTTTTTTTTTACTACATAATTTATATCTTTCACAAATTTGTTATTCCATTGATATTATGAACAATATTTGTTTCTTTTTTATCTGTCTATGGTTTTTGGATCCTGTTTGTATAAGTAGACCCATACCATTTGATGTGTAAGTATAACAACTTGAATTTTGAGGTGAATACTGTGTGCTTTTTTATCAATATGTTTATTTATTTTTTGCATTAAAACCTTTTGAGATGGTAGTAGATTCAAAGAATTCATGTGCAGTTTCTTCATTATTATTTTTTCCTGTAAAGTTAAATTTTTCTCTCATCATCACCATTATCAATTCATTAATATTTTTTCTCAAAGTTGAGTTTTAAATTTTGTGTGTGTGTATACCTTTTTTGTCTTTCCTTTTGGTTCCAAAAAACACAATGGGTTTTGGTTTCAACCTAAATATCAAGTGGGGATTTCCAATTTAGTCTCATTCCCTCACCAATTCACCTCCCAAGCTTTCTTCATCTTATAATGAGTTTTTATTGGCTCAAAATTTGTAAAGAAATTTTTTTTTCAATTATGCACATGTAGTGCTTTAAATTGAAGCTTATATACATGCTACCTCATAATTTTGAAATCCATATTGGGACCTAACAAAGTATGAATGGTAGAGTACAGAATTGACTTTGGAAGCTAACCAATTTAAAGCATTTTTAATGGGGATTGAAATTTAGAGTTTGCTCAGAGAATTGGTTCTAATAGCTTTGATTTTGTAGATACTAGACATTACTCTTGAAGTATGTACTCAGCACTTTATGGAACTATAGTAGGATGATCAATTTGAAGAGCTATGTTATTCAAAATCCAATTTTGTTCCACAAATTCACCAGATTTCCTGCTTTGTCTCTTTGTATTATTCTCTCTCTCTCTCTCTCTCTCTCTCTCTCTCTCTCTCTCTCTCTCTCTCTCTCTCATGTTTTTATTAGTATAATGGTTAAAAGAATGATATATGAATTGGTATCCTTTGTGAAAATAGGCCAACCCTAAGTGTTTGACAAAATGTCTCAATGAAATTAGAATCAGTGTAGATTAAAGGCTTGGTAAAAAATTTACAACTGTTTTGTGAAAGTCTGCTATTTTGGATTGGTAAAATTTAAAATATGTTTGGATTGGTTGAAAAAGTCTAGAATTTTTTATTGCTCTCTTTATATGGTATTATGCTATTAATTTTAGTATTTTAGATTATTAGTTGCTATAAGTTGATTTTTTTGGGTTATCTTTGAATTACAGCAAGTATTGTTGGTGAGAATTTGTATTGCAACTCCCAACTACAATTGTGATTTATAATTTTGTTAATAGAGAACTGTAAGCATTTAGAATTTTGGTTAAGAGTAATGATTTTTATGGATAAGTTCTTTGGAATTTTGGTTTTCTTTCTAAATGTTGTGCTTTTATTTAAGTAATCATTTTAAAAGGCTAAAAATGATGCTGCAACTTATGACTTCACTACATAAAATTATTTTTATTTGAATATATGTAGCGTAAATGGCAAAGCTATGTAATAGCACTCTAATGCTATGCTTTGGATATCACCTTATAATGTTAGGTTCTATCTAAAATTTTCTTATGGATTAGATGTATTGAACACGTCTTTTATATGTATGTAGGATTGACCTATGTAAGCTCCACATACATATTCATATTGGTATATTCAATTTGTGTTTGCCTATTGGATTTGTGTTTGACCTCGGGTCCTTGCTATCTAATTGTAACTTACTCTCTCTCTCTCTCTCTCTCTCTCTCTCTCTCTCTCTCTCTCTCTCTCTCTCTCTCTCTAAAGGCTAAATACTTTGATATGTTGAGTTATTTAGGTTTCGTTTGAATAGTTTCACTGTTTTTGCAGGTAATCTAATGACAAACAGGGACTGTTGCTTTACTCAAATTTGTATTTGCCAGCCCTTCTAAGAAGCCTTTATCATGTCTCTGAAAACCTAATCAGAGCATGATTTGGACACACTAATTCCTGCAAGCCTAAGTATGAGTCCTCCATGACCAGTGGTTGCACTTCAAATCCAAGGTTTTCTTTCTTCAATTATATTAAATTGGGAAATTCTAGATCTTTGTATTATAGATTTATGTTGCAGTTGCCTAATTGTTTGATTAAACTTGTTTTCTCATGATCTATTCAACTGAAACAGTCCATGAACTTGGTTTAGTTGCTACAGATGTCAGTTTGTATGAAAGTGTGACTATTGTTGTCAAAGTGTGACTATATATAACCCTCTATATAGATCCAATAGTAAGTTCTTTGTTTTTCCTTTTTAAAATTTGGATTTTAGATATGACGTAGGTTTTGATATTGTAGTGGATTGGTTTTGATTTAGGAAATTGGGTTAGGCTATGGTCAACATAAAAGGGGTTGCCTAAGAGATCATTTAGGAAGAACATGCACTTGGCATTAATTTGTAAAGCGTATTTTATTGTTGTTGTTGTTGTTGTATTTTTTTTGTTTTTTTTTTTTTTCATGCGGTTTGTGGACAATTGTCAGTGAGTATTAACCTCTTATATGGTATATGTATACATGTTATTTTCAAATCTGTAATTGATGTTTTGGTCAATTTCACCATTGCCTTTGGGGATTATTATGTATAAGCTACACTTACATCATTAGTTGAAGGAGTGGTGTTCCTTTGCAAAGCAGCAAATAAATATATAGCTATCAACTTCATTTTCTTTTGTTCTTCCATGGAGATGAGGGGGATGCATGTTCACAAAGCTTGATGTGCAGGTTTAAAGAAAAGAGATAAGATTCTAGAAGGAGAATATTTGGATCTAGATTTTCATAGCATTGAGCAACCGTGATAGCTATTGCAGTTGCTATTGGCTTCTATGTAAATTAAATGCCTACAACAAATATAGATGTGGCAATAGTGTTTATTGGAATTCTTTTGACAGTATTTGATCTACAAAACACATTAGAGCGAAAGTGAATTTATGTAGTGAAACTGATTTACAATTAATATGAACTTTGTTTTCATTGTTTCAAAATTGAATTTGGATTTTGACCTTGAGCCAAGTAAACATACAAAGGCTGCAATCCTTTGCAAATAGATTTCCCATTGTCTTAATGTTGCTTTAGTTTTCAACATTATTTTCTAAAAAAAATAGTTTTTTTCTTTCTTTTTTTTTTCAATGTCTTTTTTTTTTTTTCCTTTCCTTTTTAGCTTTTTCTTTGTGGGCAAATCAGCATTTCCTTGATTCTTTTAGGTTTTTCTTTTCATGTGAGGTTGATTAACTAAATATTTATTTAACTAGCTTTTTCTTTTAATGTGAGGTTGGTTAATTAAATATTTATCTAACTATCCCGTGCATCGCACGGGTTAGCAACTAATTTTTTTAATTTCCATGACAAATCTGAATTTTCTTTAGAAAGAGGACACATTCATAAGGCAAATCTATTTAAATTAATTTTGTCAAGTGTGTGTTGAGTGTGTTCAACATATCATTTAATATCATGCAAAAAAGGGTATATTGGTCATTATAGTCTAGAAGACCAAACTCTGTTTGGGCGGAATGGGTGCCTAACACCTTCTCATTCAGTAACCTAGCCCCTAAGTTATGGTTTTTGGATAGGTAGATTAGAGTTTTGTCTTTTTTTTTTTTTTTTTTGGAAGATTATAACTAGGACCAAAGTTTTGTATTCTTTTGCATAGATTGTAACTAGGACCCAAAGCCCTGTAAAGTTTAATTTCCAAAATTGTACTTGTCTTTCTTCAATCAATGACATTTGAAATTATTTTGATCATGTAATTTGTATTTATTTTTTCATATTTTTTTTATAAAAAATAAGTAGCGACTTCACACCACTTACCCAAAAAGAAAGGTGCCTTTAAAAGTACCCAAAACTCTTTTTTAAGAGCACCCTCTCAAGAAGTGCGGTCTCTCACAGTGGCGACTCCGCTGGGAATGTTAAGGGCTAAGATTCATGTTAGACTTTAAGTGACCAACTATATATTCTTGTTTTTTGCATGATATTGTTTGTGTTTGTTTATTTATGTCTTGAGATGTTTGTATGATATTTTTTTTTTTTTTTTTGTGTTGCCATGTTGATTGTTAAGAGCTTTCCCTAACTGTCATTGTGTATGCCATCACAACAACAAATTTGTATGCACTCATCTTAACAATATGGTGGTAGTAACCATGGATCACCGGTCTTCATTAGATTCGGGTACCCAGTGGTGAACTCACCAACTCATAGCCCAAAGTCACTAGATCACTTCTTATTGACTATAAAGGATAAACCATGTCATTTGGACCAACGTAATGTTCATTACATTACAAGTTGGGAGGTGTAACATCCTAGCTATGGGAAACAATGAAACAAAAAACCAACACTACAATGTAATGACTTCGAAACTACCCTTAGGCCGGTCCATGTTAAAATTGCATTACATATTGCGTGTGTTTGTTTGGTTGGTTGATTGACGTAGATGGGGACCTAGTTTTGATTGACCCAACCGAGCCTTTTCTTAGGGAAGAATTTGGTCAAGATCAGAGGGAAGACTCCAAAGAGAACCCAAGATAGAAACTCAAGCTAGTAGTTCCAATTCCAAGCCTATCACTCCCATCACGGTACTAAAGCTCATGAGCATAGAAGACACTCCACTGTTGCAACATCATAATCTTGTATTCGACCTACAAGACAATTCAAGCCATAAGAAGTCTAAAGACTCCATCACTATGGTGGAGAGGGGAGAACAGCCAAACACTGAAGAACCCACGAACACCCAAGAGCTACTAAACACCATGGTAACTAGTGAAATCCAACTAAGAGAGGACATGAACCTTATGGTACAACAATTTCAGAACATGAAGAATGGCCATAAGGTAAACAAGACTGACCATAATCCTTCAACCATGGAAAGCGAGAAAAAGATCAATGAGAGGATAAACAAGATGGAAGAGATGATCAAGAGAGTTCGTAAGATGGAAGACCTCACAAACTTCCAATCACTCTCACTCACCCCTTCTTTTTTTTGGTTATGCATCACTTGTGTGTCTTGCATCATTGTTTTGAGTCAGTCTAGTTTTATGCATTGCCCTATTTTGTTTAACATTTTTTTTGTTTGGTTAGTTTTCAGTTTTATTTTATTTTGTTTTTCATATGAAAATAAAAAAAAATTGAAAAATTGAAAAATACGAAAACAATGTGTGTTTGTGTACATTGGTACTTGTGTACCTTGGATGGCCATTGAAACAAAGTTGTCTAAACTTTGTATCTTTTGTAGCTTAGATGAGCATCTCTATGCACAAGTAAGCAAGTGAGCTTTGTGGCTTGTGTTTGTGATGAGTAAGACTAAGTAGTCTCTTGTACTTAACACTCGTATCACTTTTTTTGACGGAAAGGACTAGAAAATCCTAAGAGAAAGGCATAGTTAACCATATCATCACTATTGCCCGCCAATCATAAAATAACATCTGTATGCTTCGACATAGCAAAAGTGCAATGTCAATGACATCCGTATGCTTCAGCATAGCAAAAATGCAATGTCAAATGCCTAACATCATTGAGTATTTCTTTTCTCTCTCTTATATGCCCATGCACGGTTTGCTTAAATGAAAAATATGCAAAGAAAAAAAAAGCAAAAAAAAAAAAAGAACAAAATACTTTATATGATTGCAAGCATGTATTCTAGAAGATGTGGGAGTTATAATATGTACCTCGAAGGTGATAGTTCCCATAAAACAGTTATGATTGTGTGTGAGTTAAAGTGATTTTCTCATATCTCAAATCGCCATAACATGTATACACTTATGCAATCTTGCGATATTTTTCACACACAACACGCAATATTCTTTGCTACTCTTGATACATGTGTAGGTACAATGTGATTTAGCCATCACCAGGTTTACATGTGTTAGTATATGCTCACTAAACTGTCTTAACTTGTTTCTCAAATATAAAATTGGTTATACATGTTTAGTGTGTGTGTGTGTGTGTGTGTGTGTGTTTTGGACCTATGTGCTTAACAATTTTTGTTGAGGGATGATTTTGAGAGATCAATAAGATGTCTGGATTCTTTGGTTGAGTTGCATAATTGATTGCATTCATGTCTGTGTTTTTCTTCTCTTGAAAAACTATTTTTAAAGCAATCTCGACAGCTCATCGACACCTCTCGATACCTAGCTTATCTATCGAGCTCTTAAGTTGCTTTTTATCGCAATCTTGACACCTCTTGATAGCTAGGTCAATCAATCGAGATACCTTCTATCTCCTCGATAGCTAGGTCGATCGATCCAGATGCCTTTTATCTCCTCCATAGCTACTCGACAGATCCTCTATCCATCGAGCTTCCTTTTTGCCTTGGACACCTGATCGATAGCATCATCTGTCGAACCCTTTAAAGCTCGACACCTTTTAATCTGTCGAGAATTACTAAGCTTGTATATAAAGGGTTCTCGCGATCTCAGCCTCATTTCACTCAATCTCTCTAGCCTTTTCACCTTACAAAACCTCTCCCACTCACTCCAAACCTCTTCCTCAAGGATTCTTCAACCTTAATCAATGCATTTCATGATTTTCAAACTAAGTTTTTGGGATTTTTGAAAATTTTGGGGTTTTTCAAAATCAAAGAGGTTTTTGCAAAATTTTTGGGATGGGTTTTGTGTTTTTGATCTAAAAACTTCATGCATTGCATCTCATGTGCATTATAACTATATTTTCATGCATTTAGTTGTGTGTTATATATGTTATCTGATTATGTGCTAGTAGGATTGGATTAGGCTGAGCCCATGATGCTTTTTCTTTTGCATGTCACATGTTTATGCATTCTCACGCATACGTTCTTTCTTTTCAATATATTTTAATATATTGGAACTGCTTGGGACTTTTCTGATTGTCTCTTTCTCCCTCTATCTCTTCTATTTGCGTTAGTTTGCTTCTATAGCACCCAAACTCTAATCTACTCCATCCCAGAACCTTCTTCGTTCCGGGGCATCCATTTCCTCTAACCCCACTCCCTCTCACGTTCGGTTCCATGATGAGAAGGTCAAATCGGACTTCTTTGAGAACCTTTCTCAATGACGTGTTCATTCGGAATGCCAAGTCATTTTGTCGGACTTCTCCGACACTAACCTGCCCACTGTCATTCATAGTAGGGACAGGGAGACATTATGTTACGTCCCTGTCACTTGTCCATCCGCGATGGTTTAGGAGTTTTACTATAACATGCATGGATTCGATTATTCAGTACCTCTTTTTGTCACTCACGTTCGAGGTACGCGCATTGTGATCACACCAAATATTGTATCCGATGTGCTCCATGTCCCAAGGGTAGAGCATCCTGACTACCCCAGTTGTGAGCGTTTGAGGACTATGTCCAAATATAAGCTGATGTCTGCTTTCTGTGAGCGTCCCTCTGATTGGGGCGAGCATCAGTTTACTCCATGTTTGACTTTTGCTAAAGGTCCTAGATTCATGAGCATGGTTATAACTTTTGTTTTACATCCCTTATCTAATTATAACTCTATTATAGAGCCCCATGCCAGGTTTTTGCTTTCTCATTTAGAGCATCTCACTATAAATTTTCCCTCTCATTTCATTCTTTCTATCAAAGATGTTTATAGGGATACGACGACCCGTAATAAGCTCATCTTCCCTTTAGCTGTCACGAGGCTTTTACGCCATCTTTCTGTTCTCTTTCTCGTGTCCGACCACTTATCTATTATGGGTGCTATAGATGCTGCTACCGTTAAACGGAGCAAGGCACAGTTTCGATCAAGGCGGTCCGAGTTAGCAGCTCCTCCCACTACTTCAGCTCCATCCACCTTCGCTCCTTCTTCTTTTGCGAGTGGTGTGACTTTGGATGCTATCATAGCGTAGCTTCAGTGCATGGATGCTCGCCTTGACGCGCTTACTGATGAGTTGTGTCAATTGAACACCCATGTCGGCCGTATTGCCAGGCGGCAGGCTCGCCTTGATGGCTTCATAGAGTCTCCCTTTCCTCCTCTTGAAGCATCCGACGACGATTCCGATGATGATGATGATGAGGATGACGGAGATGCTAGCTCTTCCAGTGCTGACGAGATGTCTACTTGACACTTTTACCCTTTGTCACTCCTGACCAAAAAGGGGAGTAGTTTTAGGTTATGAGAGTAGTCATAATTAGAGAGAGAGAGTTAGTATAGGAGATTTTTGTTAGGGGGAGTATTGATGTTGATATTGAGGGATGTAGTGAGGATATTATGTATTTTTTTTCTTTTCTCTCCTTTTTTAGATACATTTATCTCTTGTACCTTAGGTCTTGTGACCATTTTGACATACATTGTACTTATATTTGGTTTATACATATTGATGTATGTTTTTCACCTACCTTTACATGTGTTGTTTCTTTTCTCTCTTTAAGCACATGCTTCTTATATCTTGTATGCAATCTATTGTTTCTGTTTCACACTAAGATGCCTTGATGAGTTTTGTTTAAGGTGTTTCAGAAATACAGGTTGTCAAAGTCTACTTGCCATGAACTCTCTTCTTGCAAAGTTTTTCAGGACTTCGTGTTAGGATAGATTTTATTGTATTCAACAAGTGAATATGAGTTGAGTAATATATGACTTCTCTTATATGTTCATTTGTTTGTTGTGGTTTTTTCACGGATTGCCAAAGGGAGAGATTGTTAGGACATATGTGTTTCACATATTAGGAACATATGTTATTATTTTATGTGATTGGCTAATCCTTTGACAAAACCCACTTTACTTGTCTTTGGGTAGATCTAGGATGTGCCTAATACTTCAAGAAACATTGTATCAAGTTCAAGTGTTAAAGCCATGCAATCCAAGAATCAAGTGTGAAAACTGCTGTTCATTAAAGCTCGACAGCTAGCATCTATCGAGGCTTAAAGAGCTGTTCTAGCCCGTGGCAAAATAGCAGCTCGACAGATAGGGTATCTGTTCTGATTTTCATCCAATCCGTGAATGTATGTTTGGGCTTTCTTTTCTCATAACCCTAAAACATATATAAGGATTGTTTTAAAGGCCATCAAAGGTTGTTCGCATGTATGGAAAAGATTGTTCGTGCAAATTGTGACCAGAGAAAGAGTTTGCCCTAGTTCATCTCTCTCTCCTGAAAAAGCTGCTGTGTTTGTACACCGTAGGATTTTTTGACCAAGCAACTTCATGATCTTCATCGTCTGGATGAACTGAAAAACTTTGTAGCTAACATCCTTCTCTAGTTAGTGAATCAAGTCACATACCGAGATCCGCGCAATCGGTTAGTCACGTACTGGGAGCTGTACATTGAAAGGAGAGATTGTCACTACTAAACAAAGTCCAATTGGGTATTGGGGTAAGGGTTCAATTGTAGGTCAGTATAAGGTACTGGGATTCCTTTCCTTATAACCGTTTATTTTGATCATAGTGGATTCTCGGGAGTGGTGACCTTAAAATCACCCGATAGGGTTTTTGCCATGTAGGTTTTCCCCATTTGTAAACAAATTACCATGTCAATTTCTTTTCCGCTGCATACTTAGTTTAATTGGTGATTTTTTTGTGCTACCACACATCTTGCATGTTAATTTGATTAATTAATAAACTTGGCTAATAATCAATTAATTCATCACAAGTAATCAATACACTTTAGCCTATCAAAACAAAAAAAAAAAAACAAAACTGATATGAAAACAACCGAAAACATGCTAGATAAGACAAAGCAATGCATAAAACTAGATGCAAATGCATGAGGAAGGAGGAAGAGAGAAGGAGATCAATCCATGGAGATGACATCTATGTTTTGGTGAAGGAATTCAAATCATTTCCTATCAAAAGGTTTGGTAAACAAATCAGTCTTCTGATCATCAGTGTGAATAAACTCAAGAGTAAGAGTGCCATCTTCGACAAGCTCCCTAATGAAGTGATATCGAATCTCTTTGTGTTTAGTTCGAGAATGTTAAACTGGATTCTTAGAGATGTTGATGGAACTAGTATTGTCACAGTAGATGGTAATATGCTCTTGACAAATACCGTAATCATGAAGGAGTTTTTGCATCCATAAAAGTTAGGTGCAACAGCTACCAACAGCGATGTACTCAGCTTTTGCAGTGGATAATGAGATGGAATTTTGCTTTTTGCTCATCCAGGAAAAAAGATTATTACCCATATAGTAACAACCCCCCGATGTACTCTTTCTATCATTAGCATTCCCAGCCCAATCAGCGTCAGAATACCCAACTAAGACATCATTTGTGTCCTTGTACCACACACCAAAGTCAGCAGTGGTTTTGACATACTTTATGATTCTTTTCAAAGTAATCATATGAGACTCTTTAGGATTAGCCCGATATCTAGCACACACTCCCACACAGTAACTAAGTCTACTAGCAGTAAGGTAAAGAAGACTACCTATCACGATTCTTTAGAGAAATGAATCAACAATTTTACCTAACAAGTCAACAGTGAGTTTAACATTTGGGCTCATAAGGGTTCTAATAGAACTAACAGATTCCAAACCAAACTTTTCACAAGATCTTTAGCATATTTAGATTGAGATAGAAATATACCTGAATCTTGTTGACAAATCTGCAATCTAAGGAAGTGAGTTAACTCTCCAATCATGCTCATCTCAAACTCGGTCAGCATGAGTTTGGAGAAGCTATGAGCAAGTTCATCCTTAGTTGACCCAAAGATGATATCATCAACATAGACTTGAGCAACTATCAACTTGCCATCTTCCCTCTTTATGAAGAGAGTTGATCTGCTTTTCCTCTGGTGAACCCATGTGACACTAAGTATTGTGTGAGCCGATCATACCAAGCTCTAGGGGCTTGCTTTAACCCATAAAGTGCCTTCTTGAGGTACAACACATAATCTGAGAAGTGTGAATCAATGAATCCTTTCGGTTAAGCCACATAGACATCTTCTTTGAGCAGCCCATTCAAGAATGCAGTCTTCACGTCCATTTGATAGAGCTTGAACCTCAAGTGGCATGCTAGGGCCAGGAGAATTATGGACTCCATACAGGCTACCAAACCAAAAGTCTTATCATAGTCCACTCCTTCTGTTTGTGAGTATCCTTGAGCTACAAGACGAGCCTTATTGTGGATCACATTTCCCTACTCATCAGTTTTATTGTAGAATATCCACTATGTGCCGATGATGTGCTCACCCTCCAGTCTAGGTACCAAGGTCTAGACATCATTCCTCTAAAACTGAAGTAGTTCATCATGCATAGCCTCAACCCAACTTTCATCCTGAAGAGCTTCCTCAACTTTAATGGGTTCAACCTGCGACAATTAATAGGAAAAAGACACAAAGTTAACAAAACATTTATCAATTGTACGCTTCCTTAGTGTAAGTTCATTCATGTTTCCCACAATCACTTCAAGAGGATGATTCAATTTGATCCTAGAAGAAGGTCCTTTCTCTTCATGGGTTTCAAAATCAGGTGAAATAGATAAGTCTGCTGAGTCTTCTACAACACTTAGAGTATCTGGAGTACTAGGACATGCAGGCTCTTATTCAACAATTTCTTGAACTTCCCTGGGCTCGGCAGGAAGAATTTCTTTGGGGATTTCCTCACCAAATTTCTCAGAACTAGAATCTAAAGATTCATCAATAACAACATTTACTGTTTCCATTACCTTTATGGTTCTTTTGTTGTATACCCAATAAGCCTACCTTTATGGTTCTTTTGTTGTTTACTTGTTACGAAGTAAACAATTAATTTTTTTGCAATATAAGTAAATCAAGTCTACGAGTGGTGAGCTCGTGAGCAAGTGCCTCCTCAGTTGGTTCAGGTCCAAGCTTTTAGGTGGCTAGATGACGCAAAGTTACCAAGAATGAAAAGTTCTATCTGTGAATGAGAGTGCCCACTGGACGCAATTGAGATAGAACTTATTCAAATAAGTTTGTCTTACAGTTGTAAAAAGAAAGAGAGGGCAAATAGAGTAGGGAGGAAGATTCCCCATCTCACCAGTGTAGGGAGGAAATGAGTCCCTGCCTACCTCAACAAGGTTTCCAGCCTAAAACCCAGAGACGAAGAAAAACTCCACCTTCCATCTCCTATTAGAAGTAGGAGGTACCTGACCAACCTACAGTTTGAACCACTAGCAGAAAACTGGTAGAAGCCTAGGGATTGACTAATTTCTAAGGGCTTATAACAGTATTGGAACTCGTCCACAGTGAGAGTACGGTTCCCGTCAAAAACTTCCCTCCACAATATTTTCATAGAGATGATAAATCTCCATGCATTGGGGTTAAGCTAGTTAATGCTTATGCCTAACCTATGGAGTATTTCTTTAGCAAATGCATTAAGAGGTATCTTAAGCCACCCTAGAAGATAAGCCTCATTTATGCCAACTCCAAAATGAGGATTATAGCACCATTCACCATGGATGGCCAAACGAGGGTTGAGGTCGTCCGGGATCTGGTACCAACTCCTAAAAGGAATTAAGTTTAGCCTCATCTGTCTTAGAAGGGACACCCACGGCATAATAGTATAGGGTCTCCTCTTCACTTAAAAAGGTACTTGAGGGGACATTAGCAGATGTACTAGCAAGTGACCCAGAGGCCTTCCTCGTCCTCATCTCTTCTTGGAAACCTCTAAGGGAATTCCAGGAGCCCCAGACAAGTATTGCTCATCTAAGTTGTTCCCCCCATCACTACTACTATCGCTACTACTATCACTACTACCACTAGACCTACTCTCGTCGTGGTATTCGTCCATCTCCCTCTCATCACTATTACTAGACGAAGGCACAATAATTTCAGACATTTTTGAAAAGCTCTAAAGAAGAAAAACCTAAAAACGAGAAGAAGAGGATACTTGGCTATAAACGAGGATGACTAAGGATGAAAAATGTGAGAGGGTAGGAGAGAAATTCCACTATTTATAAGTGACAGACTTGGACACTGAAACGACATGAACCAACCAGAATGTGCCACATGGTAATCTTCTTAAAGAACGAAACGACGCAACAAGCAAGCCCCAAGATTGTGCCACGTGTTAGCATCTGGAGCATTCAAGTTCAATTTACCCTCAACCAATGGAAAACCACCGCGAGTCAAACCAACAGAGGCATGGACGACACAAGGACAAGGGAGCAGCTGATGAGGATCAATCTAAGGTAAATTCATCCATAGTAGTTGTCCATGAAGTCGAACCACATCTATAATAATAGCATCAAATAAACTTAAGAGAAGTCCGACAATAGCATCATGTATGACAAATACTTGTCCATCAGTAACAAGACCATTCAATCTCATGATGGTTGTCCAAGACTAACACAATGGCATGGATGACCAAAAAATACTTGGTGAATTCTACAAGAAAATTTCTCATAAAATTCCATGGAATCAGGTCATGGTATGCTACTCTCAAAACGTGGAAGGAGTTCCTCGTAATTCGCCTCATGTTCTCCATTTACCCATTTTCTCCATTAACCACCCACATCACCTATGATGGTGGTGGATCCGAACAAGTAGACCCACTTCTAACTCTCTATAAAAGAAACAAGTCCTATTCACCCAAGGTAAGTCCCACCATTCACCATTTTTCCCTCCCTTGTGCTATAGAGAGACAGTTTTTTTTTTTTTTTTTTCTCCAGGGCTAAAATCCATTACCGTAGTCCAAAGCATTCCAGTCTACTGATTTTCGTGCATCATCAGTACCTTTTTTTCTATATTTGTTGTATCAGCTGTTCTGCTATAGTTTTTTTTTTTTTTACTATATCAGTTGTTCTACTGTAGGATTGATTATTATTTTGTTGAATCAGTTGCCCCGTGATAACATCATCCGATATACCTGTTGCATCGTTTGTTCTACTGCGGTATTTTTTTTTCTGTCTGCTAAACCAGATACTTTGCTATGATGCTACATGCTGCATTTGCAAGGATGCCTAGCCTGCTATAGCGCTTTACGCTCTGTCTAAGCATTAGGCATGCCTGGCTTGTAGACAAGCTGGCCTATAGTATAACCCAACCAGGCCAGTCCCAACTCCCGTACCTATTTGTTCATAGGCCTCGGTGTAGCAGAACGAATTTGGGCCCATTGGCACAAAAGGCCCCCCACACATATACTGCTTTGTTTCATTACATTGGATAAACTAAAAAACAATTTAAAAAAAATTAAAATAGGAACTGAGTTTTAGACACCTCATTTTATACTCGGTTGATAAACTTTAGTCCCCGATCCCAATAATGAGCTTGAAATGTCTACAAATGATAATTGAAGTTATTTTGATAGTTTGGAAGTAATCACAACTCAAAAGCGCTCAAATAGTTTTGAAAACAATGCTGATAAATGAGCTTTGCTCATTGTTCTTACCATAACATTTTATCCACAAAGAATGTTTGAGTGAGGTTCATTTCTTTAGAAAGTAGACATCCTAGGCTTTCATTTGAACACATATTTTACCTAATTTGGACTTATATTGAGTAATTTATGACCATTTAAATTTGGGCCAACTGAGTAGTCGAAATTAGGGATTTTTGGGGAGCATTCTACGTTCCAAAAAGTCAGAACTTCATTTTTTAGGGTCCAAAGCCTCCCTCTTTGATGGGGCCTGGCCCCTAGAACCTTTGGAACATCCGAAACCCTTTAAATGAGCTTGAAAAGCTTACTTTAAACATATAAATACAATCTTATGCCTCCAAACTAAAACCCTAGCTAGAGAGAGTTGATTTTGGACCTAAACTCATCCAAGAACACTCTGAACTCTAAACTTTCTACACATCAAGCCATCAAGAATGTTTTTGGTTCTTCAAAACCTTTCTCTATTACTTGTTAGAATTATTGATCTCATTTGAAGAAACGTTTTTCAAACATTCTTTCTAAAACTTCTTCAAGAACATCTTTTTATTTTGAATTATGATTACCTATGAACTATTGAATCCTTTGATTTCCTTGATATTTCATTGAATCTTGTTGCGTAGGCACTGAGGGGCCGGTTAAATATCAACCAAGTTATGTTCTATAAACAAGGTGAGTATCTCTTCATGGCTCTTTCTTAATTTGGATTTTTATAACTTGTATTCTTGTCATTCATTTGACTTATTTGTTATACATGCTTAGAAATATGTTTTACTTTGTTTGATTTTGTTTTGTTGTGTCTTACCAAGTTTTGAATGAAAGGTTGAATTAAATATTAGAAGCATGTTAGGTTTTGTTGTGTATGTGTGCGCATGCTTTATGCATATGTACGCATTAGGGGTGGCAAATCAACCCAAACCCATTTGCCCACCCAAACTCAACCACTTAAATAAGACCCAAACCCACCAAATTTTTAATTACGTTAAATCAGTATTAACCCAATTATGACTCAAGTATCATTTCAACAAATTACCCAACTCTAAAATACCACAAAACTGCTAAAAATGATCGAAATACCCCCTAAACCTAAAAATGACCAAAATACCCACAAAACCTAAAAAATGACCAAAATACCCACAAAACCTAAAAAATGACCAATACCCTCGAAACCTAAAAAATGACCGAAATACCCCTTAAAATTAAAATTACCAAAATTCTCCAAAAACAAAAAAAAAATGACCAAAATATCCTAGACACCTAAAAATTAACCGAAATACCACTGAAACCTAAAAATGACCAAAATACCCTCAAAAATCTAAAAATGACTAAAATACCCCCAAACCTAAAAAATGACTTAAATGCCCCTAAAACCTAAAAATGACCAAAATAACCTTGAAACCTAAAATTTGACCAAAATACCTTTTAAACCTATAAAATTACCAAAATACCCTCGAAACCTTAAAATGACCAAAATACCCCTTAAACCTTAAAAAATTATCAAATTACTCCCTAAACCTAAAAATTCACCAAAATACCCCCAAAACCAAAAAAAAAAGATCGAAATACCCTCTGATAATGCACAGAAAATCAGTAGGCTGAATGCTCCGAGCTTTGATGGAATGATAATTGCTTGGGAGGCCTGAAAAGAAAAACACACGAACAAAAGGTGACCAGGGTGGACCAGCCAAGGACCCTCTGATGCTTAAGTTAGTTTCTCTCTTAAATTTTAGAGTTCCAACTTTTCATAAGTTATATAAAACTTACCTTGATTTGATATGGGTGAGCCCTTATATAGAGAGCCTTGGAACGGTTACTTATTTAGTAACTTCCCCAATATTTGTGGAAGTTAGTAAGTTCAGACATAACTTCCACAACGGCTATAGAAGATAGAACTTTCAATCTTATCTTCTACAACTGCCGCTGGAAGTTAAGCACTTGTGAGGGAGTTATGGCGATAAATAAGGACCTTGTTCTCATTTCAAAGTCCCATGTGGTCCGAACCTTTAACTCATGTGGGTAAATCCATTATTGGAAATTTCCCAAATGTCAAACGATCGTCCAAGCGCTCTTCCCATGGGTGACCCTTACGTCCATGGACATCCTTCCGCTTATGGACGACCTCCTCGAATGGTTGGCACTTGTCTTTTGGACGACTCCTATGGATGAGTCAGAGATAGTTCTATTTTTTGGTACCCCATCACAGCTAGCTACGAGGACTTCTGTGCTGATGTCAAGGAGGCTTTTCCTGACCTGGACTTTGATTACTTCAAAATTCCTCTCGCTAAAAAAAGTTCCTTGCTTTTGACGAGTTCTGAGGACATCAACGTAGTGGATGACGCTACCAATGAAGTAACCCAAGATGGAGGGGACGATCCAAAGTTTGGGGGCAATGGCCCTAGTGGTTTATCTCAGTGAATTTACTCTGTTTTTAGAAAAGTTTTATTATTTTAGTTTGTTGGAATGCCCCTTGTTTTGGGCTTTGCTCTTTTAGAATTCATTTAAGTACAATTCTATCGTCTAAGTTTATGGACGAGTTATATATACAATTGCCTTTTCTAGCTTTACATAACTCAAGGGTTTTTGGACGGTGGTTGTCTACCCTTCTTTAACTTTTATGAATAAATGTTTGTTTTCGCTTTCATTTTTCACTTTGTGCTTGAAAATGCTATAGGTTTTATGAACAAATTTTGTTTATATTGTCCTTGTTATTTCTGTGGTTGTGTGGTCCGTCCACTTATGAGGACATTTTACCTCGTCTTGAGTACACTTAAGTACATGAACGAATTTTTACTTACATTATCCATGTTAAAATAAACCCTTCATGTTCAACATCTACCATTCACAAAGTATAGCTCGTCTATGAATAGCATTTCTCTTTGCTAGCTTTATCCGTCCATATGTTTGACTTATAGCTTGCATTATTCTTCATCAAGCGTGGGACGATCATTTATTCATCTTTGGTAAAAGACGTTTCTAGCACTTACTCATCCGTGGATCAGATTGTTTGGCTGGTTAAATTCATCCATGGACTTGAGATATTTTCACGTGCACATTCTTCGTCGTCCATTGGTTAGGCAAATATACCTTGGGTTTTACCTCGTCAAGTGCCTAGACGGATATACCTTAGGTTTATTTTTCCTTGCTTTATCCTTGTTTTAAGGAAAGCTTATAGACGTTGTATCCCTGTGTCCAGAGATTTTATTTGTCTTTGGCTTTTTTCCTTTTGGTGGATTATTTTGAATGAAATCAAAAAAAATGAGAGATTCACACCATCATATATATTGAAAATCCAAATTGTACATACATAGCTTAAACATCGTCCACAAGTATGGCACATGCTTAAAAGCTAGTGCCTTAAGGAATTAAAAGTATTTATACAAATAGATAGGACAAACAACTTCGTCCATAGATAGCACAAAAGTTAAAAACTAATGCACTTTTTAGGGAAATAATACACTTAAAAAAACAGTGGTATTTATAAATATAAGCGAACACGAGAAAAACAACACATTACTTCAATTGTTCATAACACTCGTCCATGGTGATGTTCATCCAGGCTGACCCTTTATTAATAATATCTCCTTAGATGCTCAACATTCCAAGGGTGTTCTAGCATCCGTCCATCTAGGGCTTCCAAGTAGTAAGATCCATGCCTTTTGCAGTTGATAACTCTATAAGGTCCTTCCCAATTTGGCCCTAGCTTTCCATGAGCCAGGTTTCTGGTTGCCAAGGAAACCCTTTTTAGGATGAGATCTGCAATGTTGAAGCGTCTGGGTTTCACCATGGCATCATACTTCTTGGCCATAAGATTTTTGTATCTTGTTGTTCTCTGCTCTGTAGGTATGACTGCTTCACTCTCCATAGGCTAGTTTAAAAAGAGTTTCCCCAATAGGGGTCCTTACTGTCGCTTTGTAAGCCCATAAGACACCTAGTAACTCATCTGGCCATACTCGCTTTGCCCTTTCAAGCTGAGTCTTGATGATTTTCAACAAGAATTGGTTTGCTACTTCTGCTTGTCCATTGGCTTGTGGGTGGGAGGGTGAGAAATAATGATTCTTGATTCCAAGTTGCTCACAAAAATCCCTAAATGGTGTGTTATCAAATTGTCGTCCATTGTCAAACACTAGTACCTTAGGTACCCCAAACCTGCATACAATGCTCTCCAAGACGAAGTTCTTCACATTTTGTTATGTAATTTTTGCTAAGGGTTTAGCTTCCACCCACTTAGTGAAGTAATCTAGTCCTACCACCAAAAACTTCATCTGTCTAGTTACAACTAGGAAGGGACCTAAAATATCTAACCTTCATTGTGCAAAGGGCCATAGGGCCATCATTAGGGTAAGGTACTCTAATGGCTATTTAGGGACGTTGCTGAATCGTTGACATTGATCGCACACCTTGACATATGCCTTAGCATCAACTTGAATGGTTGGCCAGTAGTATCCTACACAAACGACCTTGTGGATGAGTGACCTGGCTCCTGAATAGTTGCCACATGCACCATCATGAACTTCCCTCAATACATAATTTGCCTTTTCTGGAGCTAAACACCTTAAATAAGGTTAAGATTAGCCTCTTTTGTATAGCACCTCATCCATAAGGACGTACCTAGCTGATTTAATCCTTAGCCTTCCATCCTTTAGGTATGCTACTATTGGGGTTATCCAATTTTCTTCACCTTCTATCTACTGTACCTCTGGAAGATCTATGCTTGGCATATATTGAATTTCATCGAACTTGTCCCTGGATTCACTTGTTGAGGCTTCCTTCGCTAAGGCATCTGCTTCCATGTTTTCTTCTCTTAGGATTTGAATGAAACTAGCTTCTTTAAATCTTTTCACAAGGCATCATACATTATTAAGATATTTCTTCATCCGCTCTTCCTTAGCTTCATACGTTCCACTCACTTGACCCATTACTAATTGAGAGTCCCCTTGGACGAGTATTGATTCTGCCCCCAAGGACTTTGCCATTTCTAGCCCTTTAAAAAGGGCTTCATACTCCACTTCATTGTTGGTTGCTTGATACTGCAGAAGAACCTTGTACTTCAACTTATCTCCTTCTGGGGATTGCAAAACAACTCATATTCCTCCTGTATATAGTGTAGACAATCCATCCACATAGACGACCCAGGTTTTAACATCTTCCATCCGGTCTAAACCACCGTGACTTGGAGTGAACTCCGCAATGAAGTTTGCTAGAACCTGAGCCTTTATTGCATTTCTTGGTTGGTGCCTAATGTCAAACTCACTGAGTTGAATTTCCCATTGGATCAATCGTCCCACCGCTTCAACTTTTTCATTGCCTTTTTGAGCGGATGATCTATCATAGCATTGATGACGTGAGCTTAGAAATAGTGCCTCAACTTCTTAGAAGCCATTATTAATGCAAAGGCCAATTTTTCCTTCTGTGGATATCATCTTTCTGCTCCCCTCAATGCTCAGCTTGTATAGTACATAGGTTTCTACACCTTCCCTTCTTCCCTAACCAATGTTGAACTCACTACGTGTGGGGACACTGCTAAGTATAAATATAACTCCTCACCAGGTATGGATGGACTTAGCAGGGGAGCCGTGGTAAGATAGTCTTTAAGGTCTTAGAAGGCCATACGGCATTTGTCCGTCCATTCAAATGCCTTCCTAAGAATTTTAAAGAAGGATAAACATTTATCTGTAGTTTTAGAAACAAATCTGTTTAGAGCTGCAACTTATCCAGTGAGAGACTGAACTTTCTTGATATTCTTGGGTGGTTCCATGTTCAATATGGCTTGGATTTTATCCGGATTGGATTTTTTCGCTTCAATTCCCCTTTGTGAAACCATGAATCCTAGAAACTTTCCAGACAAAACCCCAAATGCACACTTACTCGGATTTAGCTTCATTTTATATCGTCCAAAAGTATTAAAGGTCTCCTCTAGGTCATCCAGATAATTCTCCTCATCCAAGCTCTTTACCAGCATGTCGTCCACATACACGTCCTATATGTGGTCGGAACATGTAATTAACTTGTTGGGATTTATGCATTAAAATCCAATTTATTGGCATGCCATAAATAATTAAATTTTTTAATTATATGAGACCATCTATAAATGAACTAATGGGACATTATCTTAGTCCATGAGATGCATCGTATGTGATTTATGTGAAAAGTCACAGAAAATATATGTTACAAGTTCTTTGTAAACTCAGAATTTTAGTTCATAGTCAGTGATGACATTGTGCATTTCATCTACGAAGACTATAATATATCAACTAAGATGATTTGTCAAGATCATGGAAGTTGAGACTTCTAGTTGATATGTTGATATGTTTTAAGAGTTAAGACATATTGAACTAGACCGCTGTGAGATTTGTTTTTCTCCTAACGACTGTCAAATGAATAATAAATCTCACGACTTCTATTTACATGAACTCTAAATCCTGAAAGAATAATGAACTTGATCATGAAGTGTAGGTTGCTTTGATATATCAAGAGTGAGATCTATAAGTCACAATCAAAACCTCAGTATGTTGAGCAACCGCATTTAGTGTTGATGGGACATATATTCTTAAGATGGAATTCATAATCTCTTAACGAAGATATAAAATATTCCCTTAAGATAAGTTTAATGGGTTTGGTTTATTCAGAGTGTTGGGCCCAACCACTTTAGTAAGGAGTTACTAAAGTATATATATATATATATATATATATATATATGGAATTGGATTTCATAAATATATGGTGAATAACATAAAGGATTAAACTGGGTACTCAAGGATTAAGATGTAGTAATCTTCAAAGTGGCAGTCTATATACATGACTTTGTATTACTACGAATATTTTAATGAAAGGGTTACATGTATAATAAAGTCTTGGGATATAATTTATTAATAAAGCCTAGAGTGCAATTATATTCATATAGTGGTATTGAATATAATAAATAGTAACTTTGGACTTGTCAAGAGTTGACAGAAAAGCCCAAGGCCCATTGGAGCTAGAGTCTTATTTATTCCCTTTTAGTCCCACTCCAAGCCACACACTAGAACCCAATTGGAATGACCTAAAAGGCTAGTCCAATTAGATAATCAATTATATTTAAGGAGAGAAACATACAGAATTTCTGAATAAGTTTTCTGAGTGGTTTTCATTATGATCACATGAGAACATGTATGGTTTGTGTATGAGTGTTGGACATTCTCTTATTCTCTCATTGGAAACTGATCGAAAGACCACACTTCATGGGCATTAAGTGGAATTGGAGTGAAGATTAAAGGTGTTCTCAAGTGCTTCTAATATTTTGTTTTAAATTTTACCACACCAAGGTACGCTTTCTTGTTCTTAAATTCTGAAACTTACATAGTACATATTATCAATTGCGAATGAAGTAGTTCCGTTAATTTTCCGCTGCGTATGTTTTGTATGTGATACAAACATGTATTTTTCCAACAATGGTATCAAAGAGGTCTTCAATTTCGAATTTGTATAACATGTTTTATGAGTTTTAGAATTAGAGATAATAGTTTCATGTTGTTAGAAGATTATGCATTTAATTTTCTGCATGGTTATTGAAACTATGATTTGATGAAAACTGATATTGATGTTATGTTGTTATTTAAATCTGAATTTAAGTGTTTTAAATTGAAGTTTATGGCTATGGCATCAATGGAATTCAGTTTTGATATCAAATTCTGCATATCATGTTCATATGGTGGTTTTTTGTTCATAAAAAACATTGAAAACTCTCTACAACTATTCTTTAAAAACTAAAAACACACGTTTTTTGTGAGTAACTTGATGAGAATGTAACCCGTGAAAAATGCCTCTGAAGCACAAAATTGTTTCACGAGTAAGCTTTACTCGCGACACAGTCGCAAGATAGTCGCGAAAGTTTCTGTCTGAATTTTGTGTTTTCACTATTTTGCCTTAACACATTTTCGCAGGAAGACCTTAGTCGAGAGATTCTCGCGAAATGAATCTAAAGGGAATTTTGAATATTTTCTAATTTTTTCAAATATATAAAGAGCAAGGCTGTGTGTGATGAGATTACACATAGTTCTAACTAAAAGACCTAATGAGATCAAAGATATTAGTTAAATAGAACTCTTAGTCCTAAATAGTTTGGGACTTGTCTTTTTAGAAACATTCTAATGAGATTGGAATTGTTGTATAATTGAAAGTCCTTAATTTATTTTAATTAGAAGTTTTAATGAAATTAAAGCTTAATTAAAAGGCACAGAGTAGTTTCTAATGAGATTAGAATTCTTAATCAAATAAGTTAAGGATAGAGTTCTATATAACTAATTTTTAATTCAATAGTGTTTAAGGAATCCTAAATAGTTTAGGACTTCCATTTTAGTTAGTGATTCTAATAAGATTAGAGTCTTTATCAAGTGCAAGGTTATTAGTTGTGATGAGATCACAATTATTTAAAGAAAAACCCAAATATTAAGTGGGAGTGCTGAAATAACCATTTCGTTAAGTTTATTGTAATGTGAATGAATACCTTGTCTTGACTTCGAGTCTTGCATTCCATGTGGAGGGTATTTACTTCACAGATTACAAGGTTAACCTTCTTTGTGATTGCGTGAATGTTCGTTACGCTATTGTGACGTGACTTCGTAACATCACATTTAATTTAAACAATTAAACACATTTGATATGTAGGGTTAAAATTTTGATTAAATCATAATGGTTTCATGACAATCCACTTGTTTTAAAATTTCTAATGGGAGAGAGATATAAGGGTTGGATCTCACGGCCTCCATTGTCGGTTCATAGTGGTATGGGGTAAACGTCTCGTCTTGGCCTCAAGCCTTGCGTTCCATGTGGAGGATGTTTATTTCATCGTACTAAAAGATTGAACTTCCCGGTTTATAGTGGTGTGGGCAAGCACCTCGTATTGGTCTCGAGCCTTGCGTTCCATGTGGAGGG
Source organism: Lithocarpus polystachyus (assembly GCA_033629205.1). Taxonomy (NCBI): domain Eukaryota; kingdom Viridiplantae; phylum Streptophyta; class Magnoliopsida; order Fagales; family Fagaceae; genus Lithocarpus; species Lithocarpus polystachyus. Next base: position 55,041,519 of record CM066165.1, read on the forward strand.
TGTTTTGCATCATAATACTACAAGATTAAACCTTACAAGGGTAGAATTATGTGGCTACACATGGTTCTAGGCAATGGTGTACACTAGACTAAGTTTGATAGTATCCTCTATGCTGAGTTCTTGCTAATATTACTTAGATGCTAAAGGAAAAGCGGCAAATTATTCTTTTTTGGTAAGAGTTACCATTATAGCATTAATAATGAGAATATTTCTCACCTGATCATAGTGGTTGGTATTCACTCTATGTTAAGGAATATTAATTGCAGGATTACATTGTTGTTGCACGTGATATAATATGTTTTTATGGGTTCCATATTATATGGTTATGGATGCAAAATATAATGTTCTTGTAATTATGTTTATAGTCTCAAAATAAAGTTGTTATAAATTTTTGTTCTCCAGCTACTATTTTAAATGAATCACCTTAACTAATAAATAATTTTGGACATAGTGCTTAAAGGAGCTGAAGAACATAAATTTGTTTCGATTCAGCATTGTCATAATTTCCTATGCATGATGTATTGATGGAAGATAGCTTATGATTTGATCATAGTTTCCATTGAAATGCAAAAATGTTACATTGGCTTCTATCTCAACTGTTCTATAGCATGAGATGCAAGAGTTAGTACTAGACTTAGACTTTATATCAAGTCTAAATGAGATGTTTGGTATGAATCATATTAAGTGCTCAGAAAAGCTTAAGGAGTTCCAATTCTATATCATTTTATGAAAATATTTTATTTTTTAAAATGAATTGGAATTCTTGGATGTTGAGATTAAATGTTAATCTCATACGGATTTGATCTATAAGTCCTTGTTAGAATCATTTGATCAATTCAGATTTTTTTGAAAATAAATTTTTTTTATATTATCTGAATTAATGAATGAGTTCTACGCAGCGGAAGACATCCTAAAAGCTAAGGCTAGGATCAATATGATTTAATTCAAATTCTTAGATTGAACCAAAAGGTAAGGGTGGTAAGAAGAGGAATTATATTACCAAGCAGTTGGACAAGCAAGTTGCCCTAGTAGTTGCTGTTGGGATAAGTGCCCTTAAATCCTATTGTATGATGCTATGTATGATATTATGTATGACATTATGTGAGAAATGATGTATGACTTAATATTGTGTTTAATAAAGTTACTTTATTCTTATCTAAAATAATGGTAACATGAATATTCGGACATTATCAAATAGTCCATGAGATGCATAGTATGTGATTTATGTGATTTAGTCACAGAAGATATAGATCACAATTTCTTTGTAAACTCAGAATTTTGGTTCGTAGTCGGTGATGAAATTGGGCATTTCATCTGCGAAGACTATAACATATTAACTACGATGATTTGTCTTGATCATGGAAGTGGTGACTTCTAGTTAATATGTTGATATGTTTTAAGAGTTAAGACATATTGAACTGGACCGTTGTGAGATTTATTATTCTCCTAACGACTGTCAATTGAATAATAAATCTCACGACTTGTATTCACATAAACTCTTAATCCTGAGAGAATAATGGACCTAATCATCAAATGTAGGTTGCTTTGATATATCAGGAGTGAGATCCGAAGTAACAGTCAAAACCTCAGTATGTTGGGCAGTCACATTTAGTGTTGATGGAACATATATTCTCAAGATGGAATTTATAGTTTCTTAACAAAGATATAAAATATTCCCTTGAGATAAGTTTAATGGGTTCAGTTGTTCAGAGAGTTAGGCCTAACCACTTTAGTAAGACTAAAGTATATATTTATGAAATTGGATTTTATAAATATATGGTGAATAACTCAAAAGGATTAAACCGGGTACTCAAGGATTAAGATGTAGTAATTTACAAAGTGGCAATCTGTATTCATGACTTTGTATTACTACGAATATTTTATGAAGGGGTTGCATGTATAATAAAGTCTTGGGATATAATTTATTAATGAGGCCTAGAGTGCAATTATATTTATATAGTGGTATTAAATATAATTAATGGTAACTTTGGACTTGTCAAGAGTTGACAGAAAAGCTCAAGGCCCATTGGAGCTAGTGTCTTATTTGTTCCCTTTTGGTCCCACTCCAAGCCACACACTAAAGCCCAATTGGGAAGGCCCAAAAGGCTAGCCCAATTAGATAATCAGTTATGTAGAGAGAAACATACAGAATTTTATATAGAATGAAATGGTTTGTGTGTGTTAAGAATATATGATATAAGGAAGAGAGACACTCTTTCATATATTCTCTCTAGAAAACTTCGAACTGATTGAGAGACCACACATCTTGGGCATCAAGTGGAATTGGAGTGAAGATTGAAAGTATTTCCGAATACTTCTTAATTCGGTTTTGAATTTCACCGCATCAAGGTACACTTTCTTGTTCTTATATTCTGAAACTTACATAATGCATGTTATCAATTGCGAAAGAAGTAGATCCGTTTATTTTCCGCTGTGTATGTTTTGTATGCGATGCAAACATATATATTTCCTAATAGTTGCTAAAAGGAAATTAAACTCAAAAGCATGACCAAAAGGAAAGTGTTTCTGTTTTGGTAAAGCTAAGCATTGTCCATGATTATTTTCTAGATGAAAACTTTCATGTTTTACTTTTTAAAGAGAAAGTTTCCATCCTTTGGTATTGTATGTTTTGGCACTTATGTCTAGATCTTATTAATCTAAATGATATTCAAGATTGGTGAAAGATGGGCTTTTAGAACCATGATTTTGTTAAATTCCCAATCTATGAATTCTATTTAGAGGATAATAAAATCTAGGGCTCATTTATTGCAAAGGAATAAAGTTTCAATGACTTCTTTAAGTCAGTGCATACATGAAGGAGGAATAAGACTCTTTTAGAAATAGTAAAGCACATGATAAGTATTTCCATTTGTTCATTTCTTTTGGAGATATACTCTAGTAATTACTATACATTTTCTAAAGTTGATTTCAAAAGTTTCTTCCTAGGACATTTGTCAAATTGTGGATTGGGTGTAAACCTAGTATATGATACTTCCACTTTTGGAGATGTCCAACACTTGTGCTAGAAAGGAAGTCTGACAAATTGAAATCAATAGGTAGAAAAATTTTTGTTTATGATGGGTATCCAAAAGGAATTGAAAAAGATTGTTTTGGTAGTCATAAAGAAGACAAAATGTTTGTAAAGTACAAATAAAAAGTTCTTAATGATGACTATGTGAATAATCTTAAGGCTAAACGTATAATTGTTCCAGACGAAAAATGTTAGAATTTGTTGAAAGACAACTATAAAATACATTTAGAAATGAGATGGTTGTATTAGATACACCATAAGACATTATTCTATATATATATATATATATATATAGCTAGTACACCGGCACAATGTCATAGTGGGAGGATTATCAATTAACAAATAAATTCACACTTTTGGAATAAACTTTTGAAGTCATTCCACAAGGATATGAATTTGATCCTCAATCCTACGTAAAGGCAATAGATGTTATGAATATGGATTACTGGATCAAGATTATGTGAATAGAATTGGATTCTATTTAAAGTCTAGAACTTGTAGAGGTGCCTAATGGCATTAAGCCTATTGTTTTCAAATAGGTCTACAAGTAAGTGAGATTGATAGATTTGAAAGTGTAAACCTTCAAAGTCAAGACTAGTGGCAAAAAGATTTATTCAAAAAGAAATGGTTCGATAGTTTGACTTTATCTAGATTCTCATATCCATTATATTTCATTTGGATGAAATATGGCAATTGATATCAAGAAAGCTTCTTTTAGTAGCAATCTTAAGGAAGACATCTATATGATAAAACTAGACTTGTACATAGCAAAGAAACAGTAGCGCTTAGTATGCAAGTTGCTTAAATTCCATTTAAGGATTAAAGCAAGCATCTGAATCATAAGATATCATCATTGAGCAAGAAATCAAATTGTTTGATTTTGATCAAGTATCAAAAGGCCTTATGTGTGTAAAAGGTATATAGAATAATAAATTTCTTAATGTATGTTGATGACATTCTAATCATTTAGAATGATGTAGAGTTATTGTCATCAATAGAGTTTTTTTTTGTTGTCTAATTCAGTTTGATATAAAGTACTTAGGAAAGACTAGTCACATCCTAAGAATTAAACTTTGTTAAAATTCAAAAATTAGGATGTTGGAAATATCTCAAACTGCTTAAATAGATTAGATTTTAGCCAAGAGCATGTAATACTTCAAGAAATGATTCTTTCCTTTTTAAATTTGAAGTTCCTTTATAAAGGACTATGGTCCTAAGACACATAAAAAGAAAAGCAAATTAAGACGATTCTTTATATCAAATAGATAGGAAGTCTTTATGCTATGCTAAATACTAGGCTAAATATTTATTTTGCGGTGGGCATGGTAAGCAAATATCAATTGAATCATTGATCACTTAATATAGTGGGAGTAAAGCATATACTCAATTATCTTAGGAGAATGAGGGATTATATGCTTGTCCACAAAAGTGAGGTTTTAATGGTTACTGGATGTACAAATGCTGACTTGTAGTGCGATTGTGATTCACGAAGTCAGACTTCAAGCTATGTGTTCATCTTAGGTAGTAAAGATACACATTAAGCATAAGTATTATCTCATTTGAGAGATATGAGTACTTGAGAAGTAGTAGTAGAAAAGATAATTTATGCAATATTGTAACTTGTTTCCAAACCTTACCTTAGAGTGACTATGAATTATTCTAAAGGAAGATAAGTGTCGGATATATGGTAAATTGTTTTTTAGGGCTAGTGGGAGATTGTTGGGGTTTATGCCCTAAAATCCAATTTATTGGCATGTCATAAATAATTCAATTGTTTAATTATATGAGACTATCTATAAACGAACTAATGAGACATTATCTTAGTCCATGAGATGCATCGTATATGATTTATGTGAAAAGTCACAGAAGATATAAATCACAAGTTCTTTGTAAACTTAGAATTTTAGTTCGTAGTCGGTGATGAAATTGGGCATTTTATCTGCGAAGACTATAACATATCAACTAAGATGATTTGTCTTGATCATGGAAATGGAGACTTCTAGTTGATATGTTGATATGTTTTAAGAGTTAAGACATATTGAACTAGACCGCTGTCAGATTTTTTATTCTCCTAGCGACTGTCAAATGAATAATAAATCTCACGACTTCTATTTACATCAACTCTAAATCCTGAGAGAATAATGAACTTGATCATGAAGTGTAGGTTGCTTTGATATATCAAGAGTGAGATCTATAAGTCACGATTAAAACCTCAATATGTTGAGCAACCGCATTTAGTGATGATGGGACATATATTCTCAAGATGGAATTCATAATCTCTTAACGGAGATATAAAATATTCTTTTGAGATAAGTTTAATGGGTTTAGTTTATTGAAAGAATTGGGCCCAACCACTTTAGTAAGGAGTTACTAAAGTATATATATTTATGGAATTAGATTTCATAAATATATGATGAATAACGTAAAGGATTAAATCGGGTTCTCAAGGATTAAGATGTAGTAATCTTCAAAGTGGCAGTCTATATACATGACTTTGTATTACTATGAATATTTTAATGAAGGGGTTACATGTATAATAAAGTCTTGGGATATAATTTATTAATAAGGCTTAGAGTTCAATTATATTCATATAGTGGTATTGAATATAATTAATGGTAACTTTAGACTTGTCAAGAGTTGACAAAGAAGCCCAAGGCCCATTGGAGCTAGAGTCTTATTTGTTCCTTTTTGATCCCACTCCAAGCCACACACTAGAGCCCAATTGGAATGGCCCAAAAGGATATTCTAATTAGATAATCAATTATATTTAAGGAGAGAAACATACAAAATTTCTAAGTAAGTTTTCTGAGTGGTTTTCATTATGATCACATGAGAACATGAATGGTTTGTGTGTGAGTGTTGGACACTCTCTTATCCTCTCCTTGGAAACTGTTTGAGAGACCACACTTCTTGGGCATTAAGTGGAATTCGAGTGAAGATTAAAGGTGTTCCCAAGTGCTTCTAATCTTTTGTTTTGAATTTCACTACACCAAGGTACGATTTCTTGTTCTTAAATTCTGAAACTTACATAGTACATGTTATCAATTGTGAATGAAGTAGATCCATTAATTTTCCACTGCATATGTTTTTTATGTGATACAAACATGTATTTTTCCAACATAACTAACCTCTGATAAGTTGTCCCCGCATTCTGCAGACCAAAGGGCATTACTTTACAATAGAACAAACCTTGATTGGTAATGAAGGATGTTTTCTCTTGATCTACCTCATCCAATTTTATTTGATTATACCCTGAGAAAGCATCCATGATACTCAGCAACTGATGACCGGCTGTGGGATTCATCAACTGATCAATGCGTGGCTAAGGATAACTGTCTTAAGGGTAAGCTTTATTCAAATCAGTGAAATCTACACACATCCTCTACTTGCCACTTGCTTTCTTGACCATCACAACATTAGCTAACCAATTTAGGTAATACACTTCCCGAATAAATTACGTTGTGGTTAATTTCTGGACCTCTTCCTTAATAGCATCGAAGACCCTTTTCTTCTGACGAATGGGTTTGGAAGAAAGGAACACATTCATGACTCCATGCAAAAACATCAATACTTTTCTTTAAGAACTGGATGAGGTCTTGCTTCATCTTTTCCTTCATACTTGTTCCAATTCTAGTAAACTTTTCAAGATTACCCTCTTCCATAGGGATGTCCTCCAGTATTTCAGTAGGCTCTGCAATATTCCTTCTCTCCTCAATGCTCATTGTCTGCACGTGCTCGTCCATAGCCAACATGGCTAAATAACACTCTCTTGCTACTAACCGATCTCCTTGCACTTGTCCTATCTCGTACTCTTTAAGGAATTTGATTGATAGGTGGTAGGTAGATGTTACTGCCTTCCAACTGTTTAAAGTTAGCCTTCCAATGACGACGTTATAAGAAGATGAACAATCCACCACAAAGAAATTCACTTCCTTGGTTATCTGCTGTGGGTATGATCCCACCACTATAGGTAATGTAATGGTGCCTACAAGCTGCACTTTCATTCCTCCAAATCCTATCAAGGGTGAACAAATTGGACAAAGTTGATCTCGTCTGTGCCTCATTTTTTGGAAGGCGGGGTAATACAAGATGTCAGCTGAACTTCTATTATCTACCAACACCCTTTTAGTTGTATAATCCACAATGAGCAAGGTAATAACGATTGCATTGTCATGTGGGTGATGAATTCTTTCAGCATCCTCGTCCATGAACGTAATGGCTGTCTCGTCTGTCCCCCTCATCCTTGGTGATCGTCCAGAGAGTTGGACATTTTGCACCACCTTGAGATATGTCTTCTTTGACTTGGAAGACTGTCCTGTTGAAGTTCCTCCTACAATAACCCTTATTTTTCCAAGTGGGGGCCACAATGACTCTTCTACCTTTCCTTTCAACTTCTCATCTTCAAGTCATAACACTCGTCCGTGTCATGCCTATGGTCTCTATGGAAGTGGCAATATTTGTTCTTATTGCGCTTATTGAGATCTCCCTTCATCTTCTCCGGCCACTTCAAGAGGGGGTCATCCTTGATTTGCATAAGTATTTGATCAAGTGGAGCATTGAAGGGTGTGTAGTGTTGACGCCTTCCTGAAGAAGAACCTGCCTTCCTATTGTCTCGATCCTTCTTTTCTTCTGTTCAGGCCTTCTTTGAACAAAGACCCTGTTTAGGATGACATAGGGGATCCGCTTCCATATAATCTGCTCTCTTCCTCTTCTTGGCTATGATTGCATCCTCTGCATTCATGAAATTTTGGGTTGAATGGACGAGTTCAGCCATGGTTTAAGGCTCTTACTCGTAGAGCTTGTGGATGAATAAATCAGAATTAACTCCATTATGGAAGGCAAACAATAACAGCTTGTCATCCATCTCATCTACTGTGAGGGCTTCCCTGTTGAAATGAGTAATGAAGGACCGCAAGCTTTCATTTTCTTCTTGCTTTATTGTTAATAGACTGGATAAGGAGCGCTTGTGTCTTTGTTCTCCAATAAAATTGTTGACCAACAACTTACTCAATTCTTCAAAAGAACCTACTGTGTTGGGAGGTATCTTGCTAAACCACACTTGTGCTGGTCCTTTAAGGGTTGTAGGGAATGCCCTACACATAATCTCGTCTAGAACCCCTTGAAGATGCAATGTAGTCTTGAAGGTTGCGATATGATCACATAGGTCTCACGTTCCATCATATGAGTCCAAGGAAGGCATTTTAAACTTAGGAGGCAAGGGGTGACTATTGATGGAAGCTGTGATAGGAGAGTCTGTTCGATGAACTAAGTCATCTATAGGATTTTCCCTTCTCATGTTCTCCCTCATCTTGTCTACGGCTTTCCTCATCTAATCCATCTCCTTCTCCAAATGTGGCACCCTCCGTGAAGTGATACCCCTTGACTAGTTCTCGGGCTCAGCGTTTTCTCCTCTATCTTCTTGACTTTGGGATTGCCCTTCAACGTTTCTTTCAGGGTGCTATCTCCTTAGACTAATCTCCCTAGTCAACTCCTAGTATTGACGGGTTAACTCCGCCATGGCGGCTGCCATGGGCTGTATATGTTAGATGGAAGGCGATTGCTGCTGACTGACAATCACGATAGGGATTACTAGAAGCATATCTACTCTCCTGGTGGCCTGGGCTAGTGGTTCTTGATCTTGTCCAAACCATACAGCCACTTATCGAAGAAAGATGAATTGTAAAATACAAAATCTCTTCCCCAAAGATGGCGCCAACTAATAATGCACAGAAAATCAGTAGGCTGAATGCTTCAGGCTTCGATAGAATGATAGTTGCTTGGAACGCCTGAAATGAAAAGCACACGATCAAAAGGTGACTAGGGTGGACTGGCCAAGAACCCTCTGATGCTTAAGTTAGTTTCTCTCTTAAATTCTAGAGTTCCAACTTTTCAGGAGTTATATAAAACTTACCTTGATTTGATCTGGGTGAGCCCTTATATAGAGAGCCTTGGAACAGTTACTTGTTTAGTAACTTCCCAATATTTGTGGAAGTTGGTAAGTTCAGACATAACTTCCACAACAACTATAGAAGTCAGAACTTTCAATCTTATCTTCTACAACTGCTACTGGAAGTTAAACACTTGTGAGGAAGTTATGGCGATAAATAAGGACCCTTGTTCTCGTTTGTAAGTCCCACGTGGTCCGAAACTTTAACTCATGTGGGTAAATCCATTATTGGAAATTTCCCAACTGTCGGACGATCGTCTAGGCGCTCTTCCCATGGACGACCCTAATGTTTATGGACATCCTTCCGCTTATGGACGGCCTCCTTGAATGGTTGGCACGTGGCTTTTGGATGATTCCTATGGACGAGTCAGAGATGGTTCTATTTTTTGGTACCCCATCACCCTCGTAACCTAAAAATTAACTGAAATACTCCCAAAACTTAAAAAATGATTGGAATACCCCTGAAACCTAAAAGTGACCCAAATAATCTCTAAACCTAAAAAAATGACCAAAATACCCACTGAATATAAAAAAAATGTCCAAAATACCCCCTAAACCTAAAAAATGACAAAAATACCCTCGAAACCTAAAAAATGACAAAAATATCCCCAAAACCTAAAAAATGATTGAAAGACCTCCGAAACCTAGAAAATTACCGAAATAACCCCAAAATCAAAAAACTAACGAAACACCACTAAAACCTTAAAAATTAGTGACATTCCCTCAAAGCCTACAAAATAACTGAAATACTTTTAGAACCTTTAATTTGATGAGATTACCCTCGAAACATGCAAAGTACCCCAAACTTCTATTTTGGTAAATTTAAAGGCTTTAGGTGTATTTTGCTCATTGTATAGGATAAGTGGTATTTTGGTCATTTTAGATATTTTGAGGGGTTTTTGTTTAGAGCTATTTTTGCTGTTTTAGAGGTTTTAGGGTATTTTTGGTAATTTCAGAGGTTTTGGGTTATTTGTGGTCATTTTAGAGGTTTTGGGTGTATTTGGGTGGTTTTTAAGGTTTAGGGGTATTTTCGTCATTTTATAGGTTTGAGAGTATTTTGGTCATTTTTAGGTTTCAAGGGTATTTTGGTCATTCTTTAGGTTTAGGGGGGTATTTTGGTCATTTTTTAGTTTTATGGGGTATTTTTCTCAATTTTAGGTTTTGATGGTATTTTGGTCATTTTTTAGGTTTAGGTGGTAATTTAGTTAATTTTTAAGTTTCAGGGGTATTTTAGTCATTTTCAGGTTTTAGAGTATTTCGGCCTTTTTTTTTTTTTTTTTTTGGTTTAGGTGATATTTTTGTTAATTTTTAGGTTTTAGAGGAATTTTGATCATTTTTTAAGGTTTAGGAGGTATTTCAGTCAATTATTAGGTTTCAAAGGTAATTTGGTCATTTTGTAAGTTTTAGGGGGCATTTCAATCATTTTTTTGGTTTAGGTGGTATTTTAGTTAATTTTTAAGTTTCAGGGGAACTTTGGTTATTTTTAGGTTTCGGGGGTATTTCAGTGATTTTTTAGATTTAGGGGGTATTTTGGTAATTTTTAGATTTCGGGAGTATTTCGGCCATTTTTTAGGTTCGGGAGTATTTGGTCATTTTTTTTTATTTATGGGCTATTTTGGTCATTTTTAGGTTTGGGGGTATTTTGGTCAATTTTTAGGTTTAAGGGGCATTTTGGACTCTTTTTTTTTTCAAGGTTTAAGGGGTATTTCGGCAATTGTTTAGGTTTTTAGGGGTATTTGGGTCCTTTTTTAGGTTTCGGGCATATTTTGGTATTTTTTTTAGGTTTAGGGGGTATTTTTTATCATTTTAAGGTTTAGGGGGTATTTTGGTCAATTTTTAGGTTTCAGAGGTATTTTAGTAATTTTTAGTGGTTTTTTATCATATTTGGTCTTTTCTTAGGTTTTTAGGGTATTTAATACCTATATATAAAAGTAGAAGCCTTGAAGGAGCTGTTGCAACGTTAGGAAAAAAAGCCTACCTAAAAAACTAACACGTATAGAGTTTAAACTTAAAAAAACAGCACAGTGCGTTTGGAGAGACTCATTTTCAGACACCAACGGCCTATCCAAAAAAAAAAAAAAAAAAAAGAAATGTAAACCTTTATAAAAACACCAAGCCGCTTATCCACATAACAAAAGAAAAAAAAAAACGCAAACCCTAAAACCCAAACCGTATTTCTTGATCAAATTTCAGACTCAAACTGGCAATTCTTCACTGCACCTCCAAATACACACAGATCGGACTAGCGTGTTCCAACCCATCAAACAACCGGAAAAAAAAAAAAAACCTCTGTTCGTTCTCTGCAAGAGTGAAAACTGAAAATCTTAGTTCGTACTATACAACAACAGAGGATTTAAAATCTATCCCGCCTCTGCTCTTCAACAACTGACAATTTAGAAGATAGGCATTTTTCCCCTTTTGTGGTTTTCTATTCAATTACCGTTTCTAGGGTTTTCAAAAATATATGGGTTTAGTAGAAGGTAGGCATTCTTTAAATCCCCTTTTTTTTCCCATTCAATTAGCGTTTCAAACAGATAGATAACAAAGATTTTGTTAAATCCTGTTTTGAGGGGTTTTTGTTTAGAGCTATTTTTGTTATTTTAGAGGTTTTAGGGTATTTTTGGTAATTTCAGAGGTTTTGGGTTATTTGTGGTCATTTTAGAGGTTTTGGGTGTATTTGGGTCGCTTTTAAGGTTTAGGGGTATTTTCGTCATTTTATAGGTCTGAGAGTATTTTGGTCATTTTTAGGTTTCAAGGGTATTTCGGTCATTCTTTAGGTTTAGGGGGGCATTTTGGTCATTTTTTAGTTTTATGGGGTATTTTTCTCAATTTTAGGTTTTGATGGTATTTTGGTCATTTTTTAGGTTTAGGTGGTAATTTAGTTAATTTTTAAGTTTCGGGAGTATTTTAGTCATTTTTAGGTTTTAGAGTATTTTGGCCTTTTCTTTTTCTTTTTTTTCTTTTTTTGGTTTAGGTGGCATTTTAGTTAATTTTTAGGTTTTAGGGGAATTTTGATCATTTTTTTAGGTTTAGGACGCATTTCAGTCAATTATTAGGTTTCAAGGGCATTTTGTTCATTTTGTAAGTTTTAGGGGGTATTTCAGTCATTTTTTTGGTTTAGGTGGTATTTTAGTTAATTTTTAAGTTTCAGGGGAACTTTGGTTATTTTTGGGTATTTTAGTGATTTTTTAGATTTAGGGGGTATTTTGGTAATTTTTAGATTTCGGGGGTATTTTGGTAATTTTTAGATTTCGGGAGTATTTCGGTCATTTTATAGGTTTCGGGGGTATTTCGGCCATTTTTTAGGTTCGGGAGTATTTTGGTCATTTTTTTTTAGATTTATGGGCTATTTTGGTCATTTTTAGGTTTAGGGGTATTTTGGTCAATTTTTAGGTTTCGGGGGCATTTTGGTCTCTTTTTTTTTTTTCAAGGTTTAAGGGGTATTTTGGCAATTGTTTAGGTTTTTAGGGGTATTTGGGTCCATTTTTAGGTTTCGGGCATATTTTGGTATTTTTTTTAGGTTTAGGGGGTATTTTTTATCATTTTAAGGTTTAGGGGGTATTTTGGTCAATTTTTAGGCTTTGGGGTATTTTGGTCAATTTTTAGGTTTCAGAGGTATTTTAGTAATTTTTAGTGGTTTTTGATCATATTTGGTCTTTTCTTAGGTTTTTAGGGTATTTAATACCTATATATATAAGTAGAAGCCTTGAAGGAGCTGCTGCCACGTTAGGAAAAAAAAAGCCTACCTAAAAAACTAACATGTATAGAGTTTAAACTTAAAAAAACAGCACGGTGCGTTTGGAGAGATTCACTTTCAAACACCAACAGCCTATCCAAAAAAAAAACAAAAAAACAAAAACGTAAACCTTTATAAAAAACACTAAGCCGCTTATCCACAAAACAAAAGAAAAAAAAAAAAACACAAACCCTAAAACCCAAACCGTATTTCTCGATCAAATTTCAAACTCAAACTTGTGATTCTTCACTGCACCTCCAAATCACACAGATCGAACTAGCGTGTTCCAACCCATCAAACAATCGGAAAAAAAAACCTCTGCTCGTTCTCTGCAAGAGTGAAAACTGAAAATCTTAGTTCGTACTCTACAACAACAGAGGATTTAAAAGCTATCCCGCCTCTGCTCTTCAACAACTGACAATTTAGAAGGTAGGCATTTTTCCCCTTTTGTGGTTTTCTATTCAATTACCGTTTCTAGGTTTTTCAAAAATATCTAGGTTTAGTAGAAGGTAGGCATTCTTTAAAACCCCTTTTTTCCCCCATTCAATTAGCGTTTCAAACAGATAGATAGATAGATAACAAAGATTTTGTTAAATCCTATTTTGCCGCACTACTCAATTATGGTTTAAGGTTTGCCTACCTTTTTCCCTAATTTTCCATTTATTTTTACAATTTCTAGAGCCCTGTTTTGTTCGATTGTAGTATTGATTAAATTTAGTTTTAGTTTGGCAGATTTTTGTTCGATTTGTATTTAAAAAAAAAAAAAAACTGAATGCTTGGAGAATACAATCGCCTTTGTTGTTTTCCTTTTTTGATATTTAATTTTATTATTATTTCTCTATTGATATTTATTTTCATTTTTAAATTTAATAGCAAGTAGGAACTGTTTTGATTTTTTTAACCCTATTGCCAGAAGCCTAATAGAAGGTTGGAAATCTCCTCAATTTTGTGTTCACTATGCTTTCTAATCATTTTCACTTATTTGTGTTTGTGTTGGTTGATTTTTGAGATATTTCACTTTGTAATGGTGAGGGTTGTACAGTAGTTGTTGATTTTTATAATTCACAAAATTTATCGCATGTGCGTGCACCCACCATTTGGTGTTAGTTTTCGAGTTTTTATTGAAAATTTAGCTTTGCAAGTAAATGAATTGCTTAAAATGTTTTTTTTTTTTTTAATTGAGATCCATGGAGGTGTGTACTAACTGTAGGTTTCAGAATAGTAACATTTTGTAACACAGTTCCTAGAATTTCGAAACCTACCGAAATTTTAATGGTTGGTTATCTTTTAAACTTAATAATTAAATTATAATTTTTGCGCTTTTTGTTTTCGCTCTTACCTGATCTGTTATTTGTAAGGGGAGTGAGATTGTGGAATTTTGAATATTTGCTTAAGGTTATTTTTTGTTTTCCATGAAGAGATAGTTAATGACCATATTTGTGAGACAGATTCTTTAAGCGACATGCATAGTTTATGTGAAGGGAGTATTTTCTTACAATTGCATTCTTCATATTTTTTTGGTTCTTTAATCTGTTTCTTCAACTGTTTTTTTAAAAAATATTGTTATATTTAGGGATTCTAATGGATGATTAGGCGTAAGAAATCAAAACACGATTACTGTCAGTTTTTCCACCGCCGTCCGTTCCTTCGCCAAACTCAGAACACCAAAACCGCAGGCAAACATAGGCTTGGTACTGGTCAAATTTTCAATTTTAACTTTAGAATCAACTAACTCTTGTTCCAAGCTTTCCATCTTCTCATCTTGAGAGGAAATTTGATTTCTCAAAAATTCATTCTTCTTATTAGATTCATCTAATCTAACAACCAATTCCACTTTTTCAAGATTATCCAATTTTAACTCTTCGAATTTCTTAGCAATTTTCATATATTTCAATAATTCTTTACGAAGAGTTTCACAGGCATCAATAAAATCAACAGAAACAACAGTGTCCTTTTTATTCAAATCATCACAAACATGAGCAGAAAGACACTTCAAATTATCCATGATAACATGGATCAAGGATCAACTCTTAGATCAAAAGATCTAACACAAAAGAGTTACCTGCTTTGATACCACTTGTTAGAAGTTTAGACCCCTTAAACCCAAACAGATTAACCTAGATATTTATCCAAGTGATTAACTTAGGTAAATTAAGCAATTCTAGGTTAACAAAAATAAATCATATCATGCAAAGCAGCAGAAATATAAAGAACACAATGATATGATGACCCAGGAAAACCAAACCGGTAAAAATCTTGGGAAGAATTTAACCTAGCTATCCTCAAGGTAAAACAGCAAATCCACTAGAAAGAATTGACGTTTACACAATAGCGACTTAGACCACTAACATCCTATTGCTACCTCGAGTAGGAAACTTACTACCATGACCACGTGACAGCTCCGAGTCCACGGACTACTTCTTTCCTTGGCTTTTGCAAAAACATAAGCTCACCTGCTTGTGACTTTGAGACTTCACTCAAAGGTTTTGGATCTCCTTAAACATTGATCTTGTATGCAATAACTTCTACAACATCGGATCCTGAGATTCTTCAAGGAATAACACCGATAGAAGACTTTAGAGAGCTTTTGGGTACAAAACCCTAGATCTATAAAAGAGGCACAAGATGCACTCTAATCTCTCTAAAAAAATCTGAAAACCCTCTCTAGGGTTAGCTTATAATGTCCTTTAAATACTGGAAAAAACGGCTCGCGATTTGGGCTTCAAACGGATAACTTTCGATTGATCGAGTACCAATTGAGTACCAATCGAATGAAACAGCTTGAAACTCATTTTTCTTCACCTCGAACTTGAGTTTTTTGCCTTGGGCTTCAATGTAGACCATTCTAAACTAATGAAACTTAGTTTTTGTCATAATTTGCCAACATTACAAAGTCAAAACCTAACAATCTCCTCCTTTGGCAATCTGTGACAAAACACACATACAACATAATGCCCAAATACAATAAAATGCCCAAATACATCACAAATCCCAATCTAAAACTCCTAACCTAGAAGTTGCAAGAAGAGGTAGAAAGTCTTGATCAGAATGTACCTGTCTTTCTTGAAAACACTCAAAAGAACACATCACTGCATGTGCGGAAAGAAAGACATATAAACAATAATATGAAACAAAAATATAAAAACAAAAAGAAATTCTAACTCTCCCCCTAAGTTAGATACATCAAAAAGTTTTTATATTCTCCCCATTTCAAAAACAATTTTAACTCCCCCTAAACAAAACATTTTTAAAAACCTTTTCCAAATTTCATCTATTTCTCTCCTTTTTTGTCACGTATTGACAAAGACAACTCAAACAAAGAGTAGAGTGACAGTAAATATGAGAGAAAAAAGAGAACCAAGGGAACATAAAACAGTTTAACTCTATAGAAAATAGAGAGAACTCCCCCTATGAACAACAAAGGTTAAAAACAAGCTTCCCCCCCTATAAAAATAGGAAAAACAAAACAAATTTTGGGAAAAACAGTTTTGGGGAAAATTTAGGAGGTGGGGATAAATAAAAACGCACAAACCTAAAAAAAATTGAGTTGAGGATGCACATGAAGAAAAATATTCTCTCTTTTAATAAATGCAAATTTGACACTATGTGACCCATAAACAATTGCATGAGTAGAGAAAATATTTGCACATTGATTATCCATCATATCTCTTAAGAAAAATATTTTCTGCAGTTCACACATCAAGGAAAAAGAGCATATACTAAAATGTACAAAGGACTCAAAAATTAATCAATCAATTTTTAATTCAAGTTGAGTACCCAATTTAGCAAAGTGTATGCATGCTATGTGTGAAAACAATGAGAGATATGACTGCAAAATTGCAAGATGGATACAGAAAACAATGCAATTCATGTGAATCCTAAACATAAATGATGCATAAAAAAAAATTGGTCAAAAACTTAGAAACTGAAAATTTTTCAGTTTCGATCGGTCAAGCATCAATCGAATACCAATCGAGCCAGGCAGATTCAAACCAAAAATTTTAATCGCAATTTCGATCGGTCGAAAAACACCCTCGATCGATCAAAAATTTGGAAAAATGAGATTTTTGAAAAACAGAGCAATTTTATGCAAAAACTCCTCAAAGTATAATATTTTATGAATGAAATGCATGAGTATGAGATTAAAAATTTTTCAAAAACACATGAATTCAACCCAGATCTCTCAAAAACAAGTTTATCAACCAATTTAACCTTAAATCTCAAACTTTAAACACATTTTGTATCAAAATCAAGGAACATATAATCTTGAATGGCCAAATTAAAATCACACACAATAACATGTACAAAGTTTAGCAAAGAGTAACTTATGTAGTGTGTGCAACTAGCAAAAGCTTGAGAAACATGTGAGGTGATATGTGAATAGTAAGCAATCACAATATCTACACAATTGATCACATACAATTGAGAGAGACTATCACCTAAAGAGTTACATCATATAACACTCACATCTCCTAGAATAAAAGCTTGCAATCATATAAGTTTCTTGAGTTGCCTCATAATATACACACCAATTTTAATTGATTAGAAGCTTATTATAATAGCCGGAATAATATACACACCAATTTTAACAATTTAACCGAGGCCACACCTTATTTTCTTTTTGTGCATGTGCTACACTTTCTCGAGCACAAAATTGTACGATA
The DNA here is from genome assembly GCA_033629205.1 of Lithocarpus polystachyus. Lineage (NCBI taxonomy): Eukaryota > Viridiplantae > Streptophyta > Magnoliopsida > Fagales > Fagaceae > Lithocarpus > Lithocarpus polystachyus. Next base: position 55,058,897 of record CM066165.1, read on the forward strand.
TGCACTAAGGTGTCCATGATTGGCTGATAAACAGTGGTGAGATGGTTATTTATGCCTTTCTCAATAAGATCAAGTCCAAAAATCAAAGACATGTGACTTCAAGATCAAGATCATGTGATCAACAACTATAAACATCTTCCCACACAGCATGCACTACAAAGCTCAAACTAGTAAAGTGCAATAAAATAAGCTCATCCAAGCTAAACAAGGCACATAAACATGTTATGTAAAGATAATATGGCCAACCTTGATTATAATCCAAGATATATAATACAAAACACATATAAATCTTTTTGGTTTAAAAAAAAATTTATGACCAAAACTAAAAGCACACATTATGCTAAATGATTAAAAATGTAAATACAATGCATGATAGTGCTTAACTAAGCTATAGAGGGTACACAAACAAGAAATATCAATTTCTTAATTAACCCTTGAGTACATGTACAAACTAATACATACTCAAATAAAATCAGAAAAAGCTTAGCACTTATATAACACATACTATTCAAGTTTCTCTACAATATCAAGTATATTCTAAATCAAGAGAGAGATATCATAATTCATATAATCCTCAAGAAAAATAAAACTAGACACAAAATAAAATATTTTTTTGTCTTTTTGAAATTTTTCAATATTTTTGGATTTTTTTTAAATAAAAACAACCTAAAAAAAAAACTAAAAACTAAAAGAAAACATGTCTACAATTAATTGAAAGAATTAAATCAAGGACAAGTAAACAACACTCACCTTAGAGAATCTTTTCTCACCCATATATATAGCACGAGTCTTCAGCTTTTTAGGTGAAAATCCACGGAAGCAGAGTGTATTTGAGGGATTACACCAATCTTCTGAAAAAGACTGAAATCCTGCAAATTCCTTTCACAAGCCAACAAGCTTAAATTTTTCAAAAGAATATGAAACAATTTGTATGGACTTATGGCAGGAGAAATATCATCACATATTCTAGATTGAAATACATAATTTTTAGATTTCAATTTATGACAATTAGGATGTATGTGACCAGAGGCACCACAAAAGTGACAAACAGGAACAAATTTAGGAACATCAGTATTCCTAACAACAAATCTAGTCTCAGATTTTGGTTTTTGCCTCAACAAAGAAAAATTTGGTCTAATATGACCAACAACACCACAAAGGTGACAAGTAGTCACAAAAACAGATTTCTTATGCTCTTTAATAGTAGGTTTAGACTTAGGTTTAGAAACTTCAGCGTCAACATCAGAATTTTTACCTTTGTTAAACTTAGCAAAATAAGCCTTTTCTTTATTATTCCTCTTGAAAGGAGGGATATAAACTTTCTCAGTTTTAGGCTTAAGAAAAACAGAAACACTTCTGTTATCAACAGTAGGCTTGGTACTAGTCAAATTTTCAATTTTAACTTTAGAATCAACTAACTCTTGTTCCAAACTTTTCATCTTCTCATCTTGAGAGGAAATTTGATTTCTCAAAAATGCAATCTTCTTATTAGATTCATCTAATCTAACAACCAATTCCTCTTTTTCAAGATTAGCCAATTTTAACTCTTCCTTGAATTTCTTAGCAATTTTCATATATTTCAATAATTCTTTACGAAGAGTTTCACAAGCATCAATAAAACCAACAGAAACAACAGTGTCCTTTTTATTCAAATAATCACAAACATGAGCAAAAAGACATTTCAAATTATCCATGATAACAGGGATCAAGGATCAACTCTTAGATCAAAAGATCTAACACAAAAGAGTTACCCACTCTGATACCACTTGTTAGAAGTTTAGACCCCTTAAACCCAAACAGATTAACTTAGGTAAATTAAGCAATTATAGGTTAACAAAAATAAATCATATCATGCAAAGCAGCGGAAATATAAAGAACACAATGATATGATGGCCCAGGAAAACCAAACCGATAAAAAACCTGGGGAGGATTTAACCTAGCTATCCTCAAGGTAAAACAGCAAATCCACTATAAAGAATTAAAGTTTACACAATAGCGACTTAGACCACTGACATCCTATTGCTACCTCGAGTAGGAAACTTACTACCACGACCACGTGACAGCTCCAAGTCCACAGACTACTTCTTTCCTTGGCCTTTGCAAAAACATAAGCTCACATGCTTGTGACTTTGAGACTCCACTCAAAGGTTTTGGATCTCCTTAAACGTTGATCTTGTATGCAACAACTTCTACAACACCGGATCCTGAGATTCTTCAAGGAATAACACCGATAGAAGACTTTAGAGAGCTTTTGGGTACAAAACCCTAGATCTACAAAAGAGGCACAAGATGTTCTCTAATCTCTCTAAAAAAATCTGAAAACCCTCTCGAGGGTTAGCTTATAATGTCCTTTAAATACTGGAAAAAATGGCTCGCGATTTGGGCTTTAAACGCATAAGTTATGGCCTTTTTACGTTTGCTGATTTTGCTGATATGCGATTTTCGATCGATCGAGTACCAATCGAATGACTTTCGATTGATCGAGTACCAATCGAACGAAACAGCTTGAAACCCATTCTAAACTAATGAGACTTAGTTTTTGTCATGGTTTGCCAACATTACAAACTCAAAACCTAACATCTTTCAAACTCAAGTTTATTTGCCTCCATCTAAAACAACCTTTTCTAACAAAGAATGCTTAAAATCACTAAAATGAGACAACATACACTATATATTGATTACTATCTTAGGCATTAAGCTAATCAATGCTTTCAATATAAAAAACTTAGCAGTCTCAATTTTCAAAAAAAAAAAAAAAATACTTATCCCAATGAATACAAACAAATACTAATCACCCTAATGTCAGTTAATTATTGTTGGGTTCCATTTGTTGTTATATTTCAAACTTAACCCCACACCTATAGCACAACCAAACCCATGAAATTTATTCTACAATTTGACATCCAATTCTCTTTTAATAGCATCCAATGATTCATTGTATATTAATAATTGATGAAAATTTTTTAAATAATAATAATTTATATCAATACCTGTAAGCTCCTTCAGCAAAATCACCAAGCAAGTCCAATTGCTTCCACTAATAGTATTGAATAGAGCCTATAAAACTGTATAGAAAACCTAAAAGAACTGAACAGGATTTATAAGCCAACAAATAACAAAAAAAAAAAAAAACAACTCTATCTCTACCTTTCAACAGCAACCATCATAAAAGGATTGAAGAAAAAAGAATTAAAAGTAAACTTCATTAGTAGGTAGTCAATTGAATGAATTAAACCCTTAAAAAAGGTGTGTACACAACATGTATTCCTCCTCCTCCTCCTCATTCATAAATGGATTTCTTTAATGTCCACGTCCAATTAATTACATGACGCAGCCAGCAGTAAGAATTATTTCTAATAGTACTAAATAGACAATTACTTTTAAGTGAATGCATTAACACCACTCACAATTTTACATGAAATTTATATCAATACCTCTAAGCTACTTTAGCAAAACTTGACATTTATCAAAATTCATTATCTACCACTATAAATTGATGCAAGAAGGTCACTCCTAAAAATAAATGATTTCTAAACATCATAACATAATGAAAATGTGTAAGAGTCTATAGAATAACACATAGGAATGTAATGAAAACAATAGTGTGAACCGTGAATCAAATTTTAAAGTAAATTTACATATGGTTTATCATATTTGTGGTTTTCTTACTAAGTCTTAGTATTACCCATTGAGAAGCTTCAAACAGGGCAAAAAAAAAAAAAAGTTAAAAATTAAAAAATAAATCCTTTTACAAACCTTTTCTTTTAAAGATATATAGATAATAGGTCATACAGTATCAATTGATTTGTGGTAAATTATGATGAAATAAGCTTCAAGGCCCCAATATTTATAATTCACTTAAGTCAGAAAGTAAATTCCCAAAGTCATAATCTATTTATTCTAAAGACAACCACACAAAAATACATGTAAACACCAACAGTTCTATATAAGCAAAATTAAAACTTAGAGAAATAAAAATTGAAAGAAGAAGATGAAGAATATGAAATATTAGAAGAAATTCTTACCCCAAAATTCTCAACCGCAAGTTCATGTTGTCTTTCCCACCATGCCTCTTGCTTTTGCACATCCTTTACAAAACTCACTCTAACTTGAAACACCTAAGAAATACCAACCAAAATGAAAATATCACCCATTGCAAAGCCATAAAAGAGTCAAACTTTACACATATAAATAGAGAAAAAAGACAAACTTTACACACATAGACATATTCATGGAGAAAGACAGAGACCTTGCAGGTAGTGTAGATATCAATGGCTTGAACTGAAAATTAAAAGGGGCTATACAAAGGTCTAAAATAGGTGGACAACCTAGGTGCTTTGGTTGGGATATTGAACAGTATTACCGTTACAGTGGGAAGAATCAGCAAAAAAACATCAAGGTATAAGACTCATCATATTCTAATAATTATGAAAATCCTTGTAGTAAACAAAACAAATATCATGTTGTATTGGCATGAAAAAAATAAATAAATAAATAAATAATCCAAACGAAAATAGAGGATTTTCATAAAATAAACATAAAAAATTTTCCAAGCTATTTTTTTTTATTTTGACTTCACTCAGACAATTGTAAAGTACATCGGGTAATGCTATGATAGGGTTGGCCTTTCTTCAAAAATCTTTTGTCTCAATGACTCTTATGTAAAGGTCTTGAATTTTGAAGAAAGGACACCATGCAATTTAGCTTGATCCAAAATCTACCAACTAAAAAGGGCAACTGATGATATAAACTATACAATATTTTTAAATAACAAATCACAACACAGATTGGAACATAAAAATTCAATGCGTCCAATAACTTGAATTATCTAAACCCTCTACATCTAAACCTATCAATCTATGAATGCAATTATAATTCACCCATGATCCAATTCTATGCATCACGTATGAAAATAATAATAATAATAATAATAATAATAATAATAATAATAGCAAAGTAATGTAAATCCAGAACCAATAACCAAAAATTAAAGAAAGGATCTTCCACCTCTGGAGGAAGAAGCCCAAGTTTGAAAACCTATTAAAGTGTTCGACTTCTACCATAATAAAATATAAAGCAAAAGAAACCATAGCCCCTAATGTAAATACAATTAAATTTTTTTTGGAATACCCTTTTTAAGGCTGGCGAACTAAAGGCCAATCATTCAGTCATAGCAACCCAAAACACCAAAAGTAAATAATAACAGGGTAGGTAGGTTTTCAATTGAAAGAGAATCAGAATTCTTACCCAGGGTTCGGATTTTTCTCTTCAAAGAAGGTTGGCTTCAGTTGTAGATTCTTTGAATTTGATGGTGGCAAGGAAACTATATATGTACATAAAAACTTTACACATACAAAACAAAGAAAGATTTGGCAACATTAAACACAAAACAAAGTTCTAAAAGATAAAGGTTTAGGATTTTGGTTTCAATTAGTCAAAATATAATCCAACAACCAAGATAACATCAATTACATCCTAACCTCTTTGTTTTCTTGCAGAACAAAGAGAGCAAACCGTCCAAAAAAAAAAAAAAAAAACCCTTTTCATATCAAACTTTGCTTCAAGATTAGCCAATTTTTCTCATCTATGTGAATTGTGGACCATTGCATTAATCAACCAAATTTCGGTTCACAATTTGCAAAATTTAGGCGAAAATTCATCGAAGATCACTAAATAAACGAAGAGTCATAACACATTGATAGATTTAACAGTAGTAAACAATTAGAGTGAAAGATTTACAGAGAAAACAGCAAAGATCGTAATGTACCTCAGTAGAGCAACCACAAACCTCTCGGAGAATGACCTTAGGGAAGCCATTGAGGTATTCGTCATCTTCTCTCTCTCTCTCTCTCTCTCTCTCTCTCTCTCTCTCTCTCTCTCTCTCTCTCTCTCTCTTTCTTTCGCTTTCTCTCTCTCTCTCTCTCTCGCCTTTTCTTTTTTCCTGATTGTGGAATAGTTAAGAGAATGAATCATATTAGGTAGGGATGGCAGGGTATTCAAATCGAAATAATAAAAGGGAACGGCTAAACTTGTCGAAGGAGAAGGAAAAACAGAATAGGTAGGGAAGAAAGAGCATCTAAAATTTGAATGCGCAAGGTTTGAAAGAGAGGAATCAGGTTAAGCTAGGTTTTGTTTTTTTTTTTTTTTTTAAAGATAATTATCCAGTTTTGTTTTTGAGTGAAAAGAGTTTTTAATTTTATTTTTAATTTTTTAAATATTGTGCTGATATGAAAAATTGTAGGAGTTTCAAAGGCTTTGGTTATATATATATATATATATATATTTATATTTATATTTAGATTAAATATATTTTTATTTATATTTTCTATATATTGCTAAGCATATTTTTTCATATAATGGAAAACATATCCCAATTTAAGAGCAATTGTAGATAAGGAACCTTTGGGATCAATTTAATATTTATAGCCGATATATTAAGGGGGTAAATTTTGCAAAATAATATTATTGTTTAATGATAAGTAATTATTTAAATTGATATGATTACCAAATTATTTAGGAACTTAAAAAAAAAAACAAATAAAAAGATAAGACGTGGAAAGGGAACAAAAAGGGAAAGAAAACACTAGAGTCCAACGATGCGATTTGTCGTATTTTTTTACTTTTTTTTAACACTTATTTCGGCCCGAGTCGGACCAATTCGGGGCTGTTTTAGCCCATTTTGAACTAAATCGGTCTGTATCGAGCCAATTCAAAAATCAAAAAAAAAAAAAAAAGCCATGGATGAGTCGATCATAAGACATTATTGTATTGATTGAATCATTAGCGTAGTCTAGGATTCAGTTGTGCAGCATTGTAGTCCATCCTACCCCAAATTTAACAAAATGGTGGAGCATTGGGCACAAGAAAGATGGACCTTACTTAGAAATGTAACAAAATTTACCAAAATGAATACTACAGAATTGGCCTCTTTGTGTTAGAGCATTTTACCCCGATTTGCTTATATTACTTGTGCTTATAGGTTTGTGATTGTATGTTAGATTGAAAATTGTTGCACTAATTATTGGGATTTCTTAAGGTGTGATTGTTCACCTAAATTTAACTTCAGTTTTCCTTAGAATATCTATCTTAGACTAGGTTAAATTATGTCTCATTACAAGAACATTAGTTCAAGAGTTTTGTTATGTGTGGCAAAGGTGTTAGGCACCCTATGATACCCAATCAAAATCAATACCTTATTTTGATTTGTTAGGTTCTAAGGAATTAAGAACTAATGTATTAGAACTTCATTTTGTAATGTTGGCAAACCATGATCAAAACGTTTTTAGTCTTGTTTAGACTTGCTCAAAGTATGAGGTTTTTATGTAAAGTTGGAATCGAGTTATTGCAAAAGTTACTGTGCATTTCTGCATGGCTCGATCGATCGAGAATTAGACTCGATCAATCGAAAGTCGAGCAGATTATTTTTTCTGTAGAATTTCTAACTCAGCCCAAGCCCGTTTGACGTGTAGGGTTTTATGTTTTGCTCTAAGTATAAAAGGGAAAACCCTAGCCACGTTTTTAGAGTTCTGAATGCTGTGTGTATGAATCTTATTTATGAGATCTAGAGGTGTTTACCTTCACATACACTTAGGGTTTCCAAACTCAAGATTGATGTCAAGAGCTTGGTGATCGTTCAGTTGCAAAATCAAGAACTTTAAGATATATAAGCAGGAGTGCTTGTGCTTTGCTGAGAAATCAAGGAAAGAAGTAGTCCGTGGACTCGGAGCTGTCACGTGGTCGTGGTAGTAAGTTTCATACTCGAGGTAACAATAGGATATTTATGGTCTAAGTCGCTATTGTGTAAGCTTCAATTCTTTCTAGTGAATTCGGTTTTACCTTGAGGATAGCTAGGTTAAATCCTCCCTAGGTTTTTTACCGGTTTGGTTTTCCTGGGTTATCATATCGTGTGTTCTTTATTTTCCGCACTTTTACATGATATGATATATTTGTGTTAACCTAGAATTGCTTAATTTATCTAAGTTAATCACTTGGCTAAATATCTAGGTTAATCTGTTTGGGTTTAAGGGGTCTAAACTTCTAACAAGTGGTATCAGAGCAAGTAGCTTTTTGTGTAGTTCTTTTGATCTTAAAGCTGATCCTTGACCCCGGTTGTCATGGAACACGGACACTCTCTTGTTATTCCACCTCATTTTGATGGGAATAATTATGCTTATTGGAAAGTAAGGATGAAAACATTCCTAAAATCTATTGACGAGAGAGTCTAAAATTCTATAGAATATGGATGGGAGAAGCCCACTACTCCTGTGAGTGAGTGGCAAACTTCTCAAAAAGAGGCAGTCGCTTTTAATAGTAAACCTATGAATGCTATTTTTAATGCTGTTTCTATGGAGGAATTTAAGAGAATCTCTAATGTTGAGATTTCTCATACTGCTTGGAATATTCTCCAGACTGTGCATAAAGGCACAAAGGTAGTTAAAATTAATAAGTTGCAGCAATTAACTACTAGATTTGAAAGCATTATTATGACTGATGATGAATCTTTTGATAAGTTCTATGCTAAACTGAATGACATTGTTAATTCTGCATATAATTTGGGTGAAATCTATGATTAACCTAAAATTGTTAGGAAGATTCTTAGATCTTTGACTGAGAATTTTAGACCCAAAGTGACTGCCATCACTGAAAGCAAGGATGTGGACTCCATTCCGTTTGATGAACTTGTAGGATCTCTTCAGTCCTATAAGTTGGACCTATCCAAGACTAACAAATCCAAATCAATGGCTCTTAAGTCTGTTGATAATATTGAGGCTAGTGGATTTGATGATGAACTCTCTGCTACAGAGATTGCCTATCTTGCCAAGAACTTTAGAAACTTTCTTAGGAACAATAACAGAAGGGCAAGAGGTAAGAACACTGCTGAACCTAGAAATTTTAGGAGGAATGATCCCACTAAGGTAAATAACACTGAAAAACCTAAAGAGAAAGTAGGTCAACCCTCTAATAATTCTATGGGACAACAATGTTTTGAATGTCAAGGGTATGGTTATGTGAAATCTGAATGTCCAACATACTTGAAGTCTAAGGGTAAGGCCGTGGCTGTAACCCTTAGTGATGATAAAGTTTCTGACAATGAATCTGGCAGTGATGAGGATGGAAACTTCATTGCTTTCACTGCTACTACTGTAGTCAATGAAAGCGTGTCTTTTGAAGAGAACCCTTCTGATGGGGAACTCTCTGAAGATACAGATTTACAAGAAGCCTATAATAAACTTTGCAAAGTTGCTGCAAAGGATGCTATGAATGTTGATCTTGGCTTAAAGAAAATTGCATCTCTTGAACTTGATAAGAAAAATTTGCTTATGAAACTGTTTGATGCTAATGAGCTTTTGAATAATGTGAAGACTGAGAACATGCTTTTACTTGATAAAGTTAAAAATTTGGAACTTGAATTATCTATTGCTAGAGAACAAACTAATAGGTCTGCAAGCTCCAAACTTGATCACATGTTAAGTATTCAAAAGTCTCCCTCTGACAAAACTGGCTTAGGTTTTATGGAAAGCATCTCTGTGCCTGAATCTCATTCCACAAACTTTGTTCCTTCTACTCAACCTCCTAAGAGTGAGATTGACAATCCTTCTGTGAGTAAAGTTGTTAAATCTATAGAAGTTACACCTCCTAGAAAGATTAGAGTTGATCTTCAATAGTCTAATTCTAGAGCTTCTAATTCTTCTAAGGGCAAGTTGCATGATAAGCATGCATGGGTTTGTCATTTTTGTGGAAAGTCTAGGCACATTCATCCAAATTGTTTTAAGTTGCAAGCTGCTATGTGAGCAAATAAACCAAAAGTACCTGTGCCTTAAGCACAAGATCCTATGGTACTTATTGGTGAATTGGTAAAGGCGTTAAACTTTTATTCCAATCCTAGAGTTGCTCTGAATTCTAATGTGAATAATAACTCCAATGCTAGAGTTACATCTAAAAGGCTTTGGATGCAAAAGGCTCGACCTAATTGAGTTTGTCTGACATGGTCCTTGTTCTTCATTGTTCTATCTCTTGTGACCATTTTTTTAGGATTTGCATTGCATAACTTTCATGCATTTTATTCTAGGTTTTTTTTATTTAAAAAAAAAGGGGTAACAAGAATGGGTTTGGTAATATGTGTTTTGTAGTATTTTTCTTGAATTTGAAGACAAGGTTGGTCAATCTATTTTTACATAACATGTTTATGTACTTTGTTTAGCTTGGATGAGCTTATTTTATTGCACTTTACTAGTTTGAGCTTTGTAGTGCATGTTATGTGGGAAAATGTTTATGGTTTTTGGTCACATGATCTTGATCTTAAAGTCATATGTCTTTGATTGACGGACTTGAACTTTTTGAGAAAGGCATAAATAACCATCTTATCACTGTTTATTAGCCAATCACGAACACCTTAGTGCATATCGTAAGATTTTATGCTCGAGAAAGTGTAGCACATGCACAAAAAGAAAATAAGGTGTAGTCTCGGTTAAAATGTTAAAATTGGTGTGTACATTATTGGGCTATAATAATTTCACAATTCAAATAAAGTTGGTGTGTACATTATCCCAGCTATTTTAATAAGTTTCTGATCAATTGAAATTGGTGTATATATTATGAGGCAAATCAAGAAACTTACATGATTGCAAACTTTTATTCTAGGAGATGTGAGAGTTATATGATGTAACTCTTTAAGTGATAGTCTCTCTCAAATTTATGTGATGAATTGTGTAGAAATTGTGATTGCTTACTGTTCACATATCACCTCACATGTTTCTCAAGCTTTTGCTAGTTGCACACACTACACAAGTTACACTTTGCTAAACTTTGTACATGTTGTTGTGTGTGTTTTTGGTCTGACCAACCAAGTTTGATAATTTCTTGAAAATTGATGCAAAACATGTTTTCTACTTGAGAATTTGGGGAGAATTGAGTGAAGATCTTAATTTTGGAAAACTGTGATCTAAAGTGGTTTTGAAAAGCATTTCATCTCATACTCATGCATTTTAGTCATAAAATCAAATGCTTTGAGGAGTTTTTGCACTGAAATTGCTTTGTTTTTCAAAAATCTGTTTTTTCCAGAATTTCGATCGATCGAAGTTGTTTCTCAACCGATTAAAATTGCGATTAAATCCTTTGGTCAGCTTCTGTCTGTTTCGATCGGTGCTCGATTGATTCTGGATCAATTGAAGCATTTTCAACCAATCGAATCTATTTTTCGATCGATCAAAAATCGGGCTGAGAGTTTTTAAAAAGAACTTTCTTCACGTGTTCTTCATTTTTCAAAAACTTTTCAAACTTTTTTTTTCTCTCTCACCAACCGGTCAAGGCTCCAACTCAGATTTTTGTCCTTTTCCTCCAAATTTTTGCAAGGTTTTTCTCTCCCAAAGCCGGTAAGACCATTTTGCCCTTCCTTTTGCTTTTATTTCCATTCTTTCATGCATAAATTTATGCATTTGTTGGCTATTTTCGGCATTTGTGATTTTAGGAATTGTTGATGTTTTGGTTGTTTTCTTTTACAATAATTCGTTGGGTTTTTGTGGGGACACCATATGCAAATGATACAAGTGGTTTAATTTGATTAATTTGATGTTTTATGAAAAATTGAAAATTCTAGGGTTTGAAAATTGCCGAATTTGGGGCTTTTGCTCAAATTGATATGAATTGATGATATTGGCTTGTTGGGTTGACTTATTTGATCATTATATTATGTTTTCTAAATATTGTGATGTTCTATTTATAAATTTGTTGAGTTTTTGTTAAATTGAGTTTTCAAATTTGGGGATTTTTGTTATAAAATTCTTGCTCAAGCCAATTTTGTGAATTTGGATCATATTTGAACTGTTTCATTGCATTAGATCATGCATCATTTGGATATTTTGTTCATGCATCATTTTTTTTATTGTTCATTTTGATGCTAATCTTGCAGTCTGCCCTTGGTTTTTTTTTTTTTTTTTTCTTTTGTCTCTTTTCTTTCTGTGTCTCTCAATCTTGTCTTTAGCATCATGCCTAAGAAAACTAGAGCCCATAAGACTTCTTCCTCTTCACCATCTTTTGATAGTGATAGGTTCTTGAGTGAGAAACATCAGGAGACTTATAAGACCCCTAACCTTAGACGAAACATTTGGGGTGAGCGTAGGGTTCTTTTAGATGAGGTTGATGTCAAGGTGAGGTGTAATTTTGAGCGTAGGGGTTGGTTGCCCTTGTTAGATATAGATCATCCGCCTCTGGCTACCCTGATTAGAGAGTTCTACTCGAACCTCTCTATCCACATCTATGATTCCAACACTTTGGTAAAGAGTTGGATACGAGGTGTAGAGTATCGCATTACTCCTTTGGTAGTGTCTGATGCTTTTGGGGTACCCTTGGTTTCTCATCTTGTCTATCCTTACAAAGAGTTTCCTCCTCTTGATGACGTGATGTCATATATCACTGGGTCTTCTATCCAGTGGGATTCTGATCCTCGAATCACGTCTGCTGAGCTTTCTGAGCAAAACTATCTATTTTTTAGGATTTCTTGTCATTCTTTGTGGCCTATTTCTCATCTACACACTATCCCTATTGAGCAATGTGTGTTTCTATACGCTCTTGTCACTGATGCTCCTATCAGTTTTCCTCATCTGTTTCTTCGTTCTTTAAACGAAGTGCATCAAAGTAGTTCTACTGCCCATGCTTTGTCCTTTCCTATTTTTATTCATAGGATTCTTCTTCACTTAGGTTTAGGTGATTTCCCTACCTCTAAGCCTGTTCATATAGTTGCTCCCATAGGTGCTACCTTTCTTAGGCAAAGGGCTGCTCAGCTTCGAGCTAGTTCTAAGCGTCCTAGGGTAGAGCCTTCTGATGTCACTCCTCCTTCTTCTTCTGCAAGTGCTCCTTCGGCAGAGACGCCTGTTGATCCGACTGCTGCTGCTGCTGCTGCTGGTCCTCTACCATCTCCTTCGGATGATTTGGACATTCGTCGGATGTTGGACACTGTCATGACCGTTCAGGCGGCTCATGGTCAGCTTTTGGTGGATGTGCTTGACGAGATTCGCGCATTGAGAGCAGATTTGGCAAGTCTTCGACGTTCTCCTCCACCGCCTCTTTTTGATGATAAGTGAGTGCCCTTTGGTAATTTGTCACAAAAAGGGGGAGTACATTATAGTGGAGCACATTGTAGTGGAGTTTTTTGTCTTAGGGGGAGATTTTTTTTTTTTTTTTTTTTTTTTTGTTTCTTTTTGTGATTCTGTAGAGCTGTGGAGCTTTTAGATTTTATCTAGGTGCTTCATTGTGTATTTACTTTTTTGGCTCATGATAGGGGAGATATATTTAAGATACATCTTTTGTATATGTTTCTTGTTTCACTATGCTACGTTGCTTATTTATTTATATTTATAGTGTTATTCATGATATATATATATATATATCTTTATTTTGTGTTATGTGAAGTCAAGAAGTTCTTTTCTATGTTACTTGTATTTTCCACACATGCATTTATGTGTTTGTTAAGTGTTACAGGAATATACAGGGGTTGATTCAGTCGTGCTGCTGTCTACTTTTACAACTGATAGATAGTAGTTAGGTTGAATTTGTTTAGTTGGGCTATTGTTTTGTAATGGGCTATTTATTTTGTAAACTTTGAGCATTTTGTTAAGTGTGTGTTTTGTCACGGATTGCCAAAGGGGTAGTTTGTTAGGTTCTAAACTATTAGGAACTAATGTATTAGAACTTCTTTTTGTAATGTTGGCAAACCATGATCAAAACGTCTTTAGTTTTGTTTAGACTTGCTCAAAGTATGAGGTTTTTATGTAAAGTTGAAATCGAGTTATTGCAGAAGTTACTATGCATTTCTGCCTGGCTCGATCGATCGAGAATTAGACTCGATCAATCGAAAGTCGTGCAAATTGTTTTTTCTGTAGAATTTTCGACTCAGCCCAAGCCCGTTTAACGTGTAGGGTTTTATGTTTTGCTCTAAGTATAAAAGGGAAAACCCTAGCCACGTTTTTAGAGTTCTAAATGCTGTGTGTGTGAATCTTATCTGTGAGATCTAGAGGTGTTTACCTTCACATACACTTAGGGTTTCCAAACTCAACATTGATGTCAAGAGCTTGGTGATCGTTCAATTGCAGAATCAAGAACTTCAAGATATACAAGCAGGAGTGCTTGTGCTTTGCTGAGAATTCAAGGAAAGAAGTAGTCCGTGAACTCGGAGCTGTCACGTGGTCGTGGTAGTAAGTTTCCTACTCAAGGTAGCAATAGGATGTTAGTGGTCTAAGTCGCTATTGTGTAAACTTCAATTCTTTCTAGTGAATTTGGTTTTACCTTGAGGATAGCTAGGTTAAATCCTCCCCAGGTTTTTTACCGGTTTGGTTTTCCTGGATTATGATATCGTGTGTTCTTTATTTTCCGCACTTTTGCATGATATGATATATTTGTGTTAACCTAGAATTGCTTAATTTACCTAAGTTAATCACTTGAATAAATATCTAGGTTAATCTGTTTGGGTTTAAGGGGTCTAAACTTCTAACTTGATTATTTTTTCCTAGCTTTGTGTAATGTAATATAAACACAATACTTGACTATTGTTGGGGTTATACATTCTATGATATTATGCAAGCATCATATTTGGTACATGAGGAATGATATCAGTGGTTTTGGTATAGAGGAAAAACAAAAATAATTTTTGAAACCCAAAATAATAAACTATTCAAGGAGAAAATGAGAGATATTTTGGTCAACCAGAGAATTATTTTATTTTATTTCAAGAAATTGCATGACACACCAAGAAATCATCTTGTGGATTTAATGATTCCTAATAGTGGATTCGTCCCATCTTTTCATTTTGAAAATGTTTGAGCGGGAAAAGAGTTATATTCAAGAATGGGCTTAAAAGTTCACTTACGTAAACTTTGAGAAGACACGTTTAGACCCAAAATAAATTATGCAGTGAATTTATCACTATATTTCAATTAAACTAATCAAGTGATCAAAACTTTAGCAATTTATATCACAATCATAGAAAGCACTAATCTGAAAGTGAAACAATAAGAACAGTAACTGCATGCAGATTTAATAACGAAGTGAAAAAAAGACGGTGAACATCTCCAAAGGAAAAATCACCACGAGGGTAACACACTCTAAACAATGCAATTCACAATATGAATATGTGTCACAATTTGGATCAATACACTTCTTAGACGTTACAACTAGTTGATGAACTCATTATTGCAACCCCCACAATAGTTTCGGAATGACCAAAAATTCTGGTAACGATGATTTACAAATGTTGCACCTTGGAGAGATTTGGAACCACGGTGACGCAAGGGGATGAAAGACTCTGGATTCAAGATTTAGTCATACCGACTAACAAGAATATGGCTCTCTACACTCATAGAGATAGATTTCACTATGCTCCGAGAGACATCATGATTTAGAAATGCTGCAGTGGTGTAATTATTACAATGACATTGTGAGTCTTGTGATTGAAATTTTGTGAAATAAGAAATTGTTATAAATTTTTAAAGTAATTTGTTAGATGAAGTGTGATAGTGTCTGTCAAGAAATTGTCATCATCTGTTTGCTTGCTCACACTTAGGCTAGGCACACACTACTTAGAAACATGGACTATGATGATATAGATTATGATGAAGGTAATAGCATAAGAGATATAGATGATAATTGGTTAAACAATATTATGGATTATGATGAAACAGATTCTAATTCTGACAGTGAAATAGATGATTATAACTATAATAGTAACACAAATAATTGGAGTACATTAAGCTGATAAACACAATAATAGTTTGTTAGAAAAGATTAATGAAAAATTAGAATTTTTAGAAACTATGGAAAGATCCATAACAAATACTAAAGTAGAAAGAAAAAATGATAGTTTTTTGGACTTTCTTGAAAGACAAGAGAATAATAGTAAGAAAGATGGCATAGTAATCAAAAGAAAAACATGTATAGAAACAATAAAAAAGAATCCTAGTGCTATAATACAAAAGAAGAAACTAGATATAATGGATGAAGACAAAGAAAAAGGAATGATAAGATAATGCATAGTAAAAGAGATGTTAGAAAAAATTGAAAAAAAAAAATGATGTAAAGATAGAAGTTATGCGTAAGAAGAAAGATATAAAAGAAGAGATAGAAAAAGAAAGACAAAGGCGCACTTTAGTAGAACTAGTCAACAAAGGATGGACAAATAATAGTCCAAGGAATAATGATAGTTTAAAAGAAAAAATTGATGAAAGACTAAAATCAATTGAAAGAACTATGATATATACCCAAAATGATAGCTTGGCAGAATTAACTAAAAAGAAATTTTAAATTCACCTTTAGATATAGGCAGAAAAAGAGACATAACAATTTTAAATACTATTGAGTCATCAGATAATGAGAAAACTGACAGACATATGAGAAATACTATTTGTCATAAATGTAAACAATATGGACATACTAAGAAACAATGTGACAGATATATAAATTTGTTAAAAAAATCAGTAAATTAGAGTATGAGAAAGATATAATAAATGAATTAATGGAAATGTTTGACATTAAACAGAAAGAGATAGACCAAGTAACGAAAAAGAAAGAACTAAAATAACCAATCCACTCAAAATCAATAAAAGAAAATGGAAACAAAAAGACATAATAATGAAAGTCATAGATAATCTAACTAATCATTTAAAAGACAAAGAATACTATTTACTAAAATTGAAAGATTCTATAGACACACCTATTGCTTGTTTTAAGTGTAGGAAATATGGACACCATGTTACAGAATGTAGAAAAAGAGAAAAAACTAAGAAAGAAAAGACAAAAATGAAACAAGATGGAGTGGATATAAAAACAGTAACTCTACAAGACTTAATGACAAAAGCAAAAATGGTAAAACAAGAAATTAAAGAAATTAATTCAACAGACATAGATGAACAAAATATTGCAGAAATAATAAATTTAAACGAATTTTTTAAACCCATGATAGACCCCCCCCCCCCTTCATTAGAAAAAAATGTTTCAGATAATGACAACAATAGACAAAATTTCTTGAGTTTAATTGGCTGAGTAATATTTCAAAAATGGTATACAAAAATCACTTTAGTAATTAATAAAGAGTTTTCTTTGACAGAAATTGCTTTAATAGACTCAGGTGCTGACATGAATTATATACAAGAAGGACTAATACCTTTAAAGTATTATGAAAAATCATCTGAAAGATTAACTCGGGCTAATGGAAAAAAGCTGATAATTAATCATAAAATACCTAATGTTCATATATGTAATGATGGAATATGCTTTGAAACAGTTTTGGTTAAAGACCTTTCTTTTAAAGTTATTCTAATAAATCCCTTTTTGGCTTTGCTTTACCCCCTTTTGATTACAGATGAAGGAATTAAAATTAATGTGCTAGTTTTTAGATTCACCTCAACCCTAATCCCGAAAGAAATTTGTTCCCTTAATAAAGTCACTATCCTAAAAGACATAGAAAGAATCTATAGAACAAAAGGACATTTGACAAAAAAATCACTTGATGACCAATTGATAGATAATGACATAAAGAATTTTAAACAGGATATAGATATAGAGATTTGTTCTAATTCTCCCACTGCTTTTTTGCATAGGCACCGACATATAGTCCAAACACCTTGTGAAAAAGAATTTAGTGGAAAAGATATAAAATATGGAACTATGCTTATAATTTCTTTAAGTCAATATGAATGGACTGACAGTTTGACTAATGTACCAAACGAAATTATAATAAATCATATACTTACACCCTTTATAGTATCCTCAAATATTCATACAACAAATGTTTTCATAAAAGAAGTCTTGACAGATACCCCTTTACTAATCATTAAAGAAAGCATTAATTGTAGTAATTTTTTGAATAAAGATAGATTTAATTTCTTAACAGATAGAGTTAATCATAAGTCACTGACAGATTTTCCCCAGACTATTATAGTGGTTGATGAAAGACTTTATGGAGAAGCTCTATTTCACATATTCCTGCAGAATGAGATATATAGTAATGCATACAAAACGGATAGAATCATGGCAGATTTTGTGAATTTTTTGAATTCTAGTCACTCCGACATTGACAGACTTTACTATGACTACTCTTATACCACTACTCAGCGAGAGCACAAAGGTGTAGAGAAACAAGTTTGTTCTATTATATATACTTTAAATTTTAAAAATGATTTTCTTATAAAACATTTCAAAGGAATTTTACAGAAAGACATTGACAGAGAAGTTTTTAAAATGAATTTTAAAGAAGTTTTGCAAAGAAATGTTTATTTTCAAAATATTGTTTCAAGACATAATGATATACAATTAATACTCTTATCAAAAGCCAATTGCAGACTAATATGGATAAAAGACCCTCTAAGGCAAACATGAAAGGAAATGGCAAGGCACCAGTAGGCAACCCAAAGAAATCCGAAAGGTTTCAGCGAAGATTTCGGATAAGCATGAAGGTGCCTTGATAGACACAAATCCCTTCAGGATACGTTGCTAGCAGAGGCAATGTATTCATGTGGTGGAAAAAGTGAAATTCTGCAAGAAGTGCTCTGCACTAATCTCATTTTTCTGGATGGAGAATTTACAGACCTTCCTTTTTGTATTAAATTACTTCTTGACAATCTTCAAGTAGCTTTCACCCTCAGACAGAAACCTTTATTCCAAAAGACCCTTAATGCTTTGGAATTACGTCTTTTTAGTACCAGTGCATTTATTGAAGCACTTGGTTGTCAACTCCCAGGCAAGGAGGAGTGAGATTCAAGCTCCACAAAGACAGAATCAGAGTCTCTAAAAAGCTATCTTATGGGAACAAGCTTTTCAAAGCTTCACCCTAAGATTCAGAAAAACGAGACTTGCCATTAGAACTTTACTTCCTGAAACCAATAGAATATACAAACTCATAAAGCCATAACAACTTCTTATGATAGATGGATGTATCTTTTTAAAGTATTAGTCTCTACAGCATTTATCAGAATAGACATGACAGACAATGTATGGCTATCTCATAAATCCACATGGTATGAAAGTTTCGGAGAAACAGAAAGAGTTTATGATGGGCAGCATCCCTATCTGGAATTACTTATCAACACAGAGATAGAGGATCCAGTGATTTGTGATCCTTCATGGTTATCTGAAATGCTAGAAGCAGGGTTTATCAGCAAGTTAATCCTAACTTCTGGAAATCAGATTAGTTTATTTCCTAAAGTCCAAGAAGCAGCTACACAGATTGGAGGACTTAATTATATGAAGCTTACTATTTGGAGCACTCTCCCAGCCTGGGACACTAGTTACTACATCGAAGCCTAGCCATCACACATTTTGGGACTCATCAGTGATTTCAGTTATAGCCCTGATTATTACTGGTATACAAGGGAGACTTATTTATCACTTGATGATCCATATGCTCTGGCTCAAGAATGGTCTAATTTCATGAGCAATATGATTTATGAAGTACAGAAAGAGTTAGATCATGACTTCCACTTTTATGGCTACACCAACAGGATAGCTGTATATGGACCAAGACCTTCAGCAAGGAGGCTCATTAGGAAACGAAATATTACGAGAGACCCTAGAATAATGACAAAGAATCGTGCTCCTACCTTTCTTCCTATTTCATACTGCGTTCTATGTGGCAATTATGGAGTACTCCATGAGCATGAGTAGTATGAAGATAACTTTGATCCTATAGATTATGATAACTATGCAGATACAGATTATAGACAGACAGACATGCTCTCCCAAACAGAAAACTACAATAGATCACTATTCACCTGCGACAGATCACTATTCACTGTGACAGAACCTATTCACCTATAACAGATCAATATTTACCAACACGTGTGAATAGTTTCCAGACAGATCCAAGACAGTCTAGACAATACAGATAGATGTTTATAAGTCACTACTGTTCACTAGCATTCGTGAAAAGAGACCTGATAGATTTCCAGACAGACTACTGCTCATCAATAGTAATTTCCACAATATTCTACAAGTTTCCGCCGATAGATTAACTTGAGTTAACTTTACTAACTCAGGTTACTTTGGAAGACTTACAATGGTTCATTTCATCTATAAAAGGATAGACTCCGAAGACAGAAGACAGGTTCCAATTCTCAAGTTTAAGGTTAAAAAATTCTAAGGTTCAAGTTCAAGGTCCAATTCCCAAAAAGAAGATAGCCCTCTCTCCCTTAGAAAGACTCTTGTAATCCTTCCTCTCTTGTAATCTTGTAACCCTTTCCTTCAAACAGAATCTTGTAACCTTTCAGATTCAAAGACCAATTTTACTTTGTAATCTTGTAACTCTTCAGACAGAGTTTTATTTTCAAAACTTGTATCAAAGACAGACGTTTCAGTTTTTATCAAAGATAGAAGTTTTTATTCAAGTAAGATTTTACTAGATTTTGTTTTCATATTCTATATTCCGTTTTAACTTATTTTGAATATATCTATTTTGCTATTTTCTTCTTTGTCATCTATTTTATCATTGTTTATGCTTCCATATTATTGTTGTGCTCTCTCCTGGGTAGTTAATGGTATCAGAGCCATGGGTGGAAAAAGTGAAATTCTATATATCTTTTTTTTTTACATTATTTCTATAGGACTACTTTCTTTCTCTACTTCAATCATTCCTGACTTCTTCTGCACTATGTGACCATCTTCTTTACTTTCCGTCAAAGTTGTTTTTAGTGTCTATACATCATTTCTTTCATCACTTGTCTCTATTAGGCTATCTTTCTTACTATTTTTTGTATCTGTCATGGTTTTTATTGCATTATAAATGTAAAAGTTTACATATTAATTACCTGGCATAGCCATTTTAATGTTGCCATAAATGAACAAATAATCTGCACAATCAATTAAGAACACATCAATAAATAATATCAGATGAAATGCATTATCTAAAATATTTTAAAAAAATCATAGAATTTAAGTAATAATTGAGCTACGTTAATAGAAAAATAGAAACACAATTAAGAAAAGAAATAAAAAAGCTACTTCTTCTCATAGAAAAAGTAAAATTCTTCCTTATATTAGTTCTTCACTTTATTTTAGTTTTTTTTTATTGATTGATTTTAGCATTCTTAAATAGTAGAGTAGAATAGAGTTGTAGTTGAGTTTTAGTTCAACTCAATTTCTATTAGATTCAAACTTACATGCTTATCTAATAAAAGTTTTCTTATGCGGATTATCAAAACAACAAAAAAGGTGTTTTTGTTTGTGATGATAAAGTTATTCGTTTAATTCTGAATCAATATATAATCTTTTTTTTTTTTCATTTTTTTCATTTTTTCATTTGTACGTTGTTATCAATTTTTTTTTTTTTTATAAATCAATCTTATTTGATTTGCACTCCAAAAAAGTTGATAAGAATAAAAAGAGTGGTGTTATTTAAAATCAATTTGTACTACTAATAATAGGATTTCATGTTTGGGTTTTATCATTTTAACTACCAAAATAGCCTCAAATTTTAGATACTTATCCATATCCCTTAAAATTTGGCACTCTCATCTCTCTTTATTCCTTTTGAGTGGCAAGTCAATTACTAAAATCAAACATAAGTAAATATAGTCCTTTCCTACAAGGTAGTTCTATTAGTGCTTTCTTTTTAATCGTTTTATTTCTCATATGATTTTGATTTTTCTATATGATTTTTAGTTCCTTCTTTCTCGTTTATTTTTTTGGAAAATTTTGACACTAAAAAAAAAAAAAAAGCTTCATCACACGTGCGAAGTGCGTGTGGTGTTTAAATTGTAATCCAATTAAGATTTTTATTTACTTAAAAATTATTGGAGAAGAAGATAAAAAAAAATAATATCTATTTTTATTTTTATTTTAATTAAAAAAAACTGCTTTGTACGTTGATTTTTTTTTTAAATTCTATTTTATCTGATTTGAACTCTTAAAAAGTTGATAAGAATAAAAAGAGTGGTGTTATCTTAAAATTAATAATAAAATGATTAGATAAAGAATTCGAGTTGTAATCAAATTGAGACTTTTATTAATTAACTTAGAAAATTATAGGAGAAGAAGTCAAGAACCAAATAAATTAATAAAAATCTATTTTTTTTAAATATCTCTCTCTCTCTCTCTCTCTCTCTCTCTCTCTCTCTCTCTCTCTCTCTCTCTCTCTCTCTCTCTCTCTCTCTCTCTCTCTCTCTCTCTCTCTCTCTCTCTCTCTCTCTCTCTCTCTCTGTGTGTGTGTGTGTGTGTGTGTGTATAAATATTCCCAACAAAAATTGTAAATTTAACTGTGATTTAGACTCTTAATTTATAAACAATGAAATATTTATGATTTTTTTTAATTAAATTGACACCTTTTCTAAACGTGTATGAATTTTTAGAAT
This sequence comes from Lithocarpus polystachyus, assembly GCA_033629205.1. Taxonomy (NCBI): domain Eukaryota; kingdom Viridiplantae; phylum Streptophyta; class Magnoliopsida; order Fagales; family Fagaceae; genus Lithocarpus; species Lithocarpus polystachyus. Next base: position 55,081,225 of record CM066165.1, read on the forward strand.
AATTTATAACCTTTCAAAAAAAATTATTTTATACAATTAGTTATTTTCATATCAGAAAATAACTTCCATAATCTTATTAAACTAAAAGGTGACCACCATTTGATATTTTTTTTTTTTTTTTTTTTTTGGGATACATCAAGAGTTGAGAGTGGAGAATTTAGACTCTTCATGACTTTGTTAGAAATATTAAAAAGAACCAATTGAGCTATATGGCTTTTGGCACTAGTATTATCGTACCACACATAGAAGTACTAAGTGAGTCACAATGTGCACGTTTGTGTTTCAGAGTTACATGCCCAGAGATATGCTCAATATATAATTTAATTATTTTTTAGTATTTGTGTTACTTTATAAACCCTCAAAATTTTTGGGAAACTTTCAACATCAGAAAAAAAACACAAATCTAATAACTTCTTTCTATACCATAATCTATAATATAATTTTGTAAAAGTGTCATCGTGGCCCATACATTGTTGTGATTGTAGAAGCTTTCATGGTTTTAAAGAAAAATATAGATGCCTTAGAGAACTTGGTCATACAACCTGGAATGACATAAATGCAAAATTTTAGTCAACCAAACAAAAAAATCATCCACGTCGATTTGTCTAAAATTATGCATATTTTGTCTGCAAAAACAGTGCCCATGTTAATTTACACAGCTACTTTCATGTGTATACACGCATTTTATTCATTTCTCAATTCACCTTTTTAATTGGTGTGTGTGTGTGTGAGTGATGTAGATGTTTTAAAAAAATGGTTGTATAAACTAAAAAATATAAGGATATTATACTAAAATAATAGAAATTTTTGTAATGAAATGACCATGTCAATGTTCTTGGTCAAATCTATAAAAAGCATTTTCTTATTGTTTGTGACCTGCAGCCAGCATTGCCCACCTATATATAGGAGCATGCACATTGAATACTAAAAATAAAACCTAAATGAATAGTATAAATAAATAATAATTGCTAGATGTATTTCTAACTATGCATTTCATATCAAGCAACATAGACCTGAATGTTTAATAGAGAGGGGCTTTAAAAACTCAATCCTGGTAAAAAAACGCTAGTCACCAATCTTCAATTGTCAGAATCGGAACAATGGCAAACCAAGCTTCTCTAATGTTTTATTACGTTTTCACCATATTCATAATCACCATGAGCGTGCTGTGCGGGGCCAGCACGGAAGAAAAAAAGGTGACTGATCATTCACATTTCTGGAAATTCAGTCTTGTAGTTTATTTGAGACGTCTAGTTAGTTACTCCTTTTGATGATAATGCAGGTTCACATTGTGTACATGGGTTCACTTCCAAAGGGGGAATACTCACCATTGTCTCACCACCGTAGTATGCTACGGCAAACCGTTCAGCTGGACAGGTAATATTTCTTATTTTTCAAGCTTACCCAAATCATCGATAAGCAATTCTATTTATCATTTCTCTTTGTGTGTCTATGTGTAGTTCTGTAGAAACATCATACATCAGAAGTTACACTAGGAGTTTCAATGGATTTGTTGCAAGGCTCACGGATAGCGAAAAGCAAAGGCTTTCTAGTGAGTGCTGCAAGATTTAAACTTCATCATTGTCAAAATAGTTACACACATTATATACATTATTGTCAAGATAATAGGATAAACTATGATATGCAGATATGGAAGGTGTCATCTCCGTTTTTCCAAGCAAAACTCTTAAACTTCACACAACAAGATCATGGGACTTCGTAGGTTTACCAGAAAGTGCCACGCGGAATGCCCAAGCTGAGAGTGATATCATAATCGGACTTCTAGATACTGGAGTTTGGCCTGAATCAGAAAGCTTTAATGATAAAGGTTTTGGTCCTCCTCCCAGCAAGTGGAAGGGTGTTTGTGAAGGCGGCCAAAATTTCACTTGCAACAAGTACTGTTTTACACCTAGATTATTGTTTTGAAAACAAGCTTTGCCTACAAGTTTCTACCAAAAAAATTAATACAATTACATATTTTGAAAATCTAGTTGTTGGAATATATGTTTTTTTTATTCTTAACATGCGTGTCAAATTTTGTGCAAATCAGAAGTTATTTTTTATTCAATCCATAAACTTGTTTTTTTATACATAATTTAACACTACAAAAACTTGAAATTTAAATATTTGATTGATGATATACTATTCTCAAAATTTTGCAAGCATGGAGGATATAATAATAAATATAATCTAATAGTAGATTTATAAAAATTCACATCATTTAAAAATAAAATCACATCCAATAAAAAGATATAGATGAGAGTTTGTAGTTACTGCCTACAAACTAGTTTGTACACAAACTTTGTTCTTGTTCTACTAGATGCATTCTAAGAAACCTAATATATGTTTTTTTTATTCTTAACATGCGTGTCAAATTTTGTGCAAATCAGAAGTTATTTTTTATTCAATCCATAAACTTGTTTTTTTATACATAATTTAACACTACAAAAACTTGAAATTTAAATATTTGATTGATGATATACTATTCTCAAAATTTTGCAAGCATGGAGGATATAATAATAAATATAATCTAATAGTAGATTTATAAAAATTCACATCATTTAAAAATAAAATCACATCCAATAAAAAGATATAGATGAGAGTTTGTAGTTACTGCCTACAAACTAGTTTGTACACAAACTTTGTTCTTGTTCTACTAGATGCATTCTAAGAAACCTAATTGCCTATATAATGCTTTTCACTGCGTCTATTGTATCTTATATATGTTAAAGGGGTATAGCAAATTGATTTCAATCTTAAGAAAAAATAACAAAATAATCCCTCAACTCATACGGAACCCAGGGTGGAATCGGACAGAATTTCGGTTTTTTAAGGTAGAGAACCGGGTATTGATGGGTTTTCAGTGAACCGGAAGAACCGGCCAGGATTCGAACTTGACTTCTCACACATTATAAGCAAGACTGAAGCTTTGACCAACAGACCAAGTACTCTTCTTGGGAACTAATATGTAATATTATTAAATTTATATTAAATTTACATAATTTATAGTTTCTAAACTTCAATGTTATCTTTCTCAACATATTAAATATTACTAAATTAACTTTTTATTTAAGGATAATACTTATGTAATTTATGAATTTATTTTAAAAGTCATTTTTAGTTAATTGAAATGATTTCTCTTAAAGGATTATTATAAAAATTTCTTTTTATGTTTATTTATATTGTACTATTTTTTTATTAACCTTATAATGTACTATTTTATGTATTTTGTTTCAATTTTTAAGATATTTTTAGTAAATTTTGCTTATATTTACAAATTTAATATATTTATTTATATTTAAATAATTATTAAATTAATTATGACGTCATCACGGTTCAACCCCGGTTCGACCTCGGTCGGACCTCAAAAACCTTGAACCTCTCCCTTTTACGGTTCAATGAACGGTCCGGGTTTGAAAACCTTGATGGAACCTAAACATTATAAATTCCACCAAAATAGTTTGAGATTTAATATGTTATATTTTCAAACATTATAGTTACACTTATTACTTTTATAATTATAAGGACAGTTAAATGCTTAAATTATAGGGTTTAAAATGAAATATCTTAAGAAAATTAATGTTAGATCTATGAATACTTTTATGAATGGCAGTAGTATCATACTTGACATGGATATGCAAACAACCAGAACAGGTGAAAATCATCATTGATAATATAATTGTCATGTTACAGCAAGATAATTGGAGCTCGATATTATGGCGGCTCACGGCCGAATAACACTCAGTCTGCAAGGGACGATGATGGTCATGGAACTCACACTGCCTCTACAGCAGCCGGGAACAGAGTAAACAATGTTAGCTTTTTTGGACTGGCACAAGGTACCGCAAAAGGAGGGGTTCCCAGTGCGAGGATTGCAACATATAGAATCTGCCAACTGGACGGGTGTGATTCGGGAGATATCTTGGCTGCTTTTGATGATGCAATTGCTGATGGAGTTGACATCATTTCAATTTCAGCAGGAGGAGAAGGAGCCAGTGATTTCCTTTACGATACCATTGCAATTGGTGCTTTTCATGCAATGGAGAAGCGGATATTGACTTCTAACTCTGCAGGCAATGATGGTCCTTTCTATGGATCAACCGCAAGTGTAGCACCGTGGTTGATTTCTGTAGCAGCGAGTACCACAGACCGTCTGTTAGAAGACAAGGTTGTCCTTGGTGATGGAAGAACACTAGTTGTATGTATCAACACTCCTAAATCTTCTTGAATTAAGCAATAATTTTACTGTTATGTATCCTAATAGCCTTTCCACAATCAGGGAAAATCAATCAATTCTTTCGCATCACCCGCAACCAGTTTTCCTCTACTACATGGAAAAGAAGTTTCAAGTCGGTGCTCCGTGAATGATTCAATGTTGAGTTTGATGCCCAAAGTCTTGCCAATTTCAAAATTTTCTTAACAAATATATGAAGGAAAATTATAAAGTCTCTTTGCATTTCAGGTACTGCAAAGAAGGGTGTCTAGACAAGACATTGGTGAAAGGAAAGTATGTGCTTTGTAAATCGAATACTGGAGATTATGAGGCTTTCAATGCTGGTGCACTAGGGGCAATCGTGAGAAATGAACCATATATGGAATTTTCTGATATTGTTGCATTACCTGCAGTGCTATTAAGCGCTAAAGAGCATGATTTGGTCTTGTCCTACGTGAATTCCACAAAGTACTATTTCTTATAATTACCCATTTTTGTTTTACTTTCGTAGGATTTGCTTCCTTTTTCTGACTAGTCCTTATGTTTTATTTTAAAGAAACCCTCAAGCAAGCATTTTGAAAAGTGAAACTATAAAAGATGCGGAAGCTCCTACCATTCTTTCATTCTCTTCACGAGGACCAAATTTAATTACACCAGATATTATAAAGGTATATGATTGTAACCTTAATCTCCAAGTCTTTCCTACAAGTCGATTTATGGTATTTTGCTCATATTTGGCTAAGTGTATTGCAGCCTGATTTAAGTGCCCCGGGGGTGGAAATCTTAGCTGCATATCCCCCACTCTTTGCACCCTCGTTTAGCGCTGATGATCCAAGGCGTGTTCACTACACTTTTCAAACTGGAACCTCTATGGCTTGCCCCCATGTTTCTGGTGCAGCTGCATATGTCAAGACATTTCACCCTGATTGGTCTCCTTCAGCCATCAAATCTGCTCTTATGACTACTGGTAATCTTTCAATCCTAACAAAACTCTCCATAATAGCTCTTACATCTTTTAAGTTAATATTTCTGAAATGTTAAATTTTATCTGCAGCTTTGCCCATGAGTGATGCCAAAGGTCCGGGTGGTGAATTTGCCTACGGATCTGGGCATGTAAATCCAGTGGCAGCTGTTCGTCCAGGACTTGTTTATGAAGCTCTAAAAGAAGACTACATAACATTGCTTTGTAACATTGGCTATGATGCAAAGAAACTTCGAATCTTAACAGGAGGTACTAGAACTAAATGTCCAAAATTACCAGTCACTGCATCACCAAAGGATTTGAATTACCCTTCAATGGCAGCTGAGGTATTTCCAGCAAAGCCTTTCAATGTTAGGTTTCACAGAACAGTTACAAATGTTGGCTCGGCAACTTCCAGTTACAAGGCAGAAATAGTCACAAATTCAAAAGTTAATATAAAAGTAGAGCCCGAAGTACTCACTTTCGAGTCCCTAAATGAGAAGAAATCTTTTGTTGTGTCTGTCAGTGGAAGTGGTTTGCCAGTTAAGTCAACGCTATCTGCATCACTGGTGTGGTCTGATGGCACTTATAGTGTGAGAAGTCCAATTGTTTTGCACACCCAAACCGCTAGTGCCTAAAGGAATAGAATCATTATAAGCTTGTCATAACAAACTCCAACTTCTACAAATAGATCATTCTTCCTTCCAATAAAATTTTAATGTAAAACTCAAGCAATCAGTACAATAAAGATTCTTTTCATTTTTTGCAAATGGATATTCGTTCGTCTGTTGTTTCCTTTTAGAAAATAACTGAAATATTCATATGGTTTGGTCGAAACTAGAAATAATAAAGAATTCAAACAAGTTACCATCATAAGACATTATTGTATTGACCGAATCGTTAGCGTAGTCTAGGAGTCAGTTGTGCAGCATTTTAGTCCATCCTGCCCCGGATTTAACAAAATGGTGGACCATTGAGCACAAGAAAGATAGACTTTACATAGAAATGTAACAAAATTTACCACAATGGATACTGCAGAATTGGCCTCTTTGTGTCAGTGTTTTACCCCAATTTGCTTTTATTACTTGTGCTAATTATATGTTTGTGATTGTATGTCCGGGTGAAACACTTGCACCGATCATTGGGATTTCTGAAGGTGTGATTGGTCACCTAAATTTAACTTGAGTTTTCCGTAGAATATGTATCCTATACCAGGTTAAATTATGTCTCAATACAAGAACATTAGTTCATGAGTTTGGTTATGTATGGGGAAGGTGTTAGACACCCCATGATACTAAATCGAAATCAATACCTTATTTTGATTATTTTTTCCTAGTTTGTGTAATGCAATATAAACACAATACGTGACTATTGTTGGGGGCATACATTCTATGATATTATGCAAGCATCAAAGTTAGTACATGAGGAATGATATCAGTGGTTTTGGTATAGATGAAAATCAAAAATAATTTTAGAAACTCAAATAATGAACTATTCGAGGTGAAAATGAGATAATTTGTTCCAGCAGAGAATTATTTCATTTTTTTTTTAATTTCAAAGAAATTGCATTATACACAGAGAAATCATTTTTAGGATTTAATCATTCCTAATAGCGGATTCGTCCCTTCTTTTCATTTTGAAGATATTTGAGCTAGGAAAGAGTTATATTCAAGAATGGGCTTAAAAGTTCACTTATGTAAACTTTGAGAAAACCCGTTTAGACCCAAAATAAACTATGCAGTGAATTTATCACTATATTCAATTAAACCAATCAAGTGATCAAAAGTTTAGCAATTTATATCACAATCACAGAAAACGCTAAATCTGAAAGTGGAAAAATGAAAAAAGTAATTGCGTGCAGATTTGGTCGCGAAGTGAAAAAAAGATGGTGAACATCTTCAAAGGAAAAATCACCACGAGGGTAACACACTCTAAACAAGGCAATTCACAATATGAATATGAGTTACAATTTGGTACAAGAAACTTCTTAGACGTTACAACTAGTAGACGAACTCATTATTGCAACCCCCACAACGGTTTCAGAATGACTAAAACTTTTGACCAACTTTAACGCTCCATGATTTAGAAATGTAGCACCTTGGAGATTTTACACCACGGTGACGCAATGGGATGAAAGACTGTGGATTCATGATTTAATCATACCGACTGACATGAATATGGCTCTCTATACTCATAGAGATGGAATTTCAATGTGCTCCGAGAGACATCGTGATTTAGAAATGTTGCAGTGTTGTAACTATTACAATGACATTGTGAGTCTTGTGATTGAAGTTTTGTGGAATAAATATTACAATTACATTGTGAGTCTTGTGATTGAAATTTTGTGGAATAAGAAATTTTTATAAATTTTAAAAGTAATTTGTTAGATGAAGTGTCAAATTCAATCCATTACAATATACTTGGAAAATTTGAACTGAGAGGAAAAAAAATTCTAGTTTTATCTATGTGACAAAGTAGTTAAACCACATTTTTTCAATTGTACCACTTCAAATCCCATATATTCATTATTGTGTCAAACACTTGGAATTTATAAAGCACTTAAAACCATAGATTGGGTTTTGTTTCGTACAATAATAAAAGCAGAGGCAGCTCCACTTGATGCCCAGAGGTTCAAATAAACTCCTAAAGTGGAAAAAATTAATAAATTATATATAATATTTTTTTTTCACCTCCTAAAATAAAATTTTGAATAACTTGAATCTAAATTATTTTTAAACCCAAATGAAATAGGCTTGAATATGATTTTTTTAACAATATCTTGGCCTTGTAAAAAAAAAACCAATATCAAACCAATTTGATCTAAAATCTGGAGAAAAAAGTAGCAACAACAAAAGTAGAAATTGGTTAACATTAATTGGTGAATGATTGACTATTGTCGATGTCTTGTGGCAGTTTGACTACCCATAGTGGCGACGCCCGCGCACGCACACAGAGTTGCTAACCCAGGAGCTCAGGTGTTGTGAAGAAGGGTATACCTCTGGTGCACTGGCAGGGTTTTATGCTTGCGTAAATGGCACGTGCCAACATGCTCGTACTAGGACAAGCCGGAGCCTCTCAAAGCATCAAACGTATTGATGTGTGTTGCATACACGGGGAAACCAATGTCACTTGGAAATTTGGATTGGGACAATCACACTGCGATGATTATGCACACAATATAGTGTGAATATGTACCTACAGCAATTGCCTTGGGCACATTCCAACACTGCAAGATCAAGTGCACTCATGGCAGAGAGGTTTACTCATGAAGCCACTAAAGTCCATCATACAAAGTGCACAATTACCCACATACAAGCATAAATATATATATATATATATATATATATATATATATTTATACAGGCATATATACATCATGCACAATGCTATCACATAGAGCAGGAAAGTAAAACAGACATTGTCATACCCCAAGGAACACGGCCCAAGCAAGGTGCAGGAATGATAAAGGGTACATGGAAAGGAAACCCTAATACAATGCTCTAGAGAAAAGGCTAAGAGAGAGGGGGGAAAATGTAACCACTCAAGGAGGCTAGGCCTCCTAATCTACTAAACACTGTCATTTTTGGGCTTGCATATTATTTCTTGCATCCTTGCCCTTGTTGCTTGCACCTAGGAGGTCGTCGCTCCAAGCGTCCTCACTCCAAGCATGTACATGCAACAAACAAACAAAGCAGCTAGTAGACAAGCATAGGAAATAACAAAGAGGTAAAGAAAGCATGCAAAGAGACATACTAGCAAAGAGAGCCAAACGGGGGCAGACAAACATGTCATCAAATAAAAGGGGGTGTCCTAGGAAGAAAAATGCAAGTTTGTATCGGATGTCTATAGTTCCATTAGATTGGAGTATGGACGACACACGCGCCATCAAGCAAAATTCCTAAAAGGGACTGGGGTCTCGTGTATCAAAGACGGGTGTGAACCCACACGAGATAGTAGGAATTAGGCTTGATGACATAAGAAAGAAAGTACTCATGCATCAACATGAAGGCAAGCATGTAAAAATGCAAAGAAGCAAAGAAAGCCAAACAGGTGGCACAAAGTAAGCAAGGCAAGCATAATATCATCGCACGCAGAGAAAGGTGTGTGATGAGAAATTTAGACCCTGGTTAATAGAATTAACAATTTTTAAACCCAAGTTGTTAATTAAATTTATTATGAATAAATCTTGCTAAAACAAATTAACATCAATATCATGTCAATATAATGCACAACAGAAAAGTAAATAAGACAAGATATGATGACCCTGGAAAACCAATAAAACAAACTAGTTTCACAGTAAAAACCCTAGGAGGAAACCTTCTCGAAAAGCAATTCACTATAGTAAAGAGAAGTTTTAGATGTAGTACAAAACCTTTTTCCCTAGACTCTACAATCCCCATAGATGAACTTACGGCAGAAACCTTCTACCACTTTAGAACCTCTGAACTCTTTAATATATGAATGCCACTCTTTTTCACAAATCCTAGTACGTGACTAACTCCAGCAACTTGAAGATGTTATTGGCTGCAAAGTTCTTCACTTCATCAACAATGAAGATTAAGAAGCACTTAGTTACAAAACCCTAAGGCGCAATGACGTAGTATCTTTTTTCATAGAGAATAAGACACTCGGTCTCTTTTTGCATGTCTTCTCCTTGTATTCTTTTGTGTGACAACCTTTAAAATAAGCCTTATATATGTCTAGGGTTGTGAGAAAAGAAACCCTACACATACATGTCAACATGGGCCGAAAACTAGATCTGTAAATCTGAATTTCGTAATTCTGGATAGATACATCTGTCAAGCAACTGTCGAGACCTTGATAGATAGTATCTGTCGAGAGCTCTCGAGACTCATTAAATCTCGATAGATATTATCTATCGAGAGCTGTCAGGAATCTGTCCAGCTTTAATAAACAGCCCTTCTTCACTTGTTTCTTGGTCCAAACTTCATGGCTTTAATACTTGACTTGAACAATATGTTTCTTGAAGTATTAAACATTTCCTAGATCTACCCAAATATAAGAAGAGTGTGTTTTGTCAAAGGATTAGCCATTTCTATATTGACATATGTTCCTAACATGATTCACATATGTCCTAATAGTATGTGTCTCAAGCACACCAACATCATAGAGATGTGTCTCATAAGCAGTCACATACAAAAAAGCCACGAGAGGGACGGATGCAACCGCACAAGCAAGTGACCCTAAAGACTGACAAGCACGAGTCCACGGAGGGCGCAAAGCATGTTGTTAGGTTCTAAGAATTAGGAACTAATGTATTAGAACTTCAATTTGTAATGTTGGCAAATCATGATCAAAACGTTCTTTTAGTTGTGTGTTAGACTTGCTCAAAGTATGGCTCTTAATGTAAAGTTGGAATCGAGTTTTATGCAAAATTCACTGTGCACTTTCTGCCTGACTCGATCGATCGAAAATTAGACTCGATCGATCGAAAGTCGTGCAGATTGTTTTTCTGCAAAATTTTCCAACTCAGCCCTAGCCCATTTAATGTATAGGGTTTTATGTTTTGCCCTAAGTATATAAGGGAAAACCCTAGCCACGTTTTTAGAGTTCTGTTTTGCTGTGTTTGTGAATCTCATTGTGAGATCTAGAGGTGTTTGCCTTCACATACACTTAGGGTTTACAAACTCGAGACTCATGTCAAGAGCTTGGTAAATCATACAGTTGCAAAATCAAAGATCTTCAAGAAATACAAGCAGGTGCACTTGTGGATTGCTGAAGAATTCAAGAAAGAAGGAGTTCGTGGATCTCGGAGCTATCATGGGGTCGTGGTAGTAAGTTTCCTACACTTGGGTAGCAATAGGATGTTAGTGGTCTAAATCTTATTGTGTAAACTTCAATTCTTTCTAGTGAATTCGGTTTACCTTGAGGATAGCTAGGTTAAATCCTCCCCAGGTTTTTTACCAGTTTGGTTTTCCTGGGTCATCAGATCTTTGTGTTCTTTATTTTCCGCTGCTTTATTGTTTTTCATTATACTTGTGTTAACGTAGTACTGCTTAAATTACCTAAGTTAATCACTTGGCTAATTCTCTAGGTTAATCTGTTGGGTTTAAGGGGTCTAAACGATCTTACAAGTGGTATCAGAGCGAGTAGCTTTTGTGTTTGATCTTTTGATCTTTTTGCTGATCCTTGACCCCTGTTGTCATGGAACACGGACACTCTCTTGTTGTTCCACCTCACTTTGATGAAAACAATTATGCTTATTGGAAAGTAAGGATGAAAGCATTCCTGAAATCCATTGATGAGAGAGTTTGGAATTCCGTTGAGTACGGATGGGAGAAGCCCACTACTCCTGTGAGTGAGTGGCAAACTTCTCAAAAAGAGGCAGCCGCTTTCAATAGCAAAGCTATGAATGCTATTTTCAATGCTATTTCCATGGAGGAATTTAAGAGAATTTCTAATGTTGAGGTTGCTCATACTGCTTGGAAAATTCTCCAGACTGTGCATGAAGGCACAAAGGCAGTTAAAATAAATAAATTGCAGCAATTAACCTCTAGATTTGAAAGCATTAGAATGAATGATGATGAATCTTTTGATGAGTTCTATGCTAAACTGAATGATATTGTTAATTCTGCATATAATCTGGGTGAAATCTATGATCAACCTAAAATTGTTAGGAAGATTCTTAGATCTTTGACTGAGGACTTTAGACCCAAAGTGACTGCCATCACTGAGAGCTAGGATGTGGACTCCATCCCTGTTGATGAACTTGTAGGATCTCTTCAATCCTATGAGTTGGACCTACCCAAGACAAACAAATCCAAATCAATGGCTCTTAATTCTGTTGATGATGTTGAGGATGGTGGATTTGATGATGAACTCTCTGCTACAGAGATCGCCTCTCTTGCCAAGAACTTTAGAAACTTTCTTAGGAATAATAACAGAAGGGCAAGAGGCAAGAACACTGTTGAACCTAGAAATTCTAGGAGGAATGATCTCACTAAGGTTAATAACACTGATAAACCTAAAGAGAAAGTAGGTCAACCTTCTAATAATTCCTTGGGACAACAATGTTATGGATGTCAAGGGTATGGTCATTTGAAATCTGAATGTCCTACATATTTGAGGTCTAAGGGTAAAGCTATGGCTATAACCCTTAGTGATGATGAAGTTTCTGACAATGAATCCGCTAGTGATGAGGATAGAAACTTCATTGCTTTCACTACTACTACTATAGTTAATGAAAGCATGTCTGTTGAAGAGAACCCTTCTGATAGGGAACTCTCTGAGGATGCAGATTTACAGGAAGCCTATAATAAACTTTGCAAAGTTGCTGCAAAGGATGCCATGAATGTTGATTTAGGCTTAAAGAAAATTGCATCTCTTGAACTTGATAAGAAGAATTTACTTGTGAAATTGTTTGATGCAAATGAGCTTTTGAATAATGTGAAAACTGAGAACATGTTGTTACTTGATAAAGTTAAGTGTTTGGAACTTGAATTATCTGTTGCTAGAGAACAAACTAATAGGTCTGCAAGCTCCAAACTTGATCACATGCTGAGTGTTCAAAAGTCTCCCTCTGGCAAAACTGGCTTAGGTTTTGTGGATAGCATCTCCGTGTCTGAACCTTCTTCCACTAAATTTGTTCCCTCTTCTGAACCTCCTAAGAATGAGATTGTCAAACCCTTGGTGAGTGAACCTGTCAAATCTGTAGATGTTGCTCCACCCAGGAAGATTAGGGTTGATCTTCAAGCTTCTCATTCTAGAGCTTCTACTTCTTCTAAGGGCAAGTTGCATGATAAGCCTGCATGGGTTTGTCATTTTTGTGGAAAGTCTGGACACATTCGTCCAAATTGTTTTAAGTTGCAAGCTGCAAAACGAGCAAGTAAATCTAAAGTACTTGTGCCCTAAGCACATGATCCCATGGTACTTATTGGTGAATTGGTAAAGGCGTTAAACCTTTATTCCAATCCTGGAGTTGCTCGGAATTCTAATGTGAATCATAACTCCAATGCAAGAGTTGCATCTAAAAAGTTTTGGATGCAAAAGGCTCAACCTAATTGAGTCTATCTGACATGGTCCTTATGCCTCATTGCTATACCTTTTGTGACCTTTGTTTCTAGGATTTGCATTGCATAACATTCATGCATTTCATTCTAGGATGTGTGTTTCTTTTATAAAAAAAAAATTTGCAAATTGTGTTTTTTGCTATTTTTCCTTGAATTTGAAGACAATGTTGGTCAATCAAATTTTGCATAACATGTTTATGTACCTTGTTTAGCTTTGATGCACTTATTTCTATTGCACTTTACTAGCTAAAGTTTTGTTGTGCATGTTGTGTGGGAAGATGCTATATTTGTTGATCACATTATCTTGATCTTGAAGTCTTATGTCTTTGATTGTCGGACTTGGTCTTATTGAGAAAGGCATAAATAATCAGCTCACAACTGTTTACTAGCCAATCATGAACACCTTAGTGCATATCGTAAGATTTTGTGCTCGAGAAAGTGTAGCACATGCACAAAAAGAACATAAGGTGTAGCCTCTAAATAAAATTGGTGTGTACATTATTGGGCTATAATAATTTAGCAATTCATAAAATTGGTGTGTACATTATCCCGGCTTTTATTAAGTTTCTAATCAATTAAATTGAATAATGAGGCAAATCAAAAAACTTACATGATTGCAAGCTTTTATTCTAGGAGATGTGAGAGTTATATGATGTAACTCTTTAAGTGATAGTCTCTTTCAATTTCATGTGATGGATTTTGTAGAAATTGTGATTAATCAATATGGGCAAATCACCTCACATGTTTCTCAAGCTTATGCTAGTTGCACACACTACACAAGTTATTCTTTGCTAAATTGTGTACATGTTATTGTGTGTGTTTTTGGCCTGACCAACCGAGTTTGAATATTTCTGGAAATTGATACAAAACATGTTTGCTTGTCTGATTGGTTGAGAGATATTATGGAAAATCTTACTTTGAGAGATCTGGGTTAAAAAACATGGGTTTTTGGAAAACATCTCATCTCATACTCATGCATTCTTTTCATAAAATTTAATGCTTTGAGGAGTTTTTGAGCTAATTTGTTTCAATTTTCAAAAATTCAATTTTTCCAGATTTTCGATCGATCGAGTATGTTTTTCGATCGGTCGAAAATGTTTTTAAAATATCACTAAACTCTCTGTGTGTTTTGATAAGTTCTCGATTGATACTGGATCAATCGAAGGATTTTCGACTGATCGAATCTGTTTTTTGATCGATCGAAAATCGGGCTGAGTATTTTTAAAAAGGTCTTTTTCACGTGATTTCTTCACTTTTTCAAAACCTTTTCAAATACCTTTTCTCCCTACCAACCGGTCAAGCTATCTTTGGAGATTTTTGTCGTTTTCCTCCGATCTTTTTGCATCATCTCTCTCTCCCAAGGCCGGTAAGACATTTTTGTCCTCTCTTTTGATTTTATTTTCATATTTCATGCATCATTTTCATGCATTTTAGGCTATTTTCGGCATTTTTGTTTTTGGTATTTTTGGGAGCGTTTTCGGTTCTTTTTCATTCAAATGAATCATGGGTTTTTGTGAGGACACCTTATCCAAGCACTACATATGTTTTAATTTGTTTGATTTAGTGCTTTGTGGAATTTTCAAATTTCCAGGGCTTGAAATTGGGGATTTTGGGGTTTTTGTTCAATTTGATTGAAATTGATGAAATTGACTTGTTAGATTGATTAATTTGATCATTCTATTGTGTTAATTAACTGTTGTGATGATCAATTTTTCAATTTGTTGTGTTTTGAAAATTGGGTTTTTCAAAATTAGGGATTTTTAATCTAACACTTATGCTCAAGTCAATTTTGTTAATTTGGATCATATTTGAACATGTCGCTGCATTAGTTCATGCATCATTTGCATATTTTGTTCATGCATCATATAGAATTGATTTTTCTATATTTTATGATGTGCTAACTTGCAGTCTGCCCTTGGTTTTTGTTTTTGCTCCTCTTTCTTTTTTCTATGTCTCTCTTTATTCCTTAGCATCATGCCTAGGAAAACTAGAGCCCATAAGACTTCTGATCATTCACCTTCTTTCGATAGTGAACGGTTCCCTAGTGAGAAGAACCAAGAGACCTATGAGACCCTTAATCTTAGGCATCATATCTAGGCTGAGCGTAGGGTCATCCTAGATGAGGTAGATCCTGAGGTGAGACGTAACTTTGAGCGTCGGGGTTGGTTGTCTTTGCTCGATTTTGAGCATCCTCCTCCTGCCACCTTGATTAGAGAGTTCTATTCGAATCTCTCTATCCACGTCTATGATACGAACGCCTTAGTTAAGGTTTGGTTACGAGGTGTAGAATATCGCATTACCCCATCAGTAGTGTCTGACACTCTTGGGGTGCCCATTGTCGACCATCCTGTTTTTCCTTATGAGGAGTCTCCACCTCTTGATAACGTATTGTCATACATTACTGGATCTTCTATCCAATGGGGTTCTGATCCTCAGATCACTTCTGCTGAGCTTTCCGAGCTTCATTATCTTTTCTTTAGGATTGTTTGTCATTCATTGTGGCCTATTTCTCATGTCTACACCATTCCACTTGAGCGATATGTGTTTTTGTACGCACTTGTTACTGATGCTCCTATCAGTTTTCCTCATTTGTTCTTTCGTTCTTTGAACGAGGTTCATCGGTCTAGTTCTACGGCTCATGCGTTATTCTTTCCCGTTTTTATTCATAGGATTCTCCTTTATCTTGGTTTAGGTGATTTTCCTGCTTCTGAGCCTGTACATGTTATTGCTCCTATAGGTACTACCTTTCTGAGGCAAAGGGCTGCTCAACTTCGAGCTAGCTCTAAGCGTCCTAGGGTAGAGCCTTCCGGTGTCACTCCACCCCCCTCTTCTTCTACAGATACTCCTGCAGCTAGGACGTCATCTGATCCTGCTGTTGCTGCTGCTGCTGATGTTCCTCCACCTTTTGATGATGTTTCTGACCTTTGTCGGACTCTTGATACTGTCATGACCGTTCAGGCGGCTCATGGTCAGCTTCTGGTGGACATCCTTGATGAGCTACGTGCGTTGCGAGCTGATTTGGCGAGTTCTCGTCATTCTCCTCCACCTCCTTTTGATGATGAGTGAGTGCCCTTTGGCAATTCGTCACAAAAAGGGTGAGTGCATTCTATTGTGTAGTTCATATGTATCTAGGAGATTTTTTGTGGAGATTTTCATTTTAGGGAGAGTTTTTTTTTTTGTATTTGGTAGTGATACTGCGGAGCTTGTGGAGTTATTAGGTTGTATCTAGGCGCTTCACTGTGTATTTACTTTTTTGGCTCTTGTTTAGGAGATATTTGTGTTGAGATACATTGTTATGTATTCTGTTTCTTGTTTCACTATGCTACTCTGCTTATTGATTTATTATTTATGATGTTATTCATGATATATGTCTTTATTTTGTGTCATGTGAAATCAAGAAGTTATTTTTATATATTTCCTGTTTTTTTCCACACATGCGTTTATGTGTTTGTTTAGTGTTACAGGAATATACAGGTCGATTCAGTCGAGCTGCTGTCTACTTTGCAACTGTTAGATAGTAGTTAAGATGAATTGTTTAAGTGGTTTTTTTATTGTAATGGGCTGTTTCAATTTGTAAACTTTGAGCTTTTTGTTGAGTCTGTGTTTTGTCACGGATTGCCAAAGGGGGAGTTTGTTAGGTTCTAAGAATTAGGAACTAATGTATTAGAACTTCAATTTGTAATGTTGGCAAACCATGATCAAAACGTTCTTTTAGTTGTGTGTTAGACTTGCTCAAAGTATGGCTCTTAATGTAAAGTTGGAATCGAGTTTTATGCAAAATTCACTGTGCACTTTCTGCCTGACTCGATCGATCAAAAATTAGACTCGATCGATCGAAAGTCGTGCAGATTATTTTTCTACAGAATTTTCCAACTCAGCCCTAGCCCATTTAATGTATAGGGTTTTATGTTTTGCCCTAAGTATATAAGGGAAAACCCTAGCCACGTTTTTAGAGTTCTGTTTTGCTGTGTTTGTGAATCTCATTGTGAGATCTAAAGGTGTTTGA
Organism: Lithocarpus polystachyus; assembly: GCA_033629205.1. Lineage (NCBI taxonomy): Eukaryota > Viridiplantae > Streptophyta > Magnoliopsida > Fagales > Fagaceae > Lithocarpus > Lithocarpus polystachyus. The sequence continues at coordinate 55,098,435 of CM066165.1, forward strand.
CTTCACATACACTTAGGGTTTACAAACTCAAGACTCATGTCAAGAGCTTGGTAAATCAAACAGTTGCAGAATCAAAGATCTTCAAGAAATACAAGCAAGTGCACTTGTGGATTGCTGAAGAATTCAAGAAAGAAGGAGTCCGTGGATCTCGGAGCTATCATGGGGTCGTGGTAGTAAGTTTCCTACATTTGGGTAGCAATAGGATGTTAGTGGTCTAAGTCTTATTGTGTAAACTTCAATTCTTTCTAGTGAATTCGGTTTACCTTGAGGATAGCTAGGTTAAATCCTCCCCAGGTTTTTTACCGGTTTGGTTTTCCTGGGTCATCAGATCTTTGTGTTCTTTATTTTCCGCTGCTTTATTGTTTTTCATTATACTTGTGTTAACCTAGTTCTGCTTAAATTACCTAAGTTAATCACTTGGCTAATTCTCTAGGTTAATCTGTTGGGTTTAAGGGGTCTAAACGATCTTACACATGTCAAAGCCTAGATCTAGACAGGCAAACATGGATATAAAGCAAGAAGCAAACAAGCATACACATGCATAGAGGAAATGATCAAAACCCTTTGATATAGGCCTAGGTGTATGGATGTAGGCCTAGACCACAAGATCTAGATCTACACCCTATCTAAAGGGCTAAAACACAAGAAAAAGGTACATCAAGAGACAAAAAGCTATAGGTGCACATGTCATAGCAACCAACATGTAGATGTAGGCAATGAACATGGCACAGAGCGCACAAAGATATAGATCCAAGCATAAACATGGCAAAGAGCATAAAAACATGTAGATCTAGGCATAAACATGGCGAAAAGCACCTAGGCATATGGATCTAAGCACAAACATAGTATTTAGGCATATCCTAGCCTAAGAAGGATAGGCTAACATCATCAAAGCAATAAAACATGTTAAAAAGAAAGGAGACATGCTAGAAAAACTATAAAACATGCTAGGAAGCAAGATAAAACAAAGATACTAAGGAAAGCAATAAAGCATGTTATGATGCATGATAAAGCAAAGAGTGTAGATAGCAGCTAAAAACATACATCTGCACACTTAAAACCTCAAATCCAAGGCCCTAAGACCAAGGAGAGGAAAAAGAGTGCAAAAACACTACATCTTGATTGTTGAGAAAATAGAAGAATCAAAGGTTTTTGGATGTGGTTGTAAGAGAATTAAAAGAGGAGAAGAGAGAGATTCTGCCCAGAAAAGTGCTCCAAAAAGCCCAAAATCCATTTGTAATGAAATCTAGGGGTTGGGGGGGTTAAATAGGCTTTTGCCACACTTCCCAAGGCTTAGCAGCCACTTTTTGTGCATGAGTCAGGTATGCTGACATCAGCAATTTTGTCTTTTTCCTGCTTGAATTCGATCGCATATTTGAAGGCCTTTCCAGAATCCAGCTATCTTAGTGTCCCTAGAAAGGTATGGATGTCTAGGTTCCAAAAATCTAAAGAAATTGAAATTCCAATGATCGGATCAATAGTTATGGCCTTAGGATGCATGCTAACGCGCTCCACATGGTTTTCAAGTTATCTCAACCATTTTAACTCTGATTTCAACCCAAGAATAGTCGTTGGAAAGGGAATTCAATAGTCTTTTCAATGACACTAGCCCCAACCAGTTCTGAATGTCTAATCAAAATTAGAGTTTTTAGTGCCCTCAAGAGTCAACCTTGGGTCAAACTTGGACAAAGTTGACAAAAATTTCCTAGTGGCTCGGGTTTGATGTAGAAACATGAAAAATGTTGTTTTGAGATGATTTTGACCAACTTTTTCTTTCGGTCATCCTAGGGTTGACTAGGGGCTTTTTGGTCATTCTGACCTGAAATGACACTTTGATTGCTCCAATGCCCGAATGTGTTGTGCCACATTAATCTAGATGCTTCTGCGGCCCCAAGGAGAAAAGTTAATATTTTTTTGGAATTTTCAAGGTCTGGCACGCAAATCAAGGGCAGACAAAATATGGTTTGTGTAGTTGTGCCTTCTTTATCTAACATCTCAATGCAATGAGAGGTATTGGATAAAGAACATAATTTTGCATTGTGTTTCCCCCAAATTGTGTGCAAAAACTGCACTGTTCATGGGCCAAAACCGGTCTTTCCTTGATAAGGTTGAGCCCCTAAAGAGGATCTGATCATCTCTAGGTCTTTTCTTCTCAATCTGACAACATAAACGAATCATGCAAATGTTGGATACTATGAAAACACACAGAAAAACAAAGAAAAAGTAGGAGAACGCTAGGTAGACATGAGAAACAGTGCATATTAAAACTGAAGATTTTGGGAGATTTAAAACATGGTGATGATGCAACTTTGATTTAAAAGGGAAACCTTAAAGAAGGAGAGTAGTTTTGAAAATGTGGAACTAAAGGAGTGTTGTCGAATTGAGTCCAGGGAGAGATACTTTGAAAAAACTTGACATTTTGTGATAAAAATCAAGACTAAACGATTCCCATCGATTTGAATCTTGAGAGAGATATTTTGAAAAACTTGACTTTTGAGGTAAAAATCAAGACTAAACAATCGTCGTCGAATTGAATCCTGAGAGACATATTTTGAAACATTTGGCATTTAAGATAAAAATCAGTACTATACGATCATTGTCAAATTGAATCATGAGAGAGATATTTTGAAATATTTGACGTTTTGATTAAAAAAAAAATCAGGACTAAACAATCGCTATCAAATTGAATTCTGAGAGATAGATTTTGAAAATCTTGACATTTGATATAAAAATCAGGACTAAACAATTGCCGTCGAATTGAATCCTAAGAGAGATATTTTGAAACATTTGACATTTGAGATAAAAACAAGGACTAAACAATCATCGTCGAATTGAATCTTAAGAGAGATATTTTGAAACACTTTACATTTTAAGAAAGGGGTTCCTACACCATGGAAGTATGGAAAAGGTCCCTACGCTGGGAAGGTGTGGAAAAGTTTTATCGAGAGAAACATGTCCGAAGACTACCTAAAGGCAAAGGTGTTTGAAAGAGACTTTCTAGGGGCTACTTGAAGCTAAATGTGTTTCAACAAGAGAAACTAGTCCAAAGACTAACCGAAGGTGAAAGTGTTTGAGAAAGAGACACTCTGGCGGCTAGTTAAAGCTAATGTGTTTCCTTAAGAAAAACAGGTCCGAAGACTACCCGAAGGTGAAAGTTTTTGAAAGAGACCTTTCGGCTAGTTAAAGCTGAAAGTGTTTTAACTAGCCCCTAGGGGCTAGTTAAAACTAAAAGTGTTTCAACGAGAGAAACTAGTTCAAAGACTACCCAAAGGTGAAAGTTTTTGAAAGAGGGCCTTTCGGCTAGTTAAAACTAAAAGTGTTTTAATGAGAGAAACTAGTTCGAAGACTACCCAAAGTTGAAAGTGTTTGAGAATGACCTTTTAGGGGCTACTTTTAGCTGATTGTATTTGAACGAGAGAAACTGGTCCAAAGACTACCCAAATGTGAAAGTTTTTGAGAAGGAGACCCTCTTAGGGCTAGTTAAAGTTGAATGTGTTTCAACGAGGGAAATAGGTCTGAAGACTACCTGAAGGTGAAAGTTTTTGAAAAAGACTTTTTGGGGGCTAGTTAAAGTTGAATGTGTTTCAACGAGAGAAACTGGTCCAAAGACTACCTGAAGGTGAAAGTATTTGAGGGAGACCTCCGAGGACTACTTAAAGCTGAATTTGTTTCAGCGAAAGATATGATTCCATAGACTACCCGAAGGTGAGGGAGCTTCAATGAGAGAAACGAATCCAAAGACTACCTGAAGGTAAAGGTTTTTAAATGAATAAAACGTGTCTAAAGACTACCCGAAGGTGAAGGTGTTTCAATGAGAGAAACGTGTCCAAAGACTAGTCGAAGGTGATGGTATCTCAACGAGAGAAACACGTGTGAAGACTACCCAAAGGTGAAAGTGTTTGTTGGTTGCACTAGATCATTAAGACATTGACCAAGGCTTAAAAGAACTGAAGGATTGCCTCATTATGGGCTCTTTAGGTTCCTTGATTTGCTAAATTCTGGATTTAATGCTTTAGGAAGATCCCATTTTGGAAATGTTGACACTTTTGGTCATAACTGCACAAAAACTGCCTTGGTGTTGAGTTATGTGTGGTCTTGATGAATTATTCATGCTGGGCACCTATCAAGCTCTCACGAGGAGAGATTTCTCCTTCACCTAGTGGATATCTTGAATTACACTAAATAAAGGTAATACCGTTCACAGTTTGAAAATATCAAAAATAAAACTACCCTAGTATCAGGATTGAGACTAGGGCCAACCTTTGGGCATTGAGGGTCATGTTTAAAGTAATGACTTAGGCATCCTCTGCTGGGATGAACTCGAGAGGCTCAAAAAGTGTTTAGGGCAATGATGCTCGAATGGTATTTTAAACCTAGGGTTGAGCAATTGAATCTTTTGGGTTCAGGTCTTTTTGAAGATGCCAGGTAGTGATTGAGAGAGGCTTGCATAAGCTGTTGCAATCTTAAAAACCCCTTTTTTTTTTTGGAAATTCCTTGGGAAGAAATGAATAACCCTCAAGGACTTTCTAGACTTTAAAATTTTGAAGGATCTAAAATCCTTATCATTTGAAATCTTTGACGATCATCATTTTTCCCTTCTGTTTCAATTGGTTCTAAAAACCAGGTTAAAAAAAGTTTAGGAATTCATTCATGATCACAAAAATCTGGTTAAATGCATATACCACAAAAAAGGCTTTATGAGGCCATGTTTCCTATGTGGTTTATGAGTGTATGTGCTCGATGGCTACCATTTACCCTGAATAGGGAACATGTTTGCAAGCAAGGATTTTAGCAAAGTGTTCATGCTTATCAAATGCATGGATGTCCCCACTTTTTTGATCTCATGAAGGGAGGACTTGAATGATGTGTTTGGCTTTTTGAACTCTTCAGGTTCGAAGCAGGGGTTGGGAGAGAACCTTACCCTTTTTGAGGCATAACGCCTTGGCATATGCAGATGATTTTTTGTCGTCAATGATTGACCAAATGTTCAATGTCCTATGACCAACTAATCCTTAGTGATCAGTGAGGTCTTTTGTTAGGTTATAACGTGGCCTTGGGGTTAATTGGGGTGCTTAACGTGGCCTTGAGATTTATTATTCTCCAATTATTCTCACTGCGATCCAGTTCAATATGTCTTAACTCTCACAGCGAAGACTATAATATATTAACTACAACGATTTGTCTTGATCATGGAAGTGGTATCTTCTAGTTGATATGTTGATATGTTTTAAAAGTTAAGACATATTGAACTGGACCGCTGTGAGATTTATTATTCTCCTAACGACTGTAAAATGAATAATAAATCTCACGACTTCTATTTACATGAACTCTTAATCCTGAGAGAATAATGGACCTGATCATGATGTGTAGGTTGTTTTGATGTATCAAGAGTGAGATCTAAAGACACAATCAAAACCTCAGTATGTTGGGCAGCCACATTTAGTTTTGATGGAACATATATTCTTAAGATGAAATTCATAGTCTCCTAACGAAAATATAAAATATTCTCTTGAGATAAGTTTAATGGATTTGGTTATTCATGGAGTTAGGCCTAACCATTTTAGAAAGAAACTACTGAAGTATATATTTATGAAATTGGATTTCATAAATATATAATGAATAACTTAAAAGGATTAAACCGAGTACTCAAGGATTAAGATGTAGTAATTCATAAAATGGTAGTCTACATTAATGACTTTGTATTACTACGAATATTTTATAAAGGGGTTGCATGTACAATAAAGTCTTGGGATATAATTTATTAATAAAGGCTAAAGTGCCATTATATTTATATAGTGGTATTAAATATAATTAATGGTAACTTTGGACTTGTTAAGAGTTGACAAAAAATCCCAAAGCCAATTGGAGCTAGAGTCTTATTTGTTCCCTTTTGCTCCCATTCCAAGCCACATACTAAAGCCCAATTAGAAAAACCCAAAAGGCTAGCCCAATTAGATAATCAGTTATAAGGAGAAAAACATACAGAATTTTTGTAAGAATATGAAATAATTTGTATGTGTGTTGGACACTCTCTTATTCTCCCTTGAACATACACATATAACTAATTGAGAGACCACACTTCTTGGGCGTTAGTGGAATTGGAGTGAAGATTAAAAGTGTTCCCAAGCACTTCTAATCTTTGTTTTGAAATTCACTACACCAAGATACACTCTCTTATTCTTGAATTCTGAAATTTATATAGTACATGTTATCAAATGCAAATGAAGTAGATCCGTTAATTATTCACTGCGTATGTTTTGTATGTGATACGAACATGTATTTTTCTATCACCAGCGTCTCCAATGAATGGAATTTCCAATATCCAGAAGCTTTTGCAAAGATCCACATAGAGGACGAAGGTCTCTTCCTCACAAAGAGACCTTAAATGCTTGATTCCAAATTTGGCATACATCTTTTGGATGAAGATTTCCTCTGATCTGTGCTGAAGATTCTTGTGAAGCACAAATAACAAGCTTCATCTTCATGTCAATCATTGAGATGACCTATCAAGGCAACAAACCACATTAGGGACTTAAGAAAGGCAATATGAGAACAACAAGAAGGGATGTTAATGCAATTCCTTAGTATTTTGATGAGGTACTATCGCCCAGATGTTGGGCAAGCAAGTGGCTCTTTGATTGTGTCATCACAAATGTTAAGATGTTTTGTTGTTACTATTCATTTAAGCAAGCGATGCAAGTGACATCCCATTGGCTTGATTAAAGTGCATCCTTGAAAAGCTGAAAAGGAAATTGAATTTAGTGACATATCATGACTATGCTGAACCTGATAAAATTGGAAATATTTTGGTCCTCATTCGTAACCAATTTTAATCCTTTTACTCTTCCACCATGGTTTGTGTTGGAGAATCTAATTTTGTATCTCATATAAAACACACAGCGGAAGCAACAAAAATAGATCTATTTCACTCATGATTGATAACATGCACTATTTAAATTTCAGAATTTAAGAACGAGACTACGTACCTTGGTGCAGTGAAATTCAAAATAAAAGATTAGAAGTACTTGGGAACACTTTTAATATTCACTCCAATTCCACTTTGTGCCTAAGATGTGTGGTCTCTCAGTCAATTTCTAAGAGAGAATAATTGAGTGGCTTCACTCGCACATACACACCACTTCACAATGATGTCTCTTTTTTTTCTCTAATAAAAAATTATGTTTGTTTCTCCCTTTATAACTAACTGATTATCTAATTGGGCTGGACTATTGGGCCTTTCTAATTGGGCTTTAGTGTGTGGCTTGGAATGATATCAAAAGGAACCAATAAGACACTAGCTCCAATGGGCCTTGGGTATTCTATCAACTCTTGACAAATCCAAAGTTACCATTAATTATATTTAATACCACTATATAAATATAATTGTACTCTTGGCCTTATTAATAAATTATATCCCAAGACTTTATTATACATGCAACCTCTTCATAAAATATTCGTAGTAATACAAAGTCATGAATGTAGACTACCACTTTGTTAATTACTACATCTTAATCTTTGAGTACCCGATTTAATCCTTTTAAGTTATTCATCATATATTTATAAAATCCAATTCCATAAATATATACTTTAGTATATCCTTACTAAATTGGTTAGGCCTAACACTCTGAATAACCAAACCCATTAAACTTATCTCAAGGGAATATTTTATATCTCCGTTAAGAGATTATGAATTCCATCTTGAGAATATATGTTCCATCAACACTAAATGTGTCTGCCCAACATACTGAGGTTTTGTTCGTGACTTTAGATCTCACTCTTGATATATCAAAGCAATCTACACTTCATAATCAGGTCCATTATTCTCTCAGGATTAAGAGTTCATGCAAATAGAAGTCGTGAGATTTATTATTCATTTGACAGTCGTTAGGAGAATAATAAATCTCACAGCGGTCCAGTTCAATATGTCTTAACTCTTAAAACATATCAACTAGAAGTCTCCACTTCCATGATCAAGACAAATCATCTTAGTTAATATGTTATAGTCTTCGCAGATGAAATGCCCAATTTCATCACCGACTACAAACTATAATTCTGAGTTTAAAAAGAACTTGTGATCTATATCTTCCGTGACTATATCACATAAATCACATACTATGCATCTCATGGACTATATGATAATGTCCAAATATTCATATTACCATTATTTTAGATAAAAATAAAACAACTTTATTAATCATAACATTAAGTCATACATAATGTCATACATAGCATCATACAATAAGATTTAGGGGCACTTATCCTAACAATCTCCCACTTGCCCTAAAGACTATTGTGCACTAATCTAACTCTCATTCCCTCCAAATATGACTCAAAAGTCCTTTGTGGCAAGATTTTGGTAAAGGGATCCGCTAGATTACTTGCACTATCAATCTTTGCTACTACTACATCTCCTCGAGCAACAAAGTCTCGAATTATGTAATACTTTCTCTCGATGTGCTTTCCTTTCTTGTGATTCCTTGGATCCTTGGATTGTGCAACCGCTTCACTATTGTCGCAAAACAATGTGATGGGAACTTACTCCATTCTTACAACACCAAGATCAAAAAGAAATTTATTGAACCAAACAGCTTCCTTTGCCGCCTCACAAGCGGCAACATATTTAACTTCCATGGTAGAGTCTGCAATACAAGATTGCTTAACACTCCTCCAACTAATGGCTCCACCTCCTAAGGTGAACACACAACTTGAAGTGGACATTTTGAAATCAAGATCTGACTGAAAATATGAATCTGTATAACTAATGGGAATCAAATCCCCACAATGGTAAACAAGCATATAATCTCTTGTTCTCCGTAGATACTTGAGAATATACTTTACAGCTTGCCAGTATTTAAGTCCTAGATTTGATTGATATCGGCTGACCATGTCAACTGAATAACAGATATCTAGCCTAGTACATAGCATGGCATACATGAGACTTCCCACTACAAAAGCATAAGGAACTTGTCTCATCATATTTTCTTCCTCAAGAGTCTTAGGCCTTTGCATTAGACAGAGGAACTCTATGTCTAAAAGGAAGTAATCATTTCTTAGAGTTTTGCATGCTAAGCCGTTCTAGAACCTTATCTATATACCCAGTTTGTGATAAACCTAACATCTTATTCTTACGATCTCGCCAAAGCTTGATCCCTAGAATAAAGTTAGTTTCACCCAAGTCCTTCATTTCAAATTGGCTTAACAACCAAAACTTTACCGATGACATTACCCCTACATAATTTCCAATGAGTAGAATATCACCAACATAAAGCACTAAGAACATTACTACTTTATCTTGATGTCTTTTGTACACACATGGTTCATCAAGATTTTGTTCAAAATCAAATAATTTGATTGCTTGATCAAATCTGATGTTCCATGACCTAGATGCTTGCTTAAGACCATAAATGGACCTTTTCAACTTGCATTTTATATGCTCTTGGTTCTTTGCTATGAAACCTTCTGGTTGCATCATATAGATTTCTTCTTCAAGATTTCCATTAAGAAATGCAGTCTTAACAACTATTTGTCAAATCTCATAATCATAATGAGTAGCAATGGATAAGAGAATTCTGATAGATTTAAGCATGGCTACTGGCAAAAAAGTTCCATCATAGTTTGTGTATACCCTTTCACCACTAGTCTTGCTTTAAAAGTTTCAACATCTTCCTCTTGTAAACCCATTTGCAACCAACAGGTTTAATACCGTTACACGCCTTTACAAGATCCCATACTTGATTGGAATACATAGAATCCAATTCAGATTTCATAGCTTTGACCCAATGATGTGCATCTATATCATTCATTGCCTCATCATAAGTGTAGAGATTCAATTCAGCCTTTTCTGTGATAGCTTCATAAGTTTCTCCCAAACCTATAAATCTTATAGGAGGCTGAACAATTCTCCCACTACGATGAGGCACCTATGTACTAGTCATCTCATGAGTAATATCTTGTGGTGTATCCAATACAGCCACATCATTCATAGTTTCATCCATTAGTTGTTCAATTACAGGTTCATCTAATTCAGCCAATACAACTTTACTTCTAGGATTAAAATTATTCATATAATCATCTTCCAAAAATTTAGCATGGGTGCTAACAAACACTTTGTTATCCTTATGATTATAGAATAAATAACCATTGGTTTCCTTTGAATACCCTAAAAATATGCATACTTCCGTTTCAGCTTCCAAGTTATCAGACTTCCCTTTCAACACATGCATTGGACATCCCCAAATGTGGAGATATTTCATACTAGACTTGTGCCCACTCCACAATTCCTTAGGTGTGTTAGGAATAGATTTTGATGGAATTAAATTTAAATATGCATAGCAGTTTTTAGTGCATATCCCCAAAAGGAAATTGGTAAAATTGAATAACTCATCATGGACCTAACCATTTCCAAAAAAATCCTATTCCTTCTTTCCGCTACACCATTTTGTTGAGGAGTTCCAGGTGCAGTCAATTAGGAGACAATCCCATTTTGAATTAAGTAATCCTTGAAATCCCCAAGAAGGTATTCGCCACGTCGATCAGATTAAATGGCTTTTATGCGTTTACCCAATTGATTTTCTACTTCAGCCCTAAACTCTTTAAACTTTTCAAAGGTTTCGGACTTCTGTCTCATTAGGTACACATAACCATATCTTGAGTAATCATCCGTAAAAGTGATGAATTACTCATAACCTCCTTTTACTTGGGTTGACATAGGACCACATACATCTGTATGAACTAATTCAAGCAACTCTTTGGCTCTTCTACCTTTTGCATTGAAAGGTTGTTTGGTCATTTTACCTTCCAAACAAGATTCGCAAACTAGAAATCCATCAAAGTCCATGGGCTGTAAAAGTCCATCTTTGATTAGTCTTTGAATCCTATTTGAATTAATATGACCTAAATGCAAGTACCATAGATATGCATCACTAGTAGAACGAAACTGTCTCTTTAATGATTTTACATGAGAGCTACTATCTAATTCAGTATTGCATAATTCATGCTTGTCATGAGTTAAAATGTAAAGATCATCCACAATATTGCCAGAACAGATAAACACTTTATCCTTCTTTATTACAACATTGTCTTTTAGGATAACATAATATCCATGTTTACCTAAATAAGTTGCAGAAATTAAATTCCTACGAACATTAGGTACATACAAACAGTCTTCCAATATTAAAATTCTAGACTCAAAGCATAAAGTAAACACTCCAACAGCTACAACTGGTATTCTGCTCCCATCAGCCAAAGTAAGAAACAATTCCCCTTCATTCAGCTTTCGAGTCTCCTGAAACCCCTGCAAAGTGTTACAGATGTGATTAGTACAACCTGAATCCACACACCAAGAATCCGTGGGATTCTGTACCAAACATATTTCAAGAAGGAATGTACTTTTCATATCTTTATTCTTGGCAGCTTTGAATATTGAACAATTCCTCTTCTAATGTCCTTTCTTACCACAATGGAAACACTTTCCTTTGGTTTTCTTTCCTTTTTTGGCAACTCCTAAGGCAACTTGTTTACCATCTCTCTTGGTGAAGTCTTTCTTCTTCTTCTTCTTTTTACCTTTGCCTTTCGACTTAGGTTGAAAAGTAGAAGCTTCAGCCATATTGGCATCAACACTAGAAGTACCAAGGATGCCTTCCGCCACTACCAACTCATTCATCAATTCAGACAATATATAAACATTTTTGTTCATATTATAGTTAAGCCTAAATTCCTTGAATGATTCCAGTAGTGACTGGAGTATCATATCCACTTGGGATTCTCCATCAATATCGGCACCTAAAACTTCCAATGTATTCAGATTAGAGATCATCCTTAGACAATGCTCCCTCACTGAAGTACCTTCAGCCATTTTGGTATTATAAATCTGCCTTATAGTTTCTTACCTTGCAAAATGGCCTTACTCACCAAACATCTCCTTCAAACTTAGCATAATGTCCGAAGCTAGTTCTACATCCTGCATTTGATGCTGTAGAACATTTGAAATAGATGCTAAGATATAGCACTTAGCCATCTCATTAGATTTCTGCCAACGATCATATCGCTGTTTTTCCTCAAGATGAGCATCTAATGATGGAAAGCTAGGACATGGTTGAGTGAGCACATATTTGTGCTCTTCAGCAGTAAGAATAATGTCTAAATTTCTTTTCCAGTCAACATAGTTGGATCCAGTCAGTTTGTTTTGATTAAGAATAGCAACAAGTGGGCTAAATGATGCCATGATTTAAATCTGAAAATAATAAACATGAATATAATAAGTAAACTGGACATTATCAATTTAGCATATAAGCATATAATATAGAACCTTAATAAAACCATAAAATAATATATGCAACGACAACCCAATCCATGTCTATAATTCCTTGATAGCAAGTTTATTATAAACACATTAATTGGTTGAGAAATATTCTCATTATTAATGTTATCATGATAACTCTTACCAAACAAAAATAATATGTCGTTTTGCCTTTAGCCTCTAAGTAATAATGACATAGCTCCTTTGGGAGGTTAACATTACACTTAGTCTAGTGTACACCATTATCTAGAATCATGTGTAGCCACATTTCATCTCCCTTATAATGTTTAAACTTGTAATACCATGGAACAAAACACCCTCCTTTGGGATCGCTAGGCATATACGCAAGACGAGATGTTTGTTCACACAACTTTAAACGGGTAAGTTCAATTTTATAGTACTATGAAGTAAACACCCTCCTTTGGGATCGCGAGGCATATACACCAAGACGAGGTGTTTACCCACACTACTATGAACCGATAATGGAGGCTGTGAGATCCAACCCTTATATCTCTCTCCCACTAGATATTTTAAATTAAAGGTTTTTAAGATCAAGAATAATAATAATGCTAGACACCTTGAAAACATAATTCTAATCTCATTAGAAATAAATTTCATAATCCTAGAATTAACTAGATAGCATATATATTCATGTATCTCCATACAAATTGTAACACATGAAAACACACTTTAATATACAAATCCAAGACATCCAAGGCATATAACACATGCTAGAAAGATTGTATCACTTCCTTATATCAATAATTTGAATGCATATGAACCCATATAAATAATATATATATATATATATATCTTATCAATGCATTCAAAGAAGACAAAAGAATGATACATTAATTAAAATTTTGCATGTAAACCTATATTATATATATATATATATATATATATTATGACAATCATCACACCTTTTATATATATATATATAAATATATATATATATATATATATATTATATATATATAATATAGTATATTGCTTCAATCCGTATATATATAAAAAAGGATACATAATGATTCATCCAACACATATATATAAAGGCTTATATATTCTTCAAATCTATATATCTATATATATTACTAAAAGCTAAAGCGTAGCGTTTAATGCTGCTGCTCTTACGTTATGCCACATCAGCTGCCACGTCATTTTTTTTTTTTTTGATATAATTTGTCCTACAATTTTAAAATAGTTTTTACAATTTTTAGCCCTATAAATGTAGTCCACTACTTATTTATTTATTTACTTCCATTATCACCCTATAATAAATTCAACCCTCTACTTATTTATTTACTTTCACCATGTCATTATCCTATTTCTTTCCAATTTTTCCCTAATTTTTTTAACATTTACTTTTTTTTTTTAATATTTACACTTACTCCAACCTTTCTCTCTCTCTTACCTTTTCATCTCCCTCTTACCTTTTCATCTCCCCACTACCATCTACTTTAATATCACTTTTAATCTTTCCTTTCATCTTCTCTTATTTTGTCTCTTCTTATTCACACCATTTCACTATAAATTAGTCATTCTTTTCCATTCTCTGTATAGTTTTTTTCTCATAAAAAAATGTTCTCTCTCTCTCTCTCTCTCTCTCTGTTGATTTTTTTTATTTTTTATTTTATTTTACTTTCATCTCTGCTTTAGGTTTATAATTCTTAACTAATTGCATAACTTTTTGGAATCAACGTTTGGTCTGTATGATGTCATTGATAAATCTTTGTTGTAGAAAGGATATGATGGTGAAATACTTCAGTTCCCTAGGATTGCTTGTAGCTGTATTCAGCCTTGTACCTATAGAAGGCCAATGATGCTTAAAGTGTGCATGAAATCAAAGGCTATCGGGGAGAGAGATGGCCTCGCTGTTAAAGAATATTTTGAGGTACTAATGCAACCTAAATTTGCCGCTGCTATCATTAAAAAGGATGTAATTGTCATGGTTCATAGTAACTGACGATGCTTGAAGTGTGCATAAAATTAAAGGCTATAGGGGAGAGGTGGCCTCGCTGTTAAAGATGATTTTAAGTTACTAATGCAACCTGAAATTGTCACTGCTATCATTGAAGAGGATGTGATTATTACGGTTCATACCAACTGACCATGAATCATGTATATATCATGTATATGTTGTAAGTGAAATACTAATATCAAGTATATACTCTTGCAATTCTACACAATTAATCTCTTTGTTTATGTGTCATTTCAGTGTTTTTTGAATATAAAGAATGTCAACAATAATGATCTTATGGGAAAAGTTACATAAAATATTGAGATTTTTTTTTTTATATTACAATCTACTAAAAATGCTTTTTAAATATTTAAAACCTTTCTATTTTTTATATTACTAGCATGTTTAACAAAAAAATATAAATAGATTATTTACTTTATACATTCATCTTTGGTGGTTTAACATTATATATAATTTTACCTTTACATATTTATCTACTTTAATTTAGATGTTTATAAGTAAATAATATTATCAATGAAGATTAAAAAAAACCAAAAATGATGTCTATACATATCTATACTATATATAATAATGGAGTTTTGTAATAAATTTTATAAAGTTCTTTATGCACTACCTCTTTAGCATCTTTTCTTTTCTTTTTTGTTTTTTGTTTTTTTTTTTTTATTTGCAATTCTTACTTTGTTCAACTTTTCATCTTCTTCAATTATTGTCTTTTTAGTTCAATATTTCATCCCCTCGAATAATTTTTTTTTTAATTTTCCTTTGATTTTCTTTAGATTTAAAAAAAAAATTCCATTATATCTTTTTCAATAGTTTCACTTCATTCAACCTTTCATCTACTTCCACCCTTTCTCTTCCATCTTAATTTTCATATAAATTTCTTCTTACTTCATTTACACCTCTCTCCCCTATTTTTTCCAAGTTATCCACGACAAAAAGGTCAATACTCTCTCTCTTTCTCCAATTTTGTTTCTCTTTTGGTTGATTTTTTTTATTGTTTCAACCACTTTTTCTTTTTTCTACTAATGGTTCTTTTTGTTATTGCTGTATTATTCTTATTATTTATTTATTTCCATCTCATTACTAGAAAAAAAAAATGTAATTCAATTTTGGGATTTCATGATGAATGAGTTTGAGTTTTCATGGTCTCAAAACTATTCAAATATGTTTTTTCTTTTTCAAAATTGATTTAAATTGAGCATTTGATCATGTTTGTTAAATTGCTTTATGGTTGCACTTCTCTAGATTGCAGGAATGTTACTTTCAATATATTTGTCATAATGTTTTTCTGTATGATGATTAACTTCAATGTAATGTTTTCCTTTTTGGTCTTTATTTTATAGTAGGCATGTTATTCATTTTTAACAAAGATAAATTGTTATTGTTCACCTTTTCCTATCGTTTTATATGTTGACCTAAATTTCATTTTTATCTTTATTTTTTTTGTCAATTTCTTGACAGATATCAACAATTAAGCCTTGCAATCATTGGAAGCTTTTTATTCTATTGAAGTTCATACCAATCAATTGGTAATTATTGTTTTTTCTTAGAACCTTTTGAAGGAAAGGGGAATAAATTTGTTGTTTTTCTTGGGTGGTGCTTGATAATTTGCTTTTTATGGTTCAACACACATTAGCTATATAAGATTTCTCTTTCCTTATATTAATAATTTGTTGTTTATTATTTCATTGGACTGTTTGGTGTCCCAAAAATTGTGGGCCAATGGAAGAGAAAACAAAGTAGAGTTTGAAACTTTAATTTTTTTTGTTGTATAAAACTTGGGGTGTAACAATTTAAATCTTTTTATCTTAATGAAACTCTAATTCTTCAAAGCACACCAACTTAAGTAGATTGTTGTGTTGTGGCAGGAATTTTTGTATTTTGGACCTTAGTTGGCCTATTTGGTTTACGAACAACTTTGGGGATTGTTTATATTTTGAGAAATTGTTTGGGAATTTAGGAGTGAGGAAATTCAAAGAACTGAATTCTTTTAAACTTCCATTAGTATCTAACTTTAAGCTAATTGTTATGCGAATGGGGAAACTAATTGGTTCTTGATTCTTGAATATCTATCTATAATATTGTGTACATGAACAACAATTGGGTTTTCAGTTTTAGATTTTGGATTATGCTACTTTCTTTCAACAACCTGATTTTCTTTTTGGAATTGTTTCCTATTGAAGGTCTAGAATATTGTGTACATGAGTTTTAGACAAAACATAACAATACTCCTATACTTGAGTTTTAAATTTCATATTTTTCTATTTCTTTCCTTATTAAACATAATATGATATAGTTGATGTGATGCAATGAAGATAGGAGCAACTGCTATTTTTGGAGCACAGTAGCTGATACATTATGATAATTTCCCGTAGCCATTTAAACTTCATGACTTGGAATGCTAATAGCCATCTTCTCTAAGGCAAAAACAATTGGTCGAGTTCAATAAGTTTGCCACTAACTTTGACCACAACATCATGATAATATAAGTGACTCACACACTTACAATTCGTATATGCACTATTTTGATTCTTTGTGGAAATTCAAAACATTGATAAAATGAATGTAATGGCAAGTGGGTGATTTGTATATAGACACGTTGATGAATGTGTATAGTGGACATAAGTAGAATCAATGGCATGTGTTTGCGAATTTGGTCTTTGATGGAAATTAGTATAAGTGAAGGTCTATTAAATTTTTACCTCTTTATCTCCACACTATTCTCTACTTGACTGTCTTTATCTTCCCACTACTCTCTACTTTAAGTATTTTATTTTAACTCTTCTTCTCCTCATTTTATTCTGTATAAATTCGATATCATTTCTTCCATTCAATCCATATTTTCCCCACAAAAAAATTGTAAATACTCACTCTCTCTCCCTCTCCCTCTCTTGTGGATTTTTGTTCTTTCTTATAATTCTGATTAAGGTTGATGGTTTTTTATTTTTAAATATGTGTTTTGGTTTTTTTTTTTTTTTCCCATTACAAAGTCTTCTCTCTCCCTTTTAAAGCTGTGGTTGAATTTTGATTTGGGTTAATACTTAGTTTTTTAGAAATAGGAATTTGAGTTTATGTCAAAACACATTCTACATGGTTATGAATTTGAATATACTTACCAATTTTGAGTAATAAATTATATAAAATATGTCTTTTATTCCTTTTTTTTCATTTTAATTTTTGTTAAGATAACATTGTAATTTTGTGATGAATTTTTATTATTATGATAATCTCGTTATTCCTTAAGGGTGCGTTCATTTGGAAGGAAAATAGGGAGGATGGAAATAGGGTGGAAAATACTGTTTTCCACTGTTCGTTTGGGGAAGGAAAATAGGGAGGATGGAAAACTTGAGAGAAAGTTTTCTCTCCTAGCACTCTTTTTTTTTTTTTTTTTCCCTTCCAAATTAGAAGGCAAATCTGGAGAGAAAAATTCTATAGTAGCACTTTTACAAAAATAACCTCTTCCCACTTATTTTTTTTCAACGTTTTTTTTTTCTTCTTTTTTTTCTTTTTCTTTCAAAGTTGACCTGAAAGTTTTTTTTTTTTTTTTCTTTTCAACGTTAACAACATTGTTGTTGTTGTTTTTTCTTTTTTTTCCTTTTCTTTTCAACGTTACTGAACAACGTTGGTTTTTTTTTTTTTTTTTCTTCTTCAACGTTATTGAACAAATGTTGTTTTTGTTTTGTTTTTTTTGTTTTTTTTCTTTTCTTTTCAACTTTAACTAAACAACGTAGGTTTTTTTTTTTTTTTTTCCTTCTTCAACGTTACTGAACAACGTTGTTTTTTTTTTTTTCTTTTCTTTTCTACTTTACTGAACAATGTTGTTTTTTTTTTTTTTTTTTCAACGTTACTGAATGTTTTTTTTTTTCAACGTGACCTGATCTAATTTTTACATTATAATAATATAAATTTATATATATGATGTGATAAATTTTATATTATTTAATGATTAGAAATAAATCTATTTCTTACATATTATGTAATAAGGGTATAATAGTTAATTTATAAAATTTACATTTTCCATCCTTTTCTTTTTCTCTCCAACTGAACACAAGAGTTTTCCATCCTCCCACTTTTCCACTCCCCCAACCGAACACACAAGAGGGAAAATTAAATATTTTCCATCCTCCCACACTTTTCTATCCTTCCACTTTTCCACTCCTCTAACCAAACGAACCCTAAGAGATGATAAATTTGAATAATAAATTTGAAACTTATAAAGTTTAGTTGTACATCAAATATAACACACTACAACAGAAGTTAGAAAAATATAGTTCATTTTAAAAAAAAAATATTAATCAAACATACAAAATATAATAGTATCATATATTTGTACTTTGTAGATATAAAAAGATGAAAAATACTTGTAGAAATTTAAAAATAAATAAATAATATTTGAAGTAAATGTTAATTTATATATTACACTTCATTACAAAATATTTATATATTCCCACGCATCGCGTGGGTCTGCGGCTAGTATTGTATAATAGCCAAGCGATGCATGGACTTAAAATCACACACATGGAACACATGACTGCTATACGGATTCAAAGGCATGCATCCAAGCCACAATATATGATTGATAACATTCATCATTTTGACTTTATATATATATATATATATATATTCAATAAGGCAATCTGAATCAGTGCGTTGGTCCATTCAAATAAAGTAGTTATTGTCCGTTGACAATAACGATTCTCAACTGCAATTGATATTCAAAAAATGTATATACACGGCCATACATTGTTTTGAAGACAGAATTCCATATTAAAAGGAATTCACTTCACATCAACGCAAAGTCAATCTCCAAAACTAAATTATGAACGTGATCATATAGAACAATTACTGCAGATTCAAGAATCTCATAACATCAAGAAAATTATTTTCTTTGATTCTAAAACTCAAACACATGTTATACAAACATGAGATGAAAACCTAGCTCTGATACCAATTGTTGAAGAATTTGATTTTGTATCTCATACAAAACATACAGCGGAAGCAACAAAAATGGATCTATTTCACTTATGATTGATAACATGTACTATGTAAATTTCAGAATTTAAGAACGAGATTGCGTACATTGGTGCGGTGAAATTCAAAACAAAATATTAGAAGTACTTGGGAACATTTTTAATTTTCACTCCAATTCCACTTTGCGCCCAAGGAGTGTGGTCTCTCAATCAGTTTCTAAGGAAAAATAATTGAGTAGCTTCACTCGCACATACACACCACTTCACAATGATGTCTCTTTTTTTTTCTCTAAAAAAAATTCTGTATGTTTCTCCCTTTATAACTAACTGATTATCTAATTGGGCTGACCTATTGAGCCTTTCCAATTGGGCTTCAGTGTGTGGCTTGGAGTGGGACCAAAAGGGACCAATAAGACACTAGCTCCAATGGGTCTTGGACTTTTCTATCAACTCTTGACAAGCCCAAAATTACCATTAATTATATTTAATATCACTATTTAAATATAATTGTACTCTAGGCCTTATTAATAAATTATATCCCAAGACTTTATTATACATGCAACCCCTTCATAAAATATTCGTAGTAATACAAAGTTATGAATGTAGACTGCCACTTTGTTAATTACTACATCTTAATCCTTGAGTACCTGGTATAATCCTTTTAAGTTATTTATCATATATTTATGAAATTCAATTCCATAAATATATACTTTAGTATATCCTTACTGAAGTGGTTAGGCCTAACACTCTAAATAACCAAACCCGTTAAACTTATCTCAAGGGAATATTTTATATCTCCGTTAAGAGATTATGAATTCTATCTTGAGAATATATGTTCCATCAATACTAAATGTGGCTGCCCAACATACTGAGGTTTTGATCGTGACTTTAGATCTCACTCCTAATATATCAAAGCAATCTACACCTCATAATCAGGTCTATTATTCTCTCAGGATTAAGAGTTCATGCAAATAGAAGTTGTGAGATTTATTATTCATTTGATAGTCGTTAAGAAAATAATAAATCTCACAGCGGTCCAGTTCAATATGTCTTAACTCTTAAAACATATGTTACAGCAGGTCTTGGAGTTGAAGACAGAGTTAGAGAAGGCCAAGGAGGCAGCTAGGGCGGCCCAAGAGACTGAGGCCCACCTAACAGAGGAGCTTGCTGGGGTTTGCAGGGAATACTGCCAAGAGGTATGGGCCGAGGCCCTGAACCTGGCTAGAGTTCCTGCCACCTCAAATCTGAGGAGGGACGAGAATGTCTACTACCCTAAAGACCTCAGAGAAGTTCCTACAGCACCTTTGGGCCCTGAAGTTGATGCTGCCGTTGCAACAACTGTGACTGGGGTAGCTGCCTAGCCCTCAAGTCCCTCTTCCCCTTCCTAGTCTTCGCTTCTATGATCAAGACAAATCATCTTAGTTGATATGTTATAGGCTTCGCAGATGAAATGCCCAATTTCATCACCGACTACAAACTATAATTCTGAGTTTGCAAAGAACTTGTGATTTATATCTTCCGTGACTAAATCACATAAATCATATACTATGCATCTCATGGACTATATGATAATGTTCAAATATTCATATTACCATTATTTTAGATAAAAATAAAACAACTTTATTAATCATAACATTAAGTCATACATAATGTCATACATAACATCATACAATAGGATTTAAGGGCACATATCCTAACAGTTTGGCACTCATCATGAGTGAGTTTTGACATTGTGTTACTGAAGTAGCTGGAGCTGATTTCTCATGCATCTGAGAATTGTCGAGTGAATCACCATGGCTGAGGTAGTCCCAATACTGCTGGGAGTGTCCCATTCTCCCTAAATGTAGGCTTGTTGACTTCTTCCATTATCAATGTGGAACTCAAACTTCGAGGGAATGCTTTAAGTCGATTGCAAGATTGTCGGATGATCTTGCAAAAAAATTGCGACTGTGGCTCTTACTAAAGCTCAACATGCTAGCGTGACTATCGTCTGGAAGTCCATTCAAATGGAAGAGACTGTGAGAAAAAAGCTGCCCGAGTGTGGCATTTTCCATGGTCTCTCAATCACTTGCAACATGGTGAGATTTTTAACTGAAGGGTGTGAAGATTCACGTATCAAGAAACCCAAAGACATCCCAAGATACTTGGAGAAAGAAAGGATTTTTTTTAGGAAGACTTGAAGGAACCACCTAATCTACCTGAAGGTGAAAGAAGATTTTCTGAGGGAAACCCAAAGGAAACACCTAAACTACCCGAAGGTGGAAGAAAGCTTTTTCTGAGGAATACTCGAAGGAAAAACTTACTAAGGAAAGCTAAAGAAACCAAGCTCAAGCTAGTTGATCTTGTTTGAGAGATGTTGGGTTCTCTTTACCCTTTTAGGATGCTTTGACAATAGTTTGCAAGTTGTAAGAATCGATCCCAACCCCGGTTGAATTCCTCTCCTAAACTTGCAGTAACTAGTCTTCATGGATAATGTGGGGGAGGTGGATTTTTAGCGGTTTTATGGTAATGAGACCACTAAAAATTTGCCCTAGTATCATATTGAAAGCACCTAAAGGCTCAGCCTTCTTCTAGTCCATATGAACATCTTGTGGATTGCTAATCCCACTGTAGACACTCGATTTTGCACCCATAATTTAATCAAGGAAGATGACTAGAGTGACCATTTCTTATAATCTCAAAACAGATCCTATATAATATCTTGACACATTTGAAACGGTTTATTAGGAAAAAAAAAATTGTCACATAATATAGGGAATTATATTAAGGAAATTGAATATGAAAAAAATTAGCAACATTTTTGCTGCCATAATGGGTTTGGAAGAGCCTGGATCATAGAGAGTAAGATTGTTGTTATGGATTTGTTGTCATAATCAATAATTATCAATATTAAATATTAAATAAATTTGTTTAAATGGAAAGAAAATAATGTTTTTTAAGGATGTATGATATTTGTTTCAATGTATAAAGCATTGTTATCGGTCAAAAAATGGTAAAAATGGAATGAGAAAGTTAAGGAGTAATATTGGTAATTTATGGACATGTATTTAAGAAGAAAAAAAAAGTGGGTTTGGATTAGGTCCAATGCTTCCAGTGCATTGGACCCGATCAGATTGTGACACGTGTCCAAAAATGGGCACATGACCCATCTCAATCAAAAAACTCCCAAAAAAAAGTAAGATGTTATATACTTCTTTTCTGAATATAGTGTTCTAAACAAATTATTCCTAATATATTTCTTCTTCTTAACTTACAACGTTTTATCAATTATTTGTAACCATAACCATCATTGCAAAACTTTTGAAAATTAAAGTTTTCTTGTGAGTCATGTCTTCCTCTTCCTTTATTAAACCTTGATTCCAAATTTGAATCACATTTTGAATCTAGTCACTCATGACTTAGGAATTTGGCTAAACTAGATTGTGTCCGCGTTCAAGTCAAACCTTTTTTTTTTTTTTTTTTTTTTTTGAGAAACAGGTCGGCAATGAAAATTTATTTAATTGCTAAAAAATCAGATACATAAAACTTATATATATCTGGAGGAACGGACTCCATCCAAACTAATACTGAAAAAGAAAATCTCGCTCTCTTGGCTAGAGCATGTGCCAAAGTGTTGCCTTAGTTAATGAGAAAATCAAGCAATCTAAATGTATTCTAAGAATTAAAACTTATCCTAATAGGGATGTATTTATATGTGCTAGTTTCCTCTTTTCTTTTTTCTTAGAGTATTTTTATAAAAATAATAATTTCAATTAAAATAGTCATTTAAGTAATTGATGGCAGGGAAAAATGCCCATACACCCTTGAATTTCGAACTAGTAACCAAGACACCTCCTAAACTTTTTAAACTTTTTTATTAGCCAATTTACTCCCTAAACCATAAACACTTGCCAAATCAATACTCTAATTAGTTTCACATTAAATCACTAACAGAATAAGAGCATGTTAGAAGCACATGACCTTTAAGAACTAACTAAATCACTATTTACATGATAGAAAAAAGAGAGACGGTAGAACCACCAGAGTTGATGTCTTGTGAGAATATTCCCTAACTGTCACGCAATTCATTTTCTTCAGCTGGAAGGTTCAAATCCTGATACCTAGTTGATGTCTTGTGAGCCTGTTTGGCCATCTCTGAGATTTTAGGTTGCCCCAGAGAGTCATTAACACTGACAAGCTTCCTTTTATTAAAAAAGCTTGGATTAGAGATGTCGTTTCTCATTGTATCGGATACATTCATGCTCTGGCTTTTGGTGTTGTCTCCAAAGGCATGTCCAATTCTAATCTGCATTGGCCACCATTTTATTGATAAAATTCTTTCCGCAGAGTATTTTGAGGGTTCCCTTCTGACAATGTGAAGATAGTTGCGTTTTTGAGAATGTTGAAGTTGTCATGAATATCGTGTTATTGATGATGATTTCTCTTCCATGTGAGTCTAGAAGTTTACCAGTCTGAATAGCTTGAGACAAACTATTTTGAGCCAGAAAATCAGCTTTATCTACATTTTCAAGGAAGGCAATGGACAAGGGTTTCTTGGTTAACTCCTCAGCAAGACAATCAACAAGAGTTTTCCCCCCTGAACTTTATATCATAATCATTCATTTCTCGCTGACCAAAGATTGTGTTTAAATTAATCATCCCATCTTGGGAACTCAGATCCATAGACATAAAATTTTCCTGGCTTCCATGTAATTTCTCAGCAAGGGCAAGAGCTATTTTCTTCTTACCAAGCCCATCTGGTCCAACAAAACTAAACCATATATCTGCTCTCAGACTTGCTCCTTGGCATTTTTTACTTCATGTTTGGATGCAGTCTATTGTTTGGCTAATAACACAAATAGCTTCGTCTTGCCAACTAACCCTCTCAGTCAATGCTAGTGTCTTCAGGTGTGTATAGTTTAGGAAGTAAATTGGTCAATAATAAAGTTCAAGGAGTGTCTTGGCCACTAGTTCGAAGTATAAGAAGTATTTGCGCATTTTTCCCAGCATATAAACTCCATGATTTTGATACTTATATCTTTCAACTCCTCATTATCGTCAATATCTGCCATGTTGACTATTCACCCATTAGTTGCTCAATTCAATGAGCATTGAAATGCTTTTCATAATCATACCCAATTCCATAGCCAAGAATTATTGTGCTTATTATCAAACATTTTAATACATTACTATTATGATAATCATGCAATAAGAAATTATTAGGTCCACTGAGAGAATTGTTAATGTAGCCCTTCCAACCAATGAAATGACACTTATACAAATATGTGAGTCAGATTCCTAATCAGCACAATAATTTAAAAAAAAAAAAACACTTGGTGATGTCACATTTGCATAGATGGCAGCGTTTTATTGGTTAGAAGTCCACTGGGAGTGGACCTAATAATTTCTCCAATTTTACAGCTCATGTACTAAAATTTTGAAATTCATTTGAAACCTGAAATTAAATGGAAAGGTCATGCATGAGTAATATTAGTATTTATGTTAAATTTAGCTATAATTAGTTTAGACATTTTGATAGTATTGCAGGTCGTATATTGGTAGTATATTACATAAGTAGAATTGTCACATTTGGAAATGACATGGCATGATCAATATTAAATTTAGCTATAATTAGTTTAGACTTTTTCAAATTATTGCAGGTTGTATATTGGTGGAACATTGCATAAATAGAATTGCCACATTTGGAAATGGCATGACATGATCAATATCGAATTTATTTAGTTATAATTAGTTTAGACTTTTTGATATTATTGCAGGCCATTTGACTAATAATATATTACTTAATACAGATTTTGATTAATACACCCTTAAAAGATACTGTTTTTATTTATTTTTTAAAAAAACATGTAAATTACATATTTAGTCCTTATCCTTTATATCATATTTCTATTTGGTCTCTAACCTTTCAATTATGTCAATTTGGTCCTCAACATTTCAATGGCGTATCAATTTAGTCCCTGCTATAACTATTATCTCTTGGATGAAAATTGCTTAAGTAGCAAATATCCAAAATAAAATATTAGTTTATTGCCACATCAAAATAAACTAAAATTTTATTTTGGCCATTTGCCACTCAGTAATTTTCATCCAAGAGATAACAATAATGACTAAATTGACACAGTACTAAAAGATTAGGGACCAAATTGACGCAATTAAAAGGTTAGGGATCAAATTGAAATTTGATGTAAAGATAAAAACCAAATACGTAGTTTACCCACACAAAGAAAGAAACCCGACCTAGACCTGACTTACCTGCCCTAGACCCAACCCAAGTGTGCGGGTTTTAGGTGAATGAGAGTTTGGGCCAATTCTATTAGGTTGAGTGAAGATCGGATTGGGTTCAGACCCAACCCGAACCATGCTTAGCCCTAACAGCTATCAAATTGGAATCGCACAAATTAATAGTAGGTAGCGTGTATCCATGAACACCGCACCACCACCATGAATGGGCATCAGTATTTTTGATACTTTTGGTGGTATTAAGGACAAGAAGTGTGCTTGCTTTGAGTTCGTCTTCGATTATATTAAGGTAATTCCGCTTTGGGTTGCAAATTGAAGTGGGTGATGGCAAATATGGCATTTCCTTTTCAGTACAAATTGTGTATGTTCTGACTTATTGTTTGGTGTATGGACAATTGTAGATTCTAGACTTGGAGGAGTCAATTTCAAAGATGAGATGGAGTTTTAGCAGGCATTTGTATTTGTGATTTTTTGCCGATGCCATCACTTGACAATACCACTAGCAAGACCTCTTTGACTTTGCTAAACCTTGTATGGGATTTGAAGAAGACAAGGAGGCGTTCATGGATACCCCACTTTGCTAGTGCCAGAGGCTTTCTTTGATTTTGTAGGTTGCTGTGTTTGTGTGTGTTTTTCTTGAATATGTGTTTGAGGAGTGTTCTTTGGGTTTGGATTGGTGGTGTTCAGATCTAATGCCCTTCTCTCTTTGGATTTTTGTGAATATGAAAATTTTATTTAAATTGATTGGCTCAAAATTATTCTTATGAAGAGGATGAATCTTCTTGAGCCAAAGCTTCAAAGTTTTACAAATATGCTTTTAGATTTTCATTTTTCATTTTTTTTTTCTTTTTTCTTTTTTCTTTTTTCTTTTTTCTTTTTTTAATGGAGAAAGTGATGAGGAGGGTTATGGAAGCCTAACAGACTTTTTCTTAGTTGGGCAAAGTGTCAAGTGTCAAGTTTTGAACCACAGGTAGGTAAGGCAAAAACGGGTATTGTAATTTGCTCAAAAACCATACACTCATACATTGCTGTTATCTAGTCATATGCATCTACTCGTTGACAGATTTGGTTTGTGTATATAATAGTAAGAGCCAGTTAAGCTCGGGTAAGAACATATAATCTGATGAACAAAATCCTAAACTCCATAAAAGGAAAATGAAATGCTCCGTTTGCGCACTAAACTATGATGCATAACAATGGAACCAAGAAGCAGATTGAACAAAAGTTCACAATAAATGATATCTTGAACGTGTACATAGGTCAACAAGATGTAAAAATCAGAAGAGGGAAAGGGATGAAGATGTTTTTTTTTTTTTTTTTTTGATAAATAACATAAGAACTTTTTATTAAAGAATAGCCAACCCAAGTACACTGGAAATGTACTACAGTAGCAGAAATTAAGGATGAGGAGATGAAGATGCTACAACCAGAGACTGTAAATTTAATGAAGAAATGCATTAGTCAATTATGTAGTTGTGTGCCAGAAAGATTACCAGTCAACTATAACTCTTCTTTCAATTCCTTTCCATTCTCAGTGGGATTAGTATTATCAACCTTGTTTTTCTCAATTTGGAGCTCTGCAATAACCTCCTCAAAAGGAGGATCTCCAGGCCTTCGAAAAGTTTGATCCCCAATCTTGATCTCATATGCCTCTGGTTGGTCCAGCAAAAACTCCCTCAACTGGGAAAAAAGCAGGTAAGGATGCAAGTGTTATGAGAACACAAATATCAGAAACTCAAGATAGACAATAATTAGACAGAAAGGAGAACACAATAATTTGAAAGGAAGCAGGCCACTATTCTAGCCCAAAACATATGCAACAGTTGAGACTGGATTTACATATTCATATTGCCAAAAGGAAGTTAGTTCTTGTTAATGATAAAGATCATTCGTTGGTTTATTACGATAAAAAAGAAACAAAAAGATCATATGTCCTGAATTGGCATTCGCCACTTGACTCATAGAAGAGACACAATTGCTCTTCTCATATTTTATACAGTGGAAAGACTTGTACTCTTCAAACCTCATCTCTCCAGCCCCTCTTTTGAGAAGGAAACAATATCAAGAGGAAACAATTGCTGAAGATTTTGTTTATATTTGTGCAAAGAATATCCTAACACCCCCCCCCCCCCCCCCTCCCAAAAAAAAGTGCACCACATCTAACATTGATGAGAAAGCTTTCACAGGAAAAAAAAGTTACAAAATAACTAACCATTTGTATTAAGAGAAGTAAAGCATACCTCGGTTGTATCTTGGCCTCTTTCAATGGTGAACAAGATTGTGCCCAGATCAATACCCATTAATCTTGCCCCAATACCTCCAGTTTTCAGAACTTTTGTCCATTTCATAGCAGTGTCAGCTACCATATCCTGATGAAAGCAAGAAAAGAACACATCAGTTGAATCCATAGCACAAGCCTCCTTCCATTTCCTTGGTCACTCAAAAAAGACTTCAATATTAAAAATACATACATTTGTCCATCAATTTAGCGTCTGAAACAAAGACCAGCAAAAACAAAAACAAGCCTCCAATTCATGGTTCCTAGCTTCCAACAACAATTTTTTCTTTATAAGGAGTCAATTTCCAAAATCGGGCACCTGGGACATTCTGAAAATGTTTACAACCAGTGATATATATATTAGGCCATTAGCACATCCCACTCCTTCATCCTCTTAGAAAATTTCAACAGTTCCCACTTCAAACTTAAAATCAAATCAAAGTCTCATGCTTTTCTTTGAGCTAACCTGTAATCCAAATCATCTTTAAAATATATAACAATAGTCATTTGGCTGAAGAAAAATTTTAAAAACCCAGTTTCGTTCTAAAAAGCTTTCAGTAATTAGCTCAAACCTATGCTCAAATTATCAAACTCAGTTGGCCAAAACATACGTACATTATATTATATTCAGTGACTTTCACCATAGTAATCCAAGAAAGAAATAACAGAGAGAAACCAAACCCAGATTGCATTACCTCAGTCGGGGGAGACCGGAACCGGAGCTTAACGAGTCCAATTGACGACCCGGAATGCGGATTCATCATTTCGGCCTGGATATCAGCGTCTGACATCTTCCACAAATCGGAAGGCCGGAGATCGGACTCATCACCAGAGGACGTGGGTTTCTTGCCCCACTCCTTCCAGGCCTCGTCCTCCTCATTGTCGACAATGTCGTCAAGATCGTTCGTTACTTGGATCCTTCGCTTCCCCGCGCCGGCTGCCTCGGCGTGGCGGACCGGTTTGAGGTTTTGAGAGAGGAGGAAGGGCAGAATGAGGAAGAGGAGAATGGTTGTGTATTTCGCCATGAATTTGGGGGGTTTTGTGAGTGAGTGTGAAATTGAAAGAACGAAAACATGGGGGTATTTGTGTTTTAGGGTATATATATAGGTTCTGAAAGGGTCCCAGATATTTAGGTTTGATCTGTAAATATTTTTTAAAATACGTCTAAGTAAAAGTATATGTAAAACTACATATAATGTTGTTTAAAAACTAAAAAAATGTTACTCAAACAACCATACCAAATGGCCCCTTAAATACTGAAGAGTTGAGACTAAGAGTGATATAGGGTCGGGCCAAGTCAGGTTGGGTTCACTGTGACTTGTAACCCAAACAGATAGAAATTGGGTTTGCCTAGCTAAAACCTAACCAACCTGAAAATTCAAGTAGGGATGGCAATGGAAAGGAGTGAGTCTGAAGGATGGGGTCTTCGCCCCCGCCTCTCATGATTTTGTCTTACCCCGTCCCTGCCTCGCTCCGCAAGACAGGAAAAATTTTCTTACCCCATCCCCGCCCCTGGCCCGCCCCATAAAACTCTACTTCTTATTAATTTGCCCACTACTATTTCAGTTGTTTTTAATAAAATTTGTTTCGTTAATAAAAATATATTTAAAATTACAAATAAATTTATCCCATCATATCAAACTAATTTTTAGCAAAAATTGAATAATATTATTAAAATGTTTAACAAGACAATATCACAACAAAAACAAAAATCTCAAAATACAAAATCAAGGATTCAATAATATATAAATTTGTTTATAATAAAGACAAAAGAAAATGCTTAAATTGGTACCTTATTTCCAACCTTGCTAAAGAAAAAAAAAACAAAAAAACAAAAAGTCTTGTTGAGTTGAACAAAATAAGTTGATGATATGTTTTTTAAATATTAGGATTTTAGGATATGAAAAATTTACAATTTAACCTTTATCAATATAGAGCGCAGGGGGGGGGGGGGGCGGGAGGCTGGATGGATCTAAAAAGTCTAAACCCATCCCCGCCTTGCCCCATGGTGTGGGGTTAAAATCTTGCCCCATGCCTACCCCTCGCCCCTTGCAAGGCGAGGAAAAGCCACGTGGGGTGAAGCAGGAAAGGCGGGTCAAGCAGTGCGGGGAAAATTTGACATCCCCAAATTTAGATATATTATCGAGTCAATTTTATCAAGTCTCAGGTTGGACAATTTTTTTTTTTTTTTTTTTTTACAAGTTTGACAAGTTGGAAAGGTTTTTTGTACTCAACCCCAAAAAATTACTTACTATATTACTCAGACTTACCATTTAAAAGTTGTCATGGTTCTATCATTATTTTTAAGCTTCCATGTTGAAAGGATCTCCACTTTTTATGATAATAAATATTAATGTCTTTTTCTTTATCAAGTTAATGTATGTATGTGTTTAGGCAATATTTTTTTTGAAATTATTTTACTAATTTAGTGATTGACATTAATGTGAAAAGTTAAATTCAATAATTTATTTATTGTCATATAGGCTTAATGGTCGTGATTTCTTGATTAGGCAACAGATTTTTATAATTTATTTTTTCCTTGTGTACATGTTGACCCGATTCTCATTGAATGAGAATAAGTTTTACCATTTTTGTTTACATCAATACTAGGGCTTAGTTTGGAAATATACTTTCCAATAATAAATAAGATCCTTGGTATAATTAGGACAAAAAAAAACTTTTTAAAACAACAATTTGACTTTAGAGTTATTCCTTTTTTGTGAAGTCCAATTAGTTTATCATCATTCTAAACTTCATTTGGATGGAAAGTATTTTCACTATTAGTATCATTTGGGAAATTATGCTACAATAAACCACATTACGCTAAAAATTATATTTGGAAATATACCAAGAAAAGATTATTACAATTTAAATAAAAGCAATACATAAAAAAAATGACATTGAAAGTTACAGAAAAGATTAAAAAAAAATAATAAAAAAGATCAATTGGGTCGGGTTGGACCCAAGATCAACTCGAACTTGAGACAGGCCCGAATATTGGACCCGAACTCAACCCAAGCATTCATCCAATCCACCCAAGACCCTTCAGGTCAGGTTGGTCGGGTGGGTTAGGTTGGCTAGGTCTATGCTCAACCCTAGTTAAGGCATGTGTGATATGAACCTTCTAGTTCTAATTGTTGTTCTTTATTCTTTTAATAAATATGATAACATTTTATCAAATAATATGATGATTATTCTTTACATCAAACTTTAAATACCAAATCTCTTATTTAATGACAAAAAAAAATCTTATTTGACCACAAAAATCTTCATCAATTGTTGAGTTGAAGCATATGTGACATAAACCGTTTGATTGATCATTCACATTAGCTTTATGCAAAAGTCACAGTCTATTTTAGAATAATAACTTTTCCTTTTCGTTATGCATTTTTTTAAAGAAAAGTGTTACGTCTACAACGATTTTACAACACTTTTGCTACAATCATAAGTGGTAAGTTATTACTGATTCCAATTTAAACTCATCTCTGAAATTAATTTTTTGTCCATCAGTAACAACCAGCCACTTATAATTTGTTGCAAAAGTGTTATGAAAATGTTGTGGAAAAAAAATTTCTCTTTTTCAAAATACTGACTTCTAATTATTTATTTTATACTATATTTTATTAAAATATCAATTTTTATTATTATTTTTAATTGTTTCTGTAAGGACACGATTTTGCGTTCCAGCCCAAAAGTGAATGAACCAGCCCAAAAGGCCCAACAACAATGAATTTGTAGAGAGTGGGAAAGAAAGCTGGGCTAGATTGGATTAGACAATCAGCAGGATAAGCTAAGAGCACAAGAAGAATAAAACGAAAGATCTAAGTGCAATAAACTGTCATCGGCAATAGTCCAAGGAGGTTAACTTCAGTATTCACTGTTCTTAGTTTAAATACAAGCTCAATTCTTCCTTTTTCCTTCTTTTTTTTCTTTTCTCTCCTCCCTTTCTAAGAAGGATTCCTTCACATTATATAGTTCTTTCTAGATCATCTACACCCTACACTTGTCAATTATCTAAGTTTCTACTTGAGTGTGCGTCCCATCATGTATCTTCTTTGGCCTTCTGTGAGGTGCGATGGCTAAGATTACACTATTCAGGGGTCTTCTCCACATAAATGCGGTCAAAAGAGTAAGTGCAGAACATTTAATGCGATAGTGGCAGCCTTTCCTTAGATATTTTGGGGAGATACATCCTTCAATGTTAGGATCACTCCTCGGACCGTCCTTATCTATCCCAAATGTAATGGGTTACGATCTAGGATTCTACGCATTCATTTGCTTCTCCTCGGACTTGGCCTCGTCCTCGGACAGGGCTAGAGGTTCAGCGCACGGTTTTGGGCCTTTAACCCTACAAGGCCCAATACATGATCTTGGGGTCTTAATCTCTTCACGGCCTGATACATAGTCTTGGGCCCCTGTCCCCACAATAGCCCCTCAAAACTCTAGTTTTTCCCTCTTATCCGAGGAGAAAAAGTGGAGTTTTGACTTTCCAAAGGCGCGTCAGTTCATTTCTTTGCTAACATGTGTCAGATTACCGTCTCGCGTGCCTCGCGAGTGTTATTGATGCTTCGATGTTCGTGAAACGTTATTGATTACTCCAGGCGGCGCTATGTCGCGTCCATCCAACGATGAGAGACAGATCTGACGGTGGGCATTTCACCTTGAATTTTGAGCGGGACAATTCCCACTTCCTCTATAAATAGCCACCCGGGGAAATCATTTCTTCTCACTTCTCATATTTTCAACCTCTCAAGAAATTATGAGCACGCTCTCCTTAAGGTCTCCTACATATACAGACTTCTCGAGTTCTCTTTTTTCTTTTCAACAAAACCTACCTTACCCTCTTAAGAATCGGAAGGTTAATGTTCCTATTTTTCGTAAGTGTTGAAGCGTGAGTTTGCTTTCTGTAGTTAATCTTCTCCTCGGCCAAACCCCTCGGCCCTGTAGACCTCATTTTCTAGATAGCCGATTGAATTACTTCCCCTTGAGTCAATCCATATAGGTAGGTTTATGGAGTTAGTGGATTCCCCAATAAAAATAGAAATTTTTAAGAGCAAATACCAAATTCCCCGGGAAGTAGGTCTGCGATATTGTCATCCAAACCAAATAGATTTGGATAGAAGAGAGGGGGAAGTTGTCATTCCTGTGATAGCCTTCATAGAGGGAGGAATGACGCTCCCTATGGGTAGGATTACTCGCGATTATCTTTTTCACCATAGGCTGTGCCCTCAGCAGTGTGCGCCAACGTTTTCAAGATTTTAGGTAGTATCGATGCTTTAAATAGGCATCTAGGATTAAGGCTCACCTAGTATGATGTGGTACACCTGTACGAGGGCTACTCACAAACCGACGGGGGGTATTACCTCAAGTCCCGCTCGCCCGTCGTTAGACTCATTTCCTGCCTTCCTAGATCTAATAAAAATATGAAAGATGATTACCTAATAGCCTCTGGAGCGTGGCATGATGGCATCCACTGCCCTGTTAAGGAGGGGGACCCATGTGGGAAACCTCTAAGTTAGGTTTTTTAGTTAAAATCTTAGATTCTTTAGTGTTAGCTATGCCGTCATTTCCTTTCTATTTTTATTGTCTTTTGATGATGCATCTTGACTCTCTAACTATTTGCTTCTCATCAGTTTTGCAGATAAAAACATAGTAGCTCCTCGGCTCAGCCATACAAACGTCCTGGCCCTTGATTTTCTGCTCCGGGCGGAGATTTTTATGAATGAAGAAGGGCAACTGTGCGCTGTCCACAAGATCTTGGAATTCGAACCTATTTCAAGGTCATTCCAAGAAATTGGCAACAGCATAAGGGCCGGCGATTCTTGGATCAACATGATCGACGTGTCGAAGCCAAACTTCCTCGCTCCTCGTGACCTTCCTCCAATTGTGCTTCCGATTCCCTAGGGCGTTCCATTACCCGTAGCTCCTCTTCAACAAGTTCCATCAAGAGCAGTAGCGGTAGCTGAGGAGGAGATTGCCTCATCTCGTCTATCTATGAAGGAGGAGATAGACCGATTTCATTTCGAGGAGGAAGAGGATCTAACACCCGGCCAGCTCAATCTCCTGTCCCCGAGAGTGAGACCGGCGACCGCTCAAGCGTACACACACCTGCGGCAGTGGTAACCTGTCTGGACAGCACGTCCGAAGAGGAAATGGCCTCGAATAAAAAGGGAAAAGGCCTGAAGGAGCTTTTGGCAGGAAGGGCGAAAGAAGGGACTTCAAAGGAAACCCCCAAATCCAAAGTTCCTCCTTCGCTTCCTCCTCCTCCTTCTCCCCCAGTTGGCCTAGGTCTAAAGGCCAATCCAGATTTGAAGAAGAAAAGGCCGATTGTGAACCTCAAGGAGGGGGAGATTGGCCAACAAAAGGGGGCCAAGCAACAAAAAACGGCTAAGAAGCTTAAGGACATAAGGTCCTCCTTCGTGGACAGCCGAGAAGACCAGAATAGAGCTGACGTGTGCATAGCATCGCGCATTTGGTTCTCTCGGCTGGAGGTTGATGGCGCAGCCATAACCTGGGACGCTTCGGTCCGAGAGTATAGGAGGGGCCAGGTCACCCATGTGGCCGAGGCGTTAGAGCAGCCGCTCCTTCTGCCTAAAGATATAGAGGCGGTGAGGAACCTAAAGCAACATGACCTCTTCTTGTGCTTGAAGTGGGACCTGGCCATGGTGAGCCTCAGGTTTCTTGTTCTTTGTCTGCACGAACTTTTCTCTACCTGTACTTTACTAACATGATCATATCATTTTTGTGCAGATAACCCAAGAGGTTTTTGTTGCCGAGGAATGGGTGAAAGGCGCTCGGAATGAAGCAAAGAACAAGATGCTTCTCTGTCACGATGCAGAGAGGTCCTTGGGGGCGGCCAAGGTCGAGAATAAAGAACTCTCCTCAAAGCTAGTGGCTGAGGAAAGAGAAAGGAAGAGTGCTGAAGCGGGTTTGAAAAACGCTGAAGCTCAGGCTGAGGATCAGCGCAAGCTGCTATATCAGACGGAGTTGGAGCTGGCAACTTCGAGGCAGCTTGTGCTAGAGCTGAAGGAGCAGCTGCAAAGAGCCAAGGAGTCTGCGCAACTGGCCAAGGAGGCATCTGAGGCTAAAAAGCAGGCGTCTTACTAGCTTAGGGTCGAAGAGACGCAGGCTAGATTGGCCGAAGAGCTGGCCAAGGCCTACAGGAAGTTCTATGATGCGACATGGGACGCAGCTCTCAACGCCGTAGGAGTCCCTGCAGATTCGACCCTAAGGCGCCCCGAGAATGTGTACTATCATCCTCATATCCGTGTGGTTACAGATGACCCCCTCTCGGAAGCCCTAGATGCTGCTAAAGCCGCAGAGGCCGAGGTCAAGGATGTGGACTCCATAGTTCCTGATGCAATCGCAAAAATGAAAGAAATGGAGGCGGAGGCTAAAGGTGGTGAGCTAAGGGCCAAGGATGCTTCCATCACTCAGCCAAGCCAAAAAGAGGACCCTCCTGTTCCCAAGGCTTAGCACTTAGGATTTTTTATAGTTTCATTTCCTTTTTCTGACTTTGCAGTGGATGTATGCATTTGCAGAACAAATATGTAACTTTTCTTTCTGTTAATGAAAGTATATTTTGTAACTACTATGTTTCGTGTTTTATTCTTTGCCATCAAGTTCATCCAAGTAACGTAGGTAATTGTTAATGTGATTTCTCAAGTTTGTTTTTCAAGTAATCCGGGGATTCAAGTGCAATTACATAACACGACTTTAATCGCAAAAGTGCAATAAGACATTTACCTAAGAATTTGAAAAATGGTGGAGAGGTGCCAGGATACTTAGAAATATTTCTTGTGACATTAGTTTTTCCCAAAGCAAGTGGCCCAAGGAGGCCTGGCGTAAGGAGAAATTGCCAAATGATATGATGCTAAGTGTGATAAGGTGCATGATCTGAGGGTCTATTTGCCACATAGGGAAAGTTTTTGCAGTATTAATTTTTCCAAAACAGGTGGTCCGAGGGGCCAGGCGTAGCTTAGGATCTGTTTAATACTTAGAAAAATTATAGGCAGTATTAATTTTTCCAAAGAAGGTGGTCCGAGGGTCTAGGCGTAGCTTAGGATCTGTTTAATACTTAGAAAAATTATAGTATTAATTTTTCCAAAGCAGGTGGTCCAAGGAGCCAGGCGTAACTTAGGATCTGTTTAATACTTAGAAAAATTATAGGTAGTATTAATTTTTCCAAAGCAGGTGGTCCGAGGGGCCAAGCGTAGCTTAGGATCTATTTAATACTTACAATATTAAAGTGATTAATCGTCATACACTATGTAATGAACACAGATATAATAAAGTGCATTCTTATTAATAATAGTACATTTTCAGGTTATTTACATTCCAAGGGTGCAGTACTACCTAATTCTCTAAATCTTCCAAGTAGTATGCACCTATTCCGACTACAGATGTGATTCGGTACGGCCCTTCCCAATTGGGTCCTAGTTTGCCCCAGGCTGGATTCTTCACAGAACCGACCACTTTCCTCAACACCAGATCTCCAAGCGCTAGAGGCCTTAACTTCAAGTTAGCATCGTACCCTCGCTTAAGTTTATGCTGATAGTAGGCCAATTGGACCGTGACATTTTCCCTTCATTCATCAATCAGATCCAGACTTCTCTCCAATAAGTTGTT
This sequence comes from Lithocarpus polystachyus, assembly GCA_033629205.1. NCBI lineage: Eukaryota > Viridiplantae > Streptophyta > Magnoliopsida > Fagales > Fagaceae > Lithocarpus > Lithocarpus polystachyus. The sequence goes on from CM066165.1 coordinate 55,134,830, forward strand.
GTTATTGTTCAGAGTGAATGAGCTCGTTCTTAGTGTAGGGAACCCATCTTCCAACGGGATGACAGCTTCAGCCCCATAAGTTAATGAAAAAGGGGTTTCACCAGTGGACCTCCGAGGTGTAATCCGATACGTCTACAGCACATGTGGTAGTTCCTCGACCCATCTTCCTTTGGCATCATCTAACCTCTTCTTGAGTCCGCTCACGATGACCTTGTTTACGGCCTCGGCTTGTCCGTTCCCTTGAGGATAGGCCGGGGTGGAATACCGATTGGTTATCCCTAGCCCGCAGCAGTATCTCTGAAAGGATTTACTGTTAAACTGAAGACCGTTATCCGAGATGAGGGTATGGGGGACTCTGAACCGGGTGACAATATTTTCCCAAATGAACCTCTTTATATCTGCATCCCGTATGTTGGCCAATAGCTCTGCTTCAACTCACTTAGTAAAGTAATCTGTGCTGACCACCAAATATCTCTTGTTTCTTATAGCCTTGGGGAAAGGGCCCACAATATCCGAGCCCCACTGGGCAAAGGGCCATGGGCTGGATAGAGGATTAAGCTCTCCTCCAGGTTGATGGATGTTTGGGGCGAATCTTTGACATTGATCACACTTCTTTACATATTCTTGGGCTTCTCTGTGCATATTGGGCCACCAGTACCCTTGGGTGAGAGCTTGATGAGATAAAGATCTTCCCCCAGTGTGGCTGCCACATATTCCTTATGTAGCTCTTCCAAGAGAATCTCAACCGCTTCAGGATGTATGCACAACAGGTAGGGTCCGGAGAAAGATCTTTTGTACAACTTCTGATCCTCAGACAACCAAAACCGAGGAGCCTTCCTCCGTATCTTATCTGCTTCCAGCTTGCTCTCAGGCAGGATGTCATCTTTGAGGAATTGAACAATGGGGTCCATCCAGCTAGGGCCTACTTTTATCTGATGAATGGATAACACTTCCCCTCTCGACCCATGAGGTTTCATGAGGTCTTCCACAAGAATTACTCTAGGTAGACTCTGTGCCGAGGAGGTTGCTAATGTTGCAAGTGAGTCTGCGTGTGTATTTCTTCTTCTAGGAATGTGTATTAGATTGAAAGAATCGAAACCGGATTGCAAATGTCTAACCTGGCTTAGATATTCTTGCATTCTAAGGTCCCGAGCCTCTATATCCCCTCGGAATTGACCTACAACCAGTCTAGAGTCTAAGAATATGTCCACAGTCTTTCCACCCATCTTCTGAATCATAATCATCCCTACCAGGAGGGCTTCACATTCTGTTTCATTATTGGTGGCCGAGAAGCCGAGTCTCAACGATTTTTCAATCGTTATGTTTTCGGGAGAGATCAGGACTAGCCCCACTCCAGATCCTTTGAGTTTTGAAGCGCCGTCAACATAGACTTTCCATGATGATGCTCCTTGTATAGAGGCTACTCCAACTGAATTTTCATCCATGTGCAGTTTCTCTGCGTCCTCTTCTACCGGGGTCTCAACAAACTCGGCAACAAAATCGGCCAGGATTTGCCCCTTCACAGAGGTGCGAGGAATGTACTTGATGTCATAGGCTCCCAACTTCTTTCCCCATTTCGCAATCCTCCCCGTATAATCAGCGCTTCAAAGTAAGCCCCTGAGTGGCAACTGGGTCGGGACAACAACAGTGTGGGACTGGAAATAATGAGGCAACTTGCGTGTGGCATGGACCACAGCTAGAATGGCCTTTTCCAGTAGTAAATATCTGACCTCGGCTTCATACAAGGTCTTGCTGACATAATACATAGGCCTCTGTACGCCATTATCAACTCTTACCCGCACCAAGCTTACCGCATGGGCAACCACTGCGATGTAGGCCAAGGCACACTCCTCGGTCCACTCATAGTCCTTCCATTTGTTCAATAGTTGGTAAAAAGGCCTGCATCTGTCTTCCGACCGGGATATGAATCGATTCAGGGCAGCAGTCATCCCGGTCAATCTCTGTACTTTCTTGGGATTCCGAGGTGGTTGCAGGTTGTTAATTGCCTTGACCTGACTTGGGTTCACCTCGATTCCACAGTGAGTGACCAAATAGCCCAGAAATATCCCAGACCCTACTCCGAAAGAACACTTGGAAGCATTAAGTCGCAGCTTGTGTCTTCGTAAGACTTCGAAGATGTTCCCGAGGTCCCCGACATGCTCGGCCTCTTTCTTGCTCTTGACCACGATGTCGTCAATATAGATTTCGATATTCTTACCTAGATGTGGCTCGAACATCCGCGTCATCATCCGTTGATAAGTGGACCCTGCATTCTTAAGTCCAAACGGCATCGCTTTGTAATGGTAGTTTCCAATGGGGGTGACAAAAGCCATTTTCTCCTGGTCTTCCGAGGCCAAAGGTATTTGATGATAGCCCTAGAAAGTGTCCAGGAAGCTCATCCGAGGGTGTCCCATAGTTGCATCCACCAACTGGTCGATCCGAGGCTTAGGGAAAGAGTCCTTTGGGCAGGCCTTGTTCAAGTCTGTGTAATCTACACATACCCGCCATTTGTCATTCTTCTTCTTCACCACCACAGTGTTAGCCAGCCAGTCTGGGTAGAACACTTCTTTAATAGCCCATGCCTTCTTAAGTTTTGCGACCTCCTCCTTGACGGCATCAGAGTGATCTTTGGAGGAGCACCGAGGCGGCTGCTTTTTGGGGGTAACAGAGGGATTAGCGTTCAGGTGATGGCAAATGAAGCTCGGATCTATCCCCGGAGCTTCATAGGCGCTCCAGGCAAATACATCTATGTTCTGCCTTAGGAATTGCACTAACTCTTCCCTCTCTTGGGGAGGCAGCTGAGCGCCGACTTGAAAAAACCTTTCTGGGTCATCATCAATGACGACTTTCTCCAATTCCTCGCATTCTACCCCCTCGGCCTCGCCGCCAGAAATTGAGGCCTTGGACTCTAACTGCTATAATTCTTCGCTTGCGAGAGCCGAGGACTCTGGCTCGGGTTGGCGGGCTATGGCGGCCACCAGACACTGCCTGGCCACAAACTGACTTCCAACCAGCTCCTCAACCCGATCCCCGGACGGGTACTTCACCTTGAGGTAGAGGGTGGATGAGACGGCCCCAAGAGTATGGAGCCAGGGCCATGCCACGATAGCAGTGTATGGGGAGTAAGCATCCACCACAATGAAGTCCACCTTCACCACCTTTGAGCCGGCTTGAACCAGCAGTTTGATCTGTCCGCGTGGAACAACGACCTTTCCATCAAAACCGACCAAAGGTGAATCATAACTGGTTAGATCTTCTTATTTGAGATTGAGCCCCTTGTAGAGATCTGGATACATGATCTCGGCCCCGCTACCTTGGTCCACCAATACTCTCCTAACGTCATAGCCACCAATCCTGAGGATTACGACTAGGGCATCATCATATGGCTGTATAGTTCCAGCCTTATCCTCGTCCGAGAAGCTCAATGCTGGGTGAGCTTCTGTTTTGGCCTTTTTAGGCTCAAGTCTGGAGACCTCGGCGTGCGGACCAGCAACGGACATCACTCTGGAGGGGCAAGATCCTGTTCTACCTGGTGCAGCTAGAATAACGTGGATAGTGCCCAAAAGGGGCCTAGAATATGTGCCGCCTTGAGCCCCTGAAGCTGCCTGATTCCCCTGCCCCCCGAGTTGGGTCAAAAACTGTTTGAGCTTGCCCTCTCGGATCAACTGCTGAAGGTGACTCCACAAGGTCCTACAATCTTCGGTCGTATGACCCCACTCCTTGTGATACTGGTAATGCAGACTCTGATTGCGCTTCGCAGGGTCTCTGATCATTTTGCTCGGACATCTAAAGTGTGGCTCATCTTTGATTTTTTCCAAGATTTGATGTACTGGTTTCCGGAATAATGTGTTAACAGCCTGAGTACTGGCGCTCTAGAATCTCTCCGGGGGGCGATTGTTGTTGTAACGATCCGACCTGAAATTCCTCCTCTCTTGAGGGATAACCTTACTTTTGCCTCTTTCCTGTTGTTGGTCCTCCTCAACTCTTTTATACTTGTCAATCCGGTCCATGAGTTGGCGTACGCTGGTAGTGGGTTTTCCGGTCAAGGACCTTCTCAAGCCGTGCTCGGCGGGCAAGCCGACCTTAAAGGTTCTGATGACCACATCATCAAAATCGCCCTCTATCTTGTTAAACATCTCCCAGTACCTGTCCGAGTACGTTTTCAACGTCTCTCCCCCTCACATGGAGAGGGACAACAGGGAGTCCAGAAGCCGAGGGACTCAGCTGCATGTGATGAAACGGGACCCAAAAGCCTGGGTAAGTTCTTTAAAAGGGTCAATGGAACCCGCTCTCAGACCATCAAACCACCTCATCGCCACAAGCCCCAAACTGGACAAGAACACCTTGCACATTAAGGACTCATTCTTAGCGTACACTGCCATTCTCTGATTGAAATGGCTAACGTGCTCAACAGGGTCTGTACGGCTGTTATAGATAATGAACGTGGGCTGGTTAAACCGTCTAGGAAGTCGTCCCCCTTCGATCTTGAGTGTAAAGGGGGATTTAGAGATTCGGTTCACCACCTTGCTCATCGCATCGTTTCCCAGGCCCCTCGAAGACGAGCCTCCATTCTTGCATTCTCGACGATAGTCCTTCTCGTACGAGAAGGTTTCACTTGGAGGCGATCTTAACCTATGTCTATACTCGTTATCCCCCTCTTCAAAAGTGTGATCTTCTTCATTTAGAATATCAGGAGGACAACCAGTCGTCCTGGAGCTGACAGAGGAGTTGGATCTCCACAACTTATCCATACTATCCTAGATTTAACACTCAATTATCATGTTTTTCTTAACACCGTTGCATTTCGTAACACATACCCTAAACAACCCTATACCTCTCATGCCCTACACGCTCTCCTAGCTCAAACGGGCCTTACTGTTCGGTTCTGGGGATTCACTTTACATCTAGGGTGGCGCCAACGACGGTAAGAAGGGAACACAACAAAGGAGTACCAAAGTTTCGGGCAGACACGGACAAGCAACAAAGACACAACAACACTATCACCGGCTAGAAAAGAACGGATGGCTCTGATACCAAAAGGGAGGGGGGAGCACAGCTGCTGAAAAGACAGGAAGGGGAAGCACAGAGTGGAAGCACAGTAATATTATTATGGAAGCAATATAAAGTAAATGTCAGCAAAATAAAGCAATATGTGAAAGCAAAGTAGAACCGTCCAAGATGGCGGTAGCAGTTAAGATAAACAAGATAATTGAGAGCAATAATAAGGCGGTAGAACCAGCCAAGTAGTATATCAAATATAGCAAAATAATTATGAGGCGGTAGAACCAGCCAAGCAATATAATATAGCAATGTAGTAAAGCAGTTAGGAGGCGGTAGAACCAGCCAATCAAAGTAATAAACAGTTGAAATACAATAAATACAAGCTGAAAGTAGTTATTACTAAAAATATTACAACACTTACAGCAGTAGTAGTCACTGGTTTACAACAACAGTTTAACAGTACAAGGCTTGGGGACTAGTTCTAGTTACAAGCTTTGTAAACAAAGTAGTAGTAGGGAAATAATGGGAATCCTAGAGAGGAGAAAGGAGTCCTAAGGTGAGGAATTCTCTCTGAAGCTCACTCTAAAGGGTTCTGTGTTCAACATAAGGGACAGCCCCCCTTAAATAGGCAAGAATTGATAAAAATCTGGATAAGCATCAATCCGATAATGAACAAAATGAGCTCAAAGATGGAGATGAATCCAGTCAACAGGCTCTTCTTTCTGGTAAAGATATTGCTGATGTTCTTACTGATTCCCAGCTTAATCTTGTTAATAAATTGCTTCCTCCAAAATGGTTTACAAAAGTTAAAATTGTTGTTTCTCATGATTATCATTTCAATGTTATTGCTATGATTGATTCTGGTGCGGATATGAACTGTATCCAAGAAGGATTAATTCCTTCAAAATATTTTGAAAAGTCAACTGAAAGATTGGTTTCTGCTAATGGTTCTCAAATGAAGATCAAATATGAATTGAATAATGCTCATGTTTGCCATGATAATGTTTGTTTCAAGATTCCTTCTGTTCTTGTTAAAAACATGACTGATAAAGTGATACTTGGTCTCCCTTTTATTAATGCTTTGTATCCCTTTCTTGTTGAGCATGATGGAATTACTACTGATCCTTTTGGACAGAAAGTAAAATTCAAATTTGCTTCAAAAGTTGAAATTGATACTGATAATGCTTTGACTTTGCTTCATGCTAAAACTAATCATCTCAATTTTCTTAAGCAAGAAGTTAGGTTCAAGAAAATTGCTGAACGACTTTCTGATAAATTGTTACAATCAAAAATTAATAATTTTCAGAAAATGTTGATTGATGATGTTTGCTCTGATATTCCCAATGCATTTTGGCATAGGAAGAAACACATTGTTAACTTGCCATATATTAAGGATTTTAATGAGAAAAATATTCCTACTAAAGCTCGTCCTATCCAGATGAATGCTGAAATGGTTGAGTTTTGCAAAAAAGAAATCCAAGATTTGCTTGATAAAAAACTGATTAGAAACAGCAAGTCCCCTTGGTCTTGTGCTGCTTTCTATGTGCAAAAAAATGCTGAAATTGAGAGAGGAACTCCTCGTCTGGTGATCAATTACAAACCTTTGAACAAAGTCTTAGAATGGATTAGGTACCCTATTCCAAACAAGAATGACTTAGTTCATAGATTGAGTGATGCTGTAGTGTTTTCTAAGTTTGACATGAAATCTGGATTTTGGCAAGTCCAGATTAGTGAGAGTGATAGGTATAAAACTGCTTTTACCACTCCATTTGGTCACTACGAGTGGAATGTTATGCCTTTTGGTCTTAAGAATGCTCCTAATGAATTCCAAAATATTATGAATGATATTTTCAATCCCTTTAGTGATTTCACCATTGTTTACATTGATGATGTTCTTGTTTATTCCAACTCTATCGAAGAGCATTGGAAACATCTGTATTCATTCCAGGAAACTATTAAAAGAAATGGTCTTGTTGTCTCTACTAAGAAAATCAAACTGTTTCAGACAAAGATTAGATTCCTTGGCTATGACATCTCTGAAGGGCAAATTCGCCCTATTGATAGAGCCATTCAGTTTGCTGATAAATTTCCTGATGTTATCACTGATAAAACCCAACTCCAAAGGTTTCTTGGCTCTTTGAATTATGTTGCTGATTTCTACAAGGATATGAGGAAACAATGTAAACTCCTTTTTGATCGGTTACAGAATAATCCTCCACCTTGGTCTGATGTTCATACTTCCCTTGTTAAACAAATCAAGTCTCATGTTAAGGCATTGCCTTGTCTTGGTATTTCCACTCCTAATGCTTTCAAAATTGTTGAAACTGATGCTTCTGACATTGGCTACGGAGGCATTCTGAAACAGAAAGTTTCCCCAGACTCATCTGAACAAATTGTTCGTTTCTATTCTGGAGTCTGGAATACTGCACAGTTAAATTATAGTACTATTAAAAAGGAAATTTTATCTATAGTACTATGTGTTTCAAAGTTTCAAAGTGATTTGTTAAACCAAAAGTTTTTGTTACGAATTGATTGCAAAAGTGCTAAGTATGTTATTGAAAAAGATGTTGAAAATATTGCTTCAAAACATATTTTTGCCCGATGGCAAGCTATTTTAAGTGTTTTTGATTTTGATATTGAATATATAAAAGGTTCTCAAAATTCAATCCCTGATTTCCTTACCCGTGAATTTCTGCAGTGTCACAATGGCAAGTAGGCGGTCGAAAGACAAGAGCCCTGCCACTGATAACACAATTGTTAAAAAGGAACCTGTTTCTCCATTGGAGATTGTTAACCGTTTCACCCCCTTAGGTACAATTCCTAAGCCTAATTACTCTTCTGTTTTGGCCTCATCATATGATCCTTATGCTTTGACCACTGTTGACCAACCTGTTAAAACTGTTTTTCCCAGATTTTCCTATACTTCTCAGTATGTTAAAAAACCACATGTTCAAAACCTGTTTTACATTGAGTCAAATAGGGCCGCTATTACTGACCCCTTTAGACTGGCTACCAGCTATTTCCCCCCAATGTTTCACTGGATTCCAGAACATAGTGAGAAAAATGTTAATTACTATGCTGATATATTGACCCATGAGAATTCAATAACTATTAAAGGCATCAAAGATAAGATGACTGGTAAGGTTATTTACCACAGTGTTTTCATAAACAATTTTATTTCTGAAGAAATGTGGGGTCCCAACCTTGCCTCCACAAGGATGTTACCCAAATGCAATGTTCCATACTGCTATCATGATTATATCACTGCCTGGTTCAGATTCATGCTTCACCAGAATGAAATCATGTCTCATTCATGGTTTGTTAATTTTGATAAGGATTTCAGTTCACCTTTGCCTCTTTGGTTCGGCTGATGGTGGACCCAGTTTGGTTCTATTCCTGATATATTTCCAGAACCACTAATGAATAGTTTTGATCACTTCTCAAAGACATTCAAGGTTAATTCTTATGGTGCCAAATTCTTTCCTTCACTTCATTTCATTAAAAAATATAAAGTTCCTTGGATCCTCAAGTGGCAATATGAGAAGGAAGGAGATGTTCTCACACGGCGATGTTTTGTCAAATGGTGGGATAAGTTTCCACACACACAGTCTGTTATCAACAATGTTAACAGGGATTTGCCATCCCCAAATGCTTTACCTGGTGTCAAGATTAATTCCCCCGTGCAGAAAGCTGAACTGGCTAATGCACATGCTTCTACATCTGTTTCAACTGTTAAATCTTCTGTTAAGACTAAAAAGAAGGGTTCCCCTTTAGATGAAATTCGCAAGGACCCTGATGCTCTATATGCCCTCCTCAAGATGATTTCGAAGGAGAAGGTAGGTGATGATGGTTCAGAAGATGAACGGTCCTCTGAAGCATCTGTTTCAAAAAACCCTGTTTCAAAAGACCCATATTACCGTTACAGTCAGGAATTGTTTGGTCATGATGAAGACGAAGAATGAATTTGATTCTCTTGTTTGTCTGGCCTGCACAACGGCCAAAATGTTAAAGCTGATTTGATTCTCTTGTTTGCCTGGCCCGCACAACGGCCAAAAATGCTACCTGTTTCCCACGCTTGATGTTACTTTCTGCAAAGTTGAGATTCCTCATGATTTCTCTGCAAAGTTGAGATTCCTTATGATTTTATCCACATAAACTGATAAATTTGGTCAGCTCATGCTCCTACGGATTCTGCTGCAACAAATGAGAAAAATGTGAAATTACTGTTCATGGTACCGTTCACGTACTGTTCACTGTTACTGTTCACTGTTACTTTTCACTGTTCACTATTCATGGTTACTGTTCATTCCGAAAATTTTTGCCTATTTAAGGGGGGCTGTCCCTTATGTTGAACACAGAACCCTTTAGAGTGAGCTTCAGAGAGAATTCCTCACCTTAGGACTCCTTTCTCCTCTCTAGGATTCCCATTATTTCCCTACTACTACTTTTTTTACAAAGCTTGTAACTAGAACTAGTCCCCAAGCCTTGTACTGTTAAACTGTTGTTGTAAACCAGTGACTACTACTGCTGTAAGTGTTGTAATATTTTCAGTAATAACTACTTTCAGCTTGTATTTATTGTATTTCAACTGTTTATTACTTTGATTGGCTGGTTCTACTGCCTCCTAACTGCTTTACTACATTGCTATATTATATTGCTTGGCTGGTTCTACCGCCTCATAATTATTTTGCTATATTTGATATACTACTTGGCTGGTTCTACCGCCTTATTATTGCTCTCAATTATCTTGTTTATCTTAACTGCTACCGCCATCTTGGACGGTTCTACTTTGCTTTCACATATTGCTTTATTTTGCTGACATTTACTTTATATTGCTTCCATAATAATATTACTGTGCTTCCACTCTGTGCTTCCCCTTCCTGTCTCTTCAGCAGCTGTGCTCCCCCCTCCCTTTTGGTTATTATTATTATTATTATTATTATTATTATTATTATTATTATTATTATTATTATTTTGCATAAGCTATAGTGACTTGTATATTTGCACAAGCACTATAATTTGTAGCAAAATATGATTATTTAGCACACTATCAGAAACTTTCACATCGATGGTAATTGTTCTTTATCTCAATGAAAACAATAAAGCTCTTCTTTACTTCAGTTGTGCCAAATATTTAATTTATATAGATAAATATAATAGGTATTATATATGGCAATATTATATTAAGCCATTTACGTATTTAGCACAAAAAAAGATATTAGTTATGTATGTAGATAACCATTTTAACTATTATTTAATTATATTATCATACATAGTAACAATAATATGAAGCCCTCGGCTCGTTTCTCGTTTAGGAAGAAGAAAAGAAATGAAATAAAAAGAATTAAAAATAATAATTCCAGAATATTTTTCCCCGTCCCTAGTTTGAGAGTTTTAATGGAAGAAATAGAAATTTCATTCTCTTGTTTGGAAGTTTAAGTGAGAGAGAATAAAATAAGTGTAAGGGAATACTCATTCCTCTCAATTTCCTTAAAACCTCAAAATTTCATTCCCCTCAAAATTGGAAGTAATTGGAGGAAATAAAATTACATTTAATGAATTTTTTACTAAAATTCTCATAATACATCTATATATTTAGCCATTTATTTTTAAATAGCGATCTAAAAGTAATATTGAAATAAATTATTTCATTCATTTCCCTCTATGTTACTTTCAAAAAATGTTTTTTTTTTTTTTTATACAAGATAGAATTTCTACTCTAGCTTAATCTAAGTTTATATGTGTGTGAAGCTCCCTCTTAGAGACTTGAATCCCGGCCCTTGCCCCCCACACCCCACAAGCATTTATACCTTTCATTCCATTCATTTCCTTTCCATTAATTTCCATTAATTAAATACATTCTATTTTATTCCATTCCATTCTATTATGATCATCCAATTCTATTTCATTTCTTTATAAACTCCCAAACGAAGTCTTAGAAAGATAAGTGACGTCATCATATTGGAAGCTAAGTTAGTATAATTACCCAAGCCACAGAAATAGTTCACGTATATCTATTCAAGAAGAACATGTGACGCTCATGTGAATATTTATGATAATCTCCCGCAGTAAGTAAAATGGAATTTTCTTTTCTTTTTTCTTTTTTCTTTTTGATAAGAAAAACTGAAACTTTTATTATGAAAGGGATAAGTACATAGCATCTTGAAGTACTAGAGATTCAATTACTGGTGGACTTTCCTCCATCCAAGTTACAAAACCATGGATACCCTTTGCATTTTGTGCCAAAGTATGTGCGGACTTATTTCCCTGTCGCCCCACATGTTGGACTTTAACGCTTCTAAAATCATGCAACTTATGTTGGATGCTCTCAATGAGATCAATCACTGTAGCTGGTGGCATGGTAGAGCCCGACAGAGCAATGAAAATCACGTGAGAATCGGTTTCAAAAATAACAACTTGTACGCCAACATCCCATGCAAACGAAACCGCTACATCCATAGCCTTTACTTCAACTTCCAAGGGACTCAACGACAAGTGCAGATGCTGACTGAGGGCTACGATGACTATTCCTGCGTGGTCCCGAATCATTGTGCCAATGCCCACTGAGTCGAGATTCTTGAAAATAGCTGCGTCGGTGTTTATCTTGAACCACAAGGTTGAGGGAGGAACCCAGTGAGTGTTTGATGGACCTGTGGGTTAAGGACACGTGAAGTAGGCCACCTGGAACTCTTCCATGATGGTTCTTGCCTTGTGTATGATTTCGTTGAAGACTGTCGTGGAGAACCATGCCGTGTTTTGTTCCGGTTGTACCACATGCACCATGCGATGGTGATGATGAGTTGAAGTAAGTCTTGGCCCACATGTTGCCTATAGTAGACCAAACTTCACTTGCATGTCTGCAGTCTCAGAGGAGATGCCCGCTGGTCTCAGTAGCCAGGCCACATGCCTCACAGGTAGGGTCGTCAAGCACTCCGCAAGAGAGCAGAGATTCGCCTTGGTGGGGAGAATATTCTAGCTTGCTCTCCATGCGAAAGTTTTCAGCTTGTTCGGAATCCGGAGGCTCCAGATTTTCTGCCAAAACTAACTATGGCTGCGTTTACTACTACGTGGGATGCCAAGAATGGTATGAGCATCATCGGGCAGGAAAACATGCTTAACCAAATCAACATTCCACTCTCCTGTTACTTTATTAATGAGCTCAGAAACGGTTGCGGTCGCAGCTAAGGTGTTTGGCGTAGAGTTGACTTGGAAAGTAGAGGGCTTTGGCAGCCATCTATCTATCCAAATTTGTATAAAGGTGCCATCACCCACTTGCCATCGGTGTCCAGCCTTAACAACGTCTTGTGCAGCCATTATGCTTCTCCAAGCATAGGAGGGTGTTTGGCCCAATTCAGCATGAAGGAAGTCACGGTCAGGTAAGTAACGAGCCTTGAGAACACAATGAACTAGTGAGCGTGTGTTGTTTTGAAGGCGCTAGCCTTGTTTTGCCAAGAGTGCTATGTTAAAAGCTTTGAGCTCAGAAACGGTGGTAGTCGCAGCTAAGGTGTTTGGCGTAGAGATGACTCGAAAAGAAGAGGGCTTTGGCAGCCATCTGTCTATCCAAATATGTATAGAGGTGCCATCACCCACTTGCCATCGGTGTCCAGCCTTAACAACGTCTTGTGCAGCCATTATGCTTCTCCAAGCATAGAAGGGTGTCCGGCCCAATTTAGCATGAAGGAAGTCACGGTCAGGTAAGTAACAGGCCTTGAGAACACGATAACTAGTGAGCGTGTGTTTTTTTGAAGGCGCCAGCCTTGTTTTGCCAAGAGTGCTATGTTAAAAGCTTTGAGATCGCAAAAGCCCAAACCTCTATCTTTTTTGGGTGTACACATTTTTTCCCAGCTTAACCAAGTCATTTTGTTTCTTCCATCCTTTTAGCCCCACCAAAAATCACGGACCATACTTGTCATCTCATCACAAAGGGAGTCTAGAAGCTTAAAGACACTCATTGTATAGGTGGGAATGGCTTGGGCCACAACCTTGATAAGGATTTCCTTTCCGGCTTATGAGAGCAACTTTTCCTTCCATCCCAAGATCTTGTTAGCTAGTCTTTCCTTGAGCGCTCGAAATGTATTTCGCTTTGATCGACCCACCAGAGAGGGTAAACCCAAGTAAGTCTCATGTTGTCTAATAACTTCAGCCCCAAAACGATGTTTAATGTCCTCCTGAACCTCTAGTGGCGTGTTTTGGTTGAAGAATAAGGCAATCTTGTCACAATTGAGTTGTTGACCAGATGCTTGTTCATAGGTCTCCAAGATGTGTTCTAGGTGATCACAGTCAACACTAATGGCTCGACAGAAGATTATACTATTATCTGCGAAAAAAAGGTGGGACATCTGTAGACCCCGTGGGCATGTAGCAACACCTTGGATTGCCCCACTCTTAGAGGCTTGATTGAGGAGCGCGGACAGTCTTTCTGCACAAAACAAGAAAAGAAAAGGGGATATGGGGTCCCCTTGTTGCAAGCCTCTCATGGGGGTTATTTGGCCACGGGGCTCGCCATTGATCCTGATGGAATATGTGACAGAGGTAACACAAAGCATCATAAGGTTTACGCATTTAACATGAAAACCCATTTTTAACATTATATCATGGAGGCAGCCTCATTCAACTCTATCAAAAGCTTTACCCATATCAAGTTTTAAAGCCGTCTCCCTAACCCGCCCACTTTGTTTGTGATTTAGGTAGTGCTCTTGCACCCATCCCATCACAATCTTTCCCTTCCCTCTTCCCCTCCCATGCCTCCCCTGCTTTCTGTAACCATGGACAACCTCACTGGCTAGTGGGCCCGTCTCTCCCTCAATACACGAGAAACTCAAACACTCCCCTTGGCCCCTAAAGTGGAGAACAATAACAGCGTGAAAACAGGTAGTGTTTGAATTATTTTGATAAGTCGAGCAGAGATAAACTAAAAACTTTCATTATTTATTTTTAAATTATTTTAACAATTTACATTGTTTTTTTTTTTGTTTTGGCTTTTAATAAAAAATTTGGTCTTATATAACATGTTTCCACAACATCACTTTGTTGAAGTATTAGTCTTATATTTCTATAGTATTATTTTAATAAGTTACAAATAATTAGGCCAAAACATCATTTTAAAAAGTAAGCAAAGAAAATGGACAACAATGTTACAAGCACAACAAATTTCATAACTTTTTTCACAATATGTTGAGGTGGCAATTTGTGATTAGTGTAACATCAATTTCATATTTGATCATTATTAATATTACTTTTGTAGTACATCAATCACAGATTACCATCTCAATTGTAATAGAAAATATTATGAAATTTGTTAAATCATGCATTTATTGGAAAGAAAACGTAAGCCTTACTCAACTACTTAAATGTCTTGTTGGAACTTGGTAACTTTGAGCCAATTTCCTTTCCAATCTAGTGAGGGGTGGCACATTTCATAATTGTTGCGTGTCTTGGTTTCCATTTTCTTCACATTTTATTCCCTTCTAATTTCGTGACAACGTTTTATTCCCTTCTAATTTCATGACAAAAGACATGTTGAGTATGCGTTCAGGATGAGCTGAATTTTTTGTTACTGTACTTTTTTATACTATTCATGGGTTCTACTGTACTTTTTTATACTATTCATGGGTCCTACTGTACTATTCAACTTATTTTTTAACCTTTTTTCTACACTTCTAACAAAAAGTTTTCAGTTTCAGCTAAATAAACTATTCCAAATGGACACTGAAAGAAACTTTAGTTAAGGAAACATTGAGTAGGTCCCACTACATTGGATTGTAATAAAAACTAATAAATAATTTTTACTTGAATATTGCGTGATTCTCTGGAAAAAATTTATCAATTCCAATAAAAAAACCAAACCTTAACCAATGCACTTTGATGTTCATTAGCCAAACCAAAAAAATATGAAAGGACCATGTGAATGGAAATTATCATTGTAATATAATCGCATTGCTTTGGACCATTCTTGATTACTTATTTCTAATTTTTTAGTATTTTACACATAAAAAAGAGTCTAAATTAATATAATTAATTCTATTAAATTCATAAGCTGATGTGACAATGAAGGTAATTGTTAAATTTCAATAACATCATATACTATATAATAAAAGTTGAACTTAGACGCCGTGATTGCACCTAGTAGCTTCACCAAATTGCAGAATTTTTTTAGATTTTTCAATAAATTCATTCACTTAAGTTTTTAGATAAAAACAAAAAGTTTTTGATATTTATCAACTTCTTTAGATAAAGTAACAATAAGTGTTCTAATGAACCTCTTCCTTCTTCTTCTTTTTTCTTTTTTCTTTTTTTAATTTTATAAAGTAACAATTTTACTAGCTTAAAGTAGAATTTTTTTTTTTTGGATAAACATTTATCCTACATCATTTATTTCCTAATAATAAAGTAACAAATTTAAAAGTATTATTTTTTCTTCTCAATTTTTTTTTTCTTTTGGAATAAACAACAAAAATATAGCTAATATTTATTAACTTTAACGTAAACTAAAAAAATTCTAATAACATTAACTATTTTTTTGGGATAAAGTAAAAAAAAAAAAAACTAATATGTAATTAAAATAAACTTCTTAATTACGTAAACTCCTTTTTCTTTCTGATCATTTCAACTTCTTCACAATTTAAAAATTATCTAATATAAAAGTGGGAGTATATATATGGTTTCTTGATGTATTCTTTCCTTCTCATACTTACCTTACCTATGAAACTTGCATGTATGTATTTACCTTTTTCTTTTTGTTTTTCCATAAAATTCCCTTCTTTATTTTTTTTTTCATCAAATTGAATATGTTTTGTGTGCAGGTTGCCTTTTGTTTAAATTATTTTTGTTAACTTTGATCTAATTTATATGCTTATTATGGTCTTCAAAATCAATTGTAAAAACAATGGATATTTAAAATGATGTGAAATCTTCGTGACTTCGCTATCTCCCCATTACTATCAAAGTTAATTCAAATTTCACGTGAGTATCTTTACTTTAACTCTAATTTTAGATTTTTTTTAATGTTTAGAAATTAATATTGTTTGTAATTATTGAATTCAAAGTTTCTTTGTGTTTATATATTTATGTGAATGTTATTGTGAATTTTGCTTTCAAAAATTTTTTTTTTAATTTTATAAATTTGGGTAGTTTTAATTTGTAAATTCAGGATGATTGCTTGGGGTTAAAGTAAAAATATTAAGTCAATTTTAACCATAATTCATGCAATAGTAGGGTGTTAGATGTTGATATTAATTTTATGCTTATTTACATTAATTAACATAAACATCTTAGCATGTTTAGTGTTGATATTAATTTGACACTTTGAGATGCAAGCACTTCATTATAATTAAATATAAATGTTATTATGCTGGTATGTTATAATTATTATTTGTTAAACCTCATCTTACTTCACTTTAATTGTTATTTAAATAATTAAAAGTCATGTCTTAGTCTGACCAAGTATAGCATTTTTCTTCGATCATTAATTAGTGTTTCTCAATAAAATTATTCATGTTATAAGTTTATGACCAAAACTGTGCAAAGCCCAACCCGTTAACTACTAAAAGCTTTTAGAAATTTAAAACTTGCTATAATCTTTAAAATATTTTTACTATTGTATTTGTTATTAAATTTAATTATATTATCAAAAAAATTTATATATAATTCTTTTATCAAGCCGTGCATCGCACGGACATAATACTAGTAATAAATTAATAAAAAGGCAAATTTATCCTTATCATACTTCATTTCATGGCAAATTTGTTCACTTTTTCAGTGTAAAACATTTTTTTTCTTGTAAGTGTTTTCCCCACTTTCAGATGTTTGGAGCAACTAAAAGATTTGGTCAAAACCAAAGTACCAAACACTTTCTGCTAAGCAAGAATAACTCGGGTGAGCCGTGAAGGGACTGAAAATGGTTTATACCCCTCCCCGTGCTTCCAAAGTCTCACAACCCACTCCAGGCCTGCCATTTCTTTTGTTGTGCAAATCCCACCACCAGAGCAGTTCATCACAACCGATTCTCCCACCAATTTGTCTATTTTGCAAAGCCCCATCCTTTCCAATCGCTAATCAACAACATATCTTGCCAGAACATGTATCTTGAATTCCTGATTCTTGGATTCTGATTCAGTGCTCTGCCTCCACCTGCAGTTTGGTTACTAGTCCTAATAAATCTCCGTCACTTACTGTAACTTTGAGAATTGTCTATCAAGTTTGATGTGTTTGGGTCCTAATTTGAGTGCTAAAATCTAGTAAGCTCGTAATTCTGCGTAGGATTGAAACTTGACATTTTCTTTTTATTGTTTTCTTTGTGGTAGAGGTTATGCGTCGTTTTTCTTAAAGGATATTTTGAAAACGTGTTTTGGAGAAAAATTGTGACTTTGGTGTGGTGGGTATGTGGTCGTGATTTGGCAGTAGAGAGAGGTGGTATAAGTGGTAGGGTGGGAAATTGGGTTCGTTCATGGCAGTTTCAGAGGAGAGAAGCAAATGGGCGCATTTGATACAAGAACAATTGCTATTAATACAAAAAGTAAAAAAGTTGTAATTAAATAGGTTCTATTGATTGTGATGAAAAGCAAATCTTGGTGGCTAAAGGTAATATCAGGATATTTATTCTCCGCGTCATTAAATAAATCATTTACAATATTATACATTGCTGTTTAGGGTGTATAATTGTAAGAGCCAATTATGCTCAGGTAGGAACATATAATCTGATGACCAAAATCCTAAATTCCGTAAAAAGGAAAACGAAATGCTATGTTTGCACTAAACTATGATGCTTAACAATGGAGACAAGAAGTAGACTGAACAAAAGCTCACAATAAATGATATCTTGAATTTGTATATAGGTCCACAAGATGTAAGAAAAGAAGAGGGAGGGGAATGAAGATGCTACAAACAGAGATTGCAAATTTAATGAAGAAATGCATTAGTCAGTTATGTAGTTGTGTACCAGAAAGATTACCAGTCAACTACAACTCTTCTTTCAATTGCTTTCCATTCTTAGTGGGATTAGTATCATCCACCTTGTTTTTCTCATTGTGGAGCTTTGCAAGAACTTCCTCTAAAGGAGGATCTCCAGGCCTACGAAAAACTTGATCCCCAATCTTGATCTCATATGCCTCTGGTTGGTCCAACACAAACTCCTTCAACTGGGAAACACAAATATCAGAAACTCAAGATAGACAACAATTAGACAGAAAGGAGAACACAAAAACCTGAAAGGAAGCAGGCCATTATTCTAGCCGAAAACATATGCAACAGTTGAGGCTGGATTTTTACAAATTTATATTGTCACAGGGAAATTTGTTCTTGTTAATGATAAAGATCATTTGTTGGTTTATTACGAGAAAAACAAAACAAAATTCAGGAATTGGCATTTACCACTTGACTCATACTCATACAAGAGATACAATTGCGCTTCTCATATTTTTTACAGTGAAAAGACTTGTAGTCTTCAAACCAAATCCTCCTCACCCCTCTTTTCGTATAGAAGAAAACAATTGCTGAAGATTTTGTTTATATTTGTGAAGAGAGTATCTTACCCCCCCCCCCCCCCCCCCAACAAAAAAAAATGCACCACATCTAATATTGACGAGAAAGCTTTCACTGGAAAAAGTTACAAAATCTCTATCCTTTTTTGGATTAGGAGAAGTAAAACATACCTCAGCTGTATCTTGGCCTCTTTCCATGGTGAACATGATTGTGCTCCGATCAACACCCATGAATCTTGCTCCAATAGCTCCAGTTCTCAGAACTTTTGTCCATTTCATGGCAGTCTCAGCTACCATATCCTAACGAAAACAAGAGAAGAACACATTTTACCACCAGTTGAATCCATAGCACAAACCTCCTCCTATTTTCCTTGTAAATCAAAAAACACTACATATTAAAATAAAACATTCTTTTTCTTCTTTCTTTATCTCTGTTTTAAGCCATCCCCTTCAATTGTGTCTTTATAAGGAGCCAATTTCCAAAATTGGGCACCTGGAAATTCTGAAAATGTTTACTCATTAGTCCAGTTCTCACAACAAACAAAACATTCCGAATAGCACATCCCACTCCTTCATCCTCTTAGAAAATTTCAAAATTTCCCATTTCAAACTAAAATCAACTCCAAGTCTCAAATTTTTCTTTGAGTTAATTTGTAATCCAAATCATATATTCATTTGGCAACTCATTACTCACTAAATTCACATCATCTCGGCCTGGATTTCCGCCTTCGACATCTTTGACAAATCGGAAGGCCGGAGATCGGTGTCGCCAGAGGGCGTGGATTTCTTGCCCCACTCCTTCCAGGCCTCGTCCTCCTCGTCGTCAACGACATCGTCAAGATCTTCCGTTATATGGATGCTTCGCTTCGCCGCGGCTTCGGCTTCGCGGACCGGCTTAAGGTTTTGAGAAAGGAGGAGGAAGAGGAGAATGGTTATGTATTTCGCCATGGGTTTTGGTGGTTTGTGTGTGAATTTGAGAGAGGGAAAAACAATTGGAGTTTTACTGTTTTAGTTTTGAGTATATATAGGTTTTGAAAGGGGGTGAAAAGTGAAAAGTGAAAAATTTTTAAGCTGCGCACTAGGGGTGCATTGTAGGGTTAGGCATGTGTGACATGAACCTTCTAATTGTTTTGTGCTTTTTTTTTTTTTTTAAATATAATTGAATTTTAACATGAATTCTCGAATATCAAATCTCTTATTTGAAAAAAAAAATTACCAGTTAAACTAATTAGAATTCATATCTTGTACCTTTTTGACATAAGTATTTATTTTGTATTAATGAGTGTAGATAATAAATACACAACTTTTTTCATAATTGTTGATATTGTATACCATCAAAGCTCGATTTATAAGCAAGGGTAGTCATAATGAGTTTAGATGGTAGGTACACATAACTTTTTTCATAATTGTTGATATTATTTATAGTTGTAGCTCCACTTATAAGTGAGTGTGGTCATAGGACCACTTGGTTTTCCAAATAAAAATTGTACTTGCAAAAAGAATATTATATAAATAATTAGCTTTACTCTAATATATTTTGTATAACTACAAAAATTTATTGACCACATTAACTTGAGAATCTCAAATTTTGGATTAGAATAATGTTACTATTTTGTTCTATTTATGATTTCAAGTATCTTTGAAAACCATTTTTATTCTATTTTGGCTTCTATTTTTCAAAACAAAAAAGTTATTGACCACCCTAACTTGAGAATCTCAAAATTATTATTATTATTATTATTATTTTATTATGCATCCATCCACGCAATACTCTAGTTATTGCCTAGTTCAATTAATCTTGGAAGTTGAAAAGGATAAAACAAACTAGTCGTTCACCATGATGTCATAAATGTTTTTATTTTTAAACTATAATGAAATAATTTTATTCATAAGTATATCATTAAAGTAATATAATTAATATAGCTTGAATATTAGGATGTTAATAAATAAATTAATATAATTAAAATAACATTAAAATTATTTAGCTTGACAATTATTAGGGTGTTAATACACTTTATTAGGTTTGAATTCCACATTATTGGATTTAACTTTTTGACAATTTTATGTTAATTGGAACAATAAGATGACAAACATATATTTTCTGACTAATAGAATATTTATTTTTCAATAAAAAATGTTTATGTAATATAATCTATATATATAATAATAGGTGAAGCATAGAGAAACTCAAAATAGAATTTCAAATTAGAGTTTCAATTTTGTGCTATGTGTTTAGATTTGGATTCTCAATTTTATGCCACTTGTCCTAACCAAAACTCAAAAAAAAAAAAAAATCTAATTAGATTATAATTGGACTTCAATTTTGTGTAATTTATCTTATCTAATTTTCTAATTTTTTGTGCCCAAATAAATGATGCATTAACATTTAACACGGAATCCAAGAAAACTACAATGAATCTAATTAGATTATAAATTGAACTTCAATTTTGTGTCATGTATCTTATCTAAATTTTATAATTTTTTGTACCTAAATAAATGATGCATTAACATTTAACACAGTAGCCAAAAAAACCACAATGATAATATTCATTGGCCTAAGCAAGAATATCTCACCTGCACACTTTTATGGGTAAACTCAATAAAGTTTGGAGCTCTTCTATTCCCACTACCAGAATCAAGGAATCCAACAAGAAAGACTATAAAAGTAAAACATCATCTCCTCCTAATGCCATATTGTCATCCCGTGTCTCTTCTTTCTCTCTCAACCTCTACCAACTAAATCCACACACCACTGTCTCCTCCTCTTTTCGGATTTCTAAAAGCAAGGCTGGGTTCAAACACAATATTCAATCTCATTCTTCCTTACTTCACATTCTTATACATTACCGCTTCATTGGTGCCTCCAAGAAAATTCCAAGCTTAATGATCAGTTCTTGTTATTAATTTTGTGTTATGTGTTCAATTTCTAATTGTAGTTTAATTTTGTGCTATATGTCTAATTTGATATTTAAATGTTGGTGTTAAGTTACCTCCATTCATAATGCTCAATGTGGAAACTGAATCTATCAAGATGAATATCTTATCATCACAATTATTAATATTTTCATGCGTAAGCACAGACTACATACTAGTTTTATTATAAAATGTGAGATGTTGTATTTATACCATGTTAAAATTAATGGAGAGAGAGAGAGAGAGAGAGAGAGAGAGAGAGAGATAACTTATTGTCAATGCCTCGCGGTGGTCGACCACCCATCGCAGCGGCATGGGTGCTAATGGAATGAGTCGATTTTAACTTATTATTACCAAAGGTAAGTGAAATTGCCACCAATCATTGAGTTTTTTCCTAGGTGTGATTGGTTACCTAACTCCATTTGATTTTATTACCAATCTTAGAGCATCTCCGAAGTCAAAGGTTCTCGGTAGGGTAGGGTAGGGTTCTCCATCTCTCTATACTGTAGCATAGAGTTTCCCTTCTCTTTTGGGAAGGACGTTGAGTTCCCTCTAGTAACAACGTTACTAGTAGGGCTAGGGAGCTGTTTTTCGAGGGGTTTGGGATACTAAATAGGATCGATATGGAAGACTTAACTAGGGAATGGAAGAAATTATCACTGATGGAAAAGGAAGGTGATAAGCTTGACCTGTCAAAGAATAAGAAAACATAGGTTTTTATTTTAGCAGCAAAGTTCTTTATGCGCAGATTGTTGAACGTTGAGGCTGTGGCAAAAGCGTTTAGACCATTATGGCGCAATAGAAGAGCATTTGAAGTGAGTGAAGCAGGGGACAACTGATTATTATTTGCATTCCAAGTAGCGGAGGATGTTGAGAAGATACTAATAGAAGAACCATGGTCTTTTGACAGACACTTGGTAGTTTTTCAACGATATGATCTGTCTACTGCAATTGAGAACCTCACTTTCAACAAGGTCGCGTTCTGGATTCAAATACATAATTTACCTTACTCTCTTTTGACGGCAGAAGTAGCAGTGCATCTTGGAGAGTCATTAGGTGTGGTTACTATGCCAAAAGATCTAACGGAGATGAGAGGAGGAAACTTCATGAGAGTGCGAGTGACTATAGACATATTAGAACCACTGTGCAGAGGAAGATGTGTGGATTTCAACGATGATAATGAAGGTTGGGTTTCTTTTCAGTATGAGCGATTACCTAATCTGTGTTATTGGTGCGGCCATTTAACTCATGACAATAAAGAATGTGTTTTGTGGCTCCGGAGCAAAGGAACATTATCAGTTTAAGACAAACAATATAATATTTTGAATATTTTATTATTTATTTATTTTTAAGTTATTTTATATCATTTTTGTTTAATTATCCTCTTACAATAGTATAATGATTACTAAAAATTGATCCATTGAAACATAAAAATTCTTATAAGTTCAAACTTTAAAATATAAAATATACAAAGAAATCCTCAAATTAAACCATGACATAAAAATATTGTTTTAAACTTAAACAACTAGAATTATGACAAGATCTATATTAGTTTTCCTCTAAGTCACCCTCCAAGTTGTTTTCGACCTCCATGTTATTGTTTGAGTTGTCCTCTTCATCTCTGCTAGTCCTTAAAAAAAAAAACATTAAACATGAGTTAAAATGAAACAATTAAAGTGAATTTGTATTTGTATCAATGCTTTAATAAATAAGTACACATTACTATATCAAATATAATCATATAATATATCATAAACAACAGTAATAATTTTTTTTAATTTAAAAATAATAATAACTTAATTTGATTACTTAAACCACTATCAAAATTAAATATAAATTAAAATAATATAGCAATTGTGAAAAATGTAAACCAAAAATTATGGTTAGAGTGCAAGAGAGACATGAAAAAATGAAAGACAAGTTGATCTGATTTGTACCCCAATAAAAATCATGGATAAGATTCAAATGAAAACAAGAACATGAAATTTTTAACATTTTATATAAAGTAATGTAAACAAAACTACAATGTGTTCCACGGATTAGAATAAAAAAAAGAGTTCAACAAGAAAATACTGTCATCAAGCTTACATTTTCCAGGAAATATTTTGCCCCTATATCTGAAAGCTTGTTCAAAGATCCTATAACCATATACAAAACCCATTAAAAATAAAATATAAACCATAACCTTGCCAAAATGATCCATAACCTCACACAAGAATATTAAATGAAAATGCAAAAAAGGATAATGAGAGAAAGAGAAATACCTCATAAACAAACGGTAAGTGTGAGAAATTTTAAGATTTAGCAGAGAGTGGTAACTAAAGTTATTGAACATGTAGAAGATAATCTAGAAATAAGGGGGATTATGCTTTTAGGGATAAGCATTAAATATTTAAATTACGCAGTAAGTTTTTTAAAAAAAGATTAAGCGATAAAGGTTTTAACTAAAAGATAAATAGTAAGAATAATTGCTAAAAAATATCAAAGCTTTTTTATTAATCATTGAGAGCATAAGTTTTTTACACCTTAATTACTAGAACCCCAAGCTAGTAAACCTATTTCTTTGGTCATCAATCTAGTTCTTGTTCTTGTAATCATACATATTAAATGAAGGAACAAGCACATTTCATGTTCAGATTTCCAACAACTTGCAGACTATGTCAGATGGCACATAAATTTTTTTAAAGCAACAAATACACCTTTACATAAAACACTAACCCCTAAACTTCTCAGGAAAACAAATTCATATAATGAGCAATTCAGAAGTAGTTATCCATATATTCAAATAAATTTCACTGAAGAAAAACATATGAGAAATCTATAAAGTTTGTAGTAGCTTTCCCTTACCATCCATTTTTGCTTTCTTGTTATCCTTCCGCTACCAAAACTCAGAGATCAATGAAACTAAGACTGGGTCAGTTGAAACCTGCAAATCATTAGAAACGAAACACTGAATAAAAAGAAACTTAAATGCACTTCAAAAGCTACAACTATGTAATACTGATTCTAATAAGCTAGCTTAAAATTTTCAAAACAAGTCACACTGAAAAATTTTAAAAAAAGAAAAAGAAAAAAAGAAACCAATTTGTTCGTTCAACTCTAAAGTATGATAAGAACAAAAAAAAACAAAGCATCACACGCTCTACATTATGAAAGAGAGAGAGTTATTGGAGCATTTTGTCAAACAGATGGTAGGCATAACTTAAACCCACTTTCATTCCTAAATACAAAAGGAGAAAATCGAATTTCCCATTTTCTTCGTGCCCATATAGTGTTGTGCCCATCAAGATTAATGCTTTTTAAAAAACTTTTTATCCCAATCAGGTTCTCTGATTTAAACCCACAAATTTTCAGTCCTAAACATGATTTTCCTACCCATAGATTCAAAGAATCAACTTGCTTAGTTTCTAAATGATGTGGTTGCTAATGCTGTTTTGATGTCACTCTGAGTATTGGTATATAAAATTGCTTAGGTTCTCTGAAGAATAAACTTATAATTAGAGATACCAAGAACTGCCTAACTGAATTCAAAAGTATTCTTACCACTTAACAATACTATAAAATTTTCCTTTTTTTTCCTTTTACCAAATTATAGAAATGTTAGCTCCAAATCCTCCATTACTATTAAACCATGTATTTAGATGAACTAAACAAACAAAACAACAAGGCAGCAGACGAACTAAACAAACAAAAGAAAAGTAACCCAACAGCTATAATACGTGATCTATTATATAACAATTTTTGTAGTTTGGCACAAATAAAAATTTCAATCTTTCACTTCAGAGAAAAAAAAAAAACTATGTACATTACCCACCAACTATTAATTGACTTATGAAGAATAACTCTACTCATTCTTCACTTGGACAAAACAACAAACACATAACGTTCTGGGTAAAACATTTGTAGACAGAAATTATGGCCCCCAAATTCTGGGTAAAATCCCATGAAGAGGATTTGAAATGACGTTCTTAGATTATGGCTTCAATAATTTAAACTTAAGGGTCTAAAATCAATGACATCCAAACACCAAAACCATATTCTTGGGAGTTTAGGGTTCCAAAATCATTCAAATCCAAGAAAAAAAAAACCACAAATGAAAAGAAAGAAGAAAACGAAGTTTTAAATTTAAAATGAAAACTGTTTATTTATTGTTTTTATTTTTTTTATGAAAAAATGATATTTATTGTTGAAAATGAAAGAAGAAAGAGATTACAAACACCTTGCCGATAGAATATCCATCGCTTTCTACTCGTCTAGCGTGAGACAGAGAGAATGGAAGAAAAAAGGACTTACCCTCCAACCTTGCTTCACCGAAAGGAGTAGTCTTTTTCTTGCAATAATGGTCTCCACTGGTGGGATACTTGGAAGCTAGATACAAGGGAGAGAGCCGGTGAGTGCTAGAGAGACTTACCTTGCTTTGGGTAGGGTTTGTGGTTTTGGTTAGTATTTTTGTGTTTGAAATTTTGGAAAAGAAATGTGGGAGAGAGGAAAATATCTGAAGTAAGGAAGTGAGAGACCAAAAATGAGAGGCCAAAGTGGGGGGAAGCTGAAAAAAATAAGTGGGAAGTCTGGAAATTTTTAAGTGGTACGAGGGACTTATTGTGATGAAAATGGCACTTATTGCAGCGGAAAAACTTGCTGTAATAAGTTTGAAACCTATTATGGCGACTTTTTCACTTATTGCAATGACTTTAAACTGCCATAATAAGTCATGAAATTTTCAAATTTTTTTGAAAATTTTGAAATCCTAGTTTTTTACTTCAGACCTATAGCAGCGGTTTTCAAACCGCCGTAATAGGCTCTTAAAACCACCGTAATAGGCCTTTAGGGATTTTTTTTCCCTACACTAAAAGTAATAAAATATAATTTAATAATTAATAAAAATATAAGATGAACCCCGAGGACCAAAATTAATAAATTATAATTTAATAATCATTAAAATAATTGAAATACCCCTAAGACTAAAAAAAGGGCAAGATACCCCATAAACTTAGAAAATGACTGAAACACCCCTAGCACCCAAAAAGTGACTGAAATACCCCCTACAACATGAAAAATGACCAAAATACCTGTGAAACCTAAAAAAAGACCAAAATTAATAAAATATAATTTAATAATCCTTGAAAATGACTAAAATACCCCTAAGACTAAAAAAAGGCCAACTTACCCAATAAACTTAAAAAATGACCGAAACGCCCCTACCACCCAAAAAATGGCTGAAATATTCCCAAAACATGAAAAAGAACTAATATGCCTTTGAAGCCTAAAAAAAGACCAAAATACCATTGAAACCTAGAAAAAGACCAAAAAACCACTGAATTCTAAAAATGACTAAAAACACCCCTTTAGCCTGAGATGATGACCAAAATACCCCCAACGGCTAAAGATGAATCAAATACCCCCTAGGCATTAAAAAATGACCAATATACACCCTAAGCCAAAAAGTGACCGAAAAACCCTAGAAACTTAAAAAAAAAAAAAAAAAAAACCAAATTAATTATGGCATTGTTATGTACTTATATACTTGCTTATTTATTATGTTTGCTTTTGATTTCATTTTTTTTTAATTTATCATATGAAAAATACATTTGAAATATAGATCTTTATATTTATTTAGGGATTATTTTAGTCAAATTTTGTATTTATATTAATTTAATATATTAATTTATATTTAAATAATTATTAAATTAATTATGACATTATCACAATTCAATCTTAGTTTGACCTCGGTCCGACCTTAGTTTAACCTCAATTCGACCTCAAAAACCTTGAACCTCTCCTTTTTACGGTTCATTAAATGGTTTGGGTTTGAAAACCATGACTCCATTGGACTAGCCAAAGTCATTTTGAGAGAGCAAATCCAAAAAATCAGCTCCTTGCCTCTTTGTTCACTCTCTCACTTCTCAACCAAACTCATTTCCCTCTCTTAGGTGTAACGTAACACAATCAAAACACAAAAACAATCTAAAATTAGAAAAATAATTTAATTAGAACAACAAATCTAAAATCAATTGATTGATAACGTGGCTATTAATCTTTGATTACCTCGAAATTTTGTAAGCATGAAAAATATATGAAGATAATATAATCTAACAGTAGATTTGTCAAAATTCACATCAAACTAAGAAATATAAGGCTAGGTTCAAGTTACACTTGATGTAACTCTAAAAAATGTTTCACCACCCAATAACTTATTATTGAATTCATATTTTAAAAATCCAACCGTTAGATTACATATTCTATATGTTCTTAACATGTATACTAATTTTCATGCCAATCGGATGTAATTTACCATTAATTGATGACATTCCTATTAATCTTTGATCACCTTGAAGTTTTGTAAGCATGAAAAATATATGAAGATAATGCAATCGAACGGTAGATTTTTCAAAATTCACATCGAATTAAGAAATATAGGATTGGATTCGAGTTACACCTGACGTAATTCTAAAAAATGTTACACCACCCAATAACTTTTATTGAATTCATATTTTAAAAATCCAACCGCTGGATTATATTTCTATATGTTCTTAACGTGCATACCAATTTGCATGCCAATCAGATGTAATTTACCATTTGATCTATAAACTCATCTTTTATGCATTATTTTAAACTACAAAAACTTGAATCTAGATAATTGATTGATGACATGGCTATCAATCTTTGATCACTTTGAAAATTTGTAAGCAAGAATATATGAAGATAATGTAATCTCACAGTAGATTTGCCAAAATTCATATCAAATTAAGAAATACAGGGTTGAGTTCAAGTTACACCTGACGTAATTCTAAAAAATGTTACACCACCCAATAACTTATTATTGAATTCATATATTGAAAATCCAACCATTGGATTACATGCTTTATATGTTTTTAACATTCATGCCAATTTTCATGCCAATCGGATGTAATTTACCATTTGATCATTAAGATCATCTTTTATGCATTATTTTAAAATGTAAAAACTTGAATTTAAACAATTGATTGATGACATGGCAATTAATATTTGATCGCTTTGAAATTTTATAAGCATGAAAAATATATGAAGATAATGTAATCTAACTGTAGATTTGTCAAAATTCACATCGAATTAAGAAATATAGAATTGGGTTCAAGTTACACGTAATGTAATTCTAAAAAATGTTGTATTACCCAATAACTTATTATTGAATTCATATTTTGAAAATCCAACAATTGGATTACATGTTCTATATGTTCTAAACATACATGCCAATTTTTATACCAATCGGATGTAATTTACCATTTGATTTATGAACTCATCTTTTATGCATTATTTTAATGGGAAGAAATTTTTATTCACTTTTGAGAGAGAGAGAGAGAGAGAGAGAGAGAGAGAGAGAGAGAGAGAACAAAAAACTGAAATTCTTGAATTTTAGGCTACCATTTTGAAGTTGAAAGTGCTATCACTTTTTTAATGGGTACAATTGTTTAGAAAATAAGGACAAACCTTTCTTATATAGGATGAAAGGGTTTTTTTTTTTTTTTTAGCCTGTAAACAAAAGGTTCAACTAAAGAATACAAAGTGCTATATTATTATGCATTTCTTTTATTTTTATTTGAATTTTAGAATAACATTTTTCTCCAAAAAAAATTAATATTTTAATTGATTTTTTGTGAAGATCAATTGTGGCCCTCGCAAATAATTTAATATTAGTAAGGGCATATTTTTAACCCACACAAAAAATAAACTTTTTCCGAGGAATTTTTATTGTCCCTTGCAAATAATATGGAGGGAAAATTTCCCTCCAAAATATTTGTATTTGTGATGGCTATAACACATAATTGCGACAGCTTTTTTTGTTGGTCACAAATATTTCACATTTTATCAAGTATTTGCGAGGGCTTTATTTTGCCATTACAAATAAGATTTTTTGAGAGGGCTTTTTGGGTTCGTCAAAAATTCTTGGTCGCTAATAGGCATTTTTCTTGTAGTGAAAACAGTCTGAACTTTTTCAATTGTTTAAAAACTTTTTTTTTTTTTAATTATCACAACATAGATCTAATCTTTTGCAAAGTTAAAACTATTTTTTTTATTTCTTAAAAACAGATTTGATTTTTTTTTTATAAATCAAAATCAATTTTTTTTATCACTAAATCAAATCTGAATTTTTTTAAACAAATAAGGGAATACATTCATAAATAAATTTGTGTAATTTGGTTTATTTCACTTGTGTAACATATCATTCATAGCATGCATAAAAGGGGTGCATAGGTCACAAGAGTCTAGAAGACCAATCTCTATCTGGGCAGAAGGGTGCTTAACACCTTCACATTCCATAACCTAGCCTTCGAATTTAGTTTCTTTGGATGGGTAGACCTAGGTCTTATCTTTGTTTTATTTTTAGTAGATTGTAACTAGGATAAAAAGCCATGTAATTATTTGGTAGTTTGTAACTAAGACCCAAAGTCATGTAATTTTCAGTCTACCAAATGTATTTTTTTTTTTCAATCAATGAGTAGGGTACAATTCAGTCATGTATTTTTTGTATTTAGTTTTTCTTATTTTTTGTATAAAAAATAAGTGGCGACTTCACACCACTTACCCAAAAAGAAAGGTGCCCTAAAAAGCACATAAAAAAATCTCTCTTTTTTAAGAGGCACCCAATTTTGGCGGTCTCTCACAGTGGTGACTCTACTGGGAATGTCGAGGGTTATTCGTATTAGACTTAAGTGACCAAATGTGTACCCTTGTTTTTGAATGATCTTGCATGATATTGTTGTTTGTTTGTTTATTTAAGTTTGATGAGATATTGTATGATATTTTGTTGTATGTAATATTTGTTAAGAGCTTTCCCTAACTGTCATAGTGTGTACCATCAAAACAACAAATATTTATGCACCCTTCTTAACAACATGCTGTTGGGGTTTATGCACTAAAATCTAATTTATTGGCATGTCATAAATAATTAAATTGTTTAATTATATGAGACTATTTATAAATGAACTAATGAAACATTGTCTTAGTCCATGAAATGCATAGTATGCGATTTATGTGAAAAGTCATAGAAGATATAAATTGCAAGTTCTTTGTAAACTCAGAATGTAGTTTGTAGTCGGTGATGAAATTGGGCATTTCATCTGCGAAGACTATAACATATCAACTAAGATGATTTGTCTTGATCATGGAAATGGAAGATTTCTAGTTGGTATGTTGATATGTTTTAAGAGTTAAGACATATTAAACTGGACCGCTGTGAGATTTATTATTCTTCTAACGACTATCAATTGAATAATAAATCTCACGACTTCTATTTACATCAACTCTAAATCCTGAGAGAATAATGGACCTGATCTTGAGATGTAGGTTGCTTTGATATATCAGGAGTGAGATCTATAAGCTATGGTAAAAACCTCAGTATGTTGGGCAGCCGCATTTAGTGTTGATGGAACATATATTCTCAAGATAGAATTCATAATTTCTTAACGGAGATATAAAATATTCCCTTTAGATAAGTTTAATGGGTTTGGTTATTCAGAGAGTTGGGCCCAATCACTTTAGTAAGAAGTTACTAAAGTATATATTTATGGAATTGGATTTCATAAATATATGTTGAATAACATTAAGGATTAAACCGAGTACTCAATGATTAAGATGTAGTAATCTTCAAAGTGGCAGTCTATATTCATGACTTTGTATTACTACGAATATTTTAATGAAGGGGTTGCATGTATAATAAAGTCTTGGGATATAATTTATTAATAAGGCTTAGAGTACAATTATATTCATAAAGTGGTATTGAATATAATTAATGGTAACTTTAGACTTGTCAAGAGTTGACAAAAAAGCCCAAGGCCCATTGGAGCTAGAGTCTTATTTGTTACCTTTTGGTCCCACTCCAAGCCACACACTAGAGCCCAATTGGAATGGCCCAAAAGGCTAGCCCAATTAGATAATCAGTTGTATATAAGGAGAGAAACATACAGAATTTCATAAGGTTCTTTTATGAGTCTTTTTCATTTGTGTTCTTCATCAAGATTACACAAGGAATGAAATGGTTTGTATGTGAGTGTTAGACACTCTCTTATTCTCTCATTGGAAACTGATTGAGAAACCACACATCTTGAGCATTAAGTGGAATTGGAGTGAAGATTAAAAGTCTTCCCAAGAATTTCTGATTTTTGGTTTTGAATTTCACCGCACCAAGGTACGCTTTCTTGTTCTTAAATTCTGAAACTTACATAGTTCATGTTATCAATTGCGAATGAAGTAGATCCGTTAATTTTTCCGCTGCGTATGTTTTGTATGTGATACGAACATGTATTTTTCCAACACATGCGGTGGTAGTAACCATGGATCACCGATCTTCATTAGATTCGGGTACCCAATGGCAAACTCACCAACTCATAGTCTAAAGTCATTGGATCATTTCTTATTGACTATAAAGGACAAACCATGCCATTTGGACCAACGCAATGTTCATTACATTACAAGTTGGGAGGTGTAACGTCCTAGCTATGGGAAAAAATAAAACAACAAACCCACCCTACAACGTAATGGCTTAGAACCTACCCTTAGGCCGGTCCATGTTAAAATTGTATTGCATGTTGTGTGTGTTTGTTTTGCTTAGTTGGTTGATGCAGATGGTGACATAACTTTAATTAACCCAAGAGACAGCCTGTTCTAAAGAAAGAGAGAGGTGAGAATTTGGTCAAGATCCGAAGGAACGCTGCAAAGAGGACCTAATGCCGACACTCAAGCTAGTAGCTACAGTTCCAAGCCTATTGCTCCAATCACGGTATTGAAGCCCGTGAGCATAGAGGGCACTCCGCTGTTGCAACATCACAACTTCATATTCGACCTAAAAGATACTTCAAACCCTAACCAAATCACCTAACATCCACAAACGGGGGGAGACACTTCAAATCCCAATCAAATTACCAAGCACCAACATATGGAAGGAGACACTTCAAACCTCAATCAAATAACCCAACATCCACAAAAGAGGGGAGACACTTCAAAACCCAATCAAATTACCAAGCACCAACATATGGGAGGAGACACTTTGAACCCCAATCAAGTAACCCAACATCCACAAATAGGGGGAGACACTTCAACCCCCACATTTGGAGACAGACAACCCAAAGCCAAAGTCCACCGAGATTTCAACCCTTTGGATCACAAGCTCATCAAAAGTCAATCCCATCAAGCCCAAGGAAGGTTTAACCCTATTCAACCCTGATGAGTCAAGAAAGAATTGAAGACATTCTCAACTCCAACCGGGAAGGTCAAGAGAAGACAAATAAAGAGCTAGCCCAAATCTCTTGGATAGCCAACTTTGCATTACAAGTTAGCTTAGCCAATTAATCTATGCTCTCTACCTTGTTCAAGGATAATTCATCAGAACCCAAAGAGATCCCACACTTCCAATTTCTAAAGAAAAGAGCTAGGGATTTCAATGAGTTGTCTTTCTAACTATCCTCTCTAATCAACAAGAACATGTCGATGGACTCAATCCCCAAGGAGGTAGTGCCTTGCCTCATCAGTAACAATGCAGTCAAATCATCAACTGTCAATTCTAGGCCTCGTCTTTGCCACATCAGTAATGGTGCAGTCAATTCATCAACTGTCAATTCTAGGCCTCGAAGGAAGTTCAATGAACTCCACATGCCTATGAGCCAATTGTTTGAAAGGCTTAAACTTGAAGGGCTTCTTGGCCCACTTGAACCTCGACCTCCTCCAAGCTTGCTGCCTAAAGATTACAAGTCACATGAGTTCTGCAAATATCATCAAGAACCTGGCCATTAGACAGACAAATTTATCAATTTGCGACATGCCATTCAAAATCTGATTGACAAACAAGTCATTGCTCCACCATCATCGGCCAATCATCCTAACTTTGTTTGAATTTCATTTTGGTTCTTTGGTTTTATTGTTTATTTAGGATTTGCTTTTTAGTTGGTTATTTGCTCAATAAAGTCTATGTTGTGTTTGATGCATTTGATTCATCATGTTGTTCATATGTACAAAAAACAAAATTGCAAAAAAAAAAAAAACTTTTAGACTAGGGGCATTGGGCCTTCAAGTCATTTCAGTTTATTTTCAAAAAAAAAAAAAAAAAAAAAACTTTTGCACTAGGGTCATTAGGCCTTCTTAGTAACCTTTTTCTAAAAACATTTCTTTTGTTCCTTCAAAGACTCCAAATTTTTTCAAAAGTCTTCTTTTCAAAAAAACACAAGAAGATCCATTTGACAAAGCTTCTTCCAGATCATGATGATTAATTGCTCTACCAATCAATTTGTTCCAAAGAGGGAATTAACTTCATTCAATTCATGTAAGGACTTTTGCTAAACATTCAAAATATGATGAGAAAAGTTCCTAAAAGGCAATCAAAGAAATACATCCATTCATCCAAATTTCTCAAGCCACATTCACTCAATCCCAATCTCTCAAAATCTTGTCACATCATTGGAGCAATTATACTTCTATTTCAAGAATAATTTATTAAAGGAGTTTAAGTCACTATGCTTACAAGAAATCATTACTAGGGATAGGAGGCCGCATTTGGTAACCCATATTATTCCTTGACACCTATTACAATAATTATCCATTACTAGCCAATTTGAGCCTCTAAACAATTAGTTTTTTTTTTTTTCAATAAACCCACTAAAAACTTAAACCTTAAGTTGGGAAATTAAGTATGCATGCTGAAATCTCAAAATGAGGAAGTATTGACCTTATGGATTTATCACCAATTGGTAAGATCCTCAATGAAGACAATATGACAAGTTCAAAAGAGGAAGATTCATCGAGTTCAAAAAAGAGAGTTCATCAAAGTTAGGTAGAAAGGAAATCTATCAAGGGGAGATAAGATTTTGAGAAAGCATCAAACAGTGAGAAAAAGAGAAGGCCATCAAGCTAGAAAAGACATCAACCAAAAACAAAAGAGAGAGAGAGAGAGAGAGAGAGAGAGAGAGAGAAGTAAATGCAAGAATTTTCATCAAGTTGTGAGAGAATACTAATTCATCAAAAAACACGAGAGATATGAGATTCCATGAAAGATCATTTAAATTGAGAGGGATGAGCAAAAATGCAGACTCATCAAGAGAAGAAAATCCAATCAATTTGAGGAAGACGAGGAAAAGAAAAAAATAAGACACATTTCATAAAATAAAATAAAAAGTGTGTTTAATCAAGTCAAGAAAAATGGAAGTGCATTAAAAAGGATAAGGGGGTATCAAGGAGACATACAAATTCATCCAAGAAAGATGGAAGTCTGTCAAATTGAAAGAAAAAAAAAATGTTGAGTGAAAGCCAATAAAATTCCAAAAAGAATTTCAAAATTTCAAAAAAAAAGAAAAAAAAAAGAAAAAAAAAGAGAGAAGCTCGCTAGGATAAAAACCCAAAAGGGCTGTTTAGGTAAAAATTAAAGCCCAAAAAAAAATTCAAAAAAAAAAAAGAAAGAAAAGAAAAAAGCTTGCTAGGTTGAAAACTTGAAAGGGTGGTTTAGGCAAAAATTAAAGACACACACATGAAAAAAAAAAAAAAAAAAAAAAAAAACCTCGCTAGGCTGAAATCCTGAAAGGGTGGTCTAGGCAAAAATTAGAGCCAAAAAAGAGAGAGAGCTTGCTAGGCTAAAACCTGAAAGGGTGGTCTAGGCAAAATTAGGGCAAAAAAATAAAAAATTTATTTCACAAAAAATGAGAGTGAGTGATCTGATCTCAAGATAGGATGCTAAGAAGATCAAATAGAGGAAGTCATCAAGCTGAAATATTAAGACCAAATGAAAGGAATCAATGAAGACCAATGAGAAGATGATGAACATGACAAGGATTTTAGCACAAGTGTCAATGATGAAAGATGTAGAAAAATCTTCCAATACTTGAATTTAAAGTATTGCATACTTGGGGAAACATCATAAGGGTTTTTGAGCCTTTTATATCCTTCCTTTCAATAACTTGAACCTGACCTACATTACAACCTTTGAATAAAACCCTCCTTAAAGTCCTGCTGACTGAAAGCACACATTTAGCTTTGCTGATATTTTCTATTGGATTAAAAAGGAAAATTGCTCAAGATTATCAAGCCTTACTGGCTGATATCCTTGAAAGAAAAATTTCACAAATTCTCAAGTGACCAAAATTTTTTTCTAAGCCCCAAACACTCACTTTGTTTGCTCCCAACAGAAAATGACTCTTAAGAGAACAAATTTCCAAATTCTCAAAAATTTTCAAATCTTTAAAGTTAGGATTTTTCCCGTTCTTGCTTGTTCCCAACATGTGTGATTCACAAGCATTTCATTCCTTTGATTGTCTTTGAAGACTTAATCTAAAAAATTTTCAGAATGAAGACACAAATTTGATTACATGTTTTTAATGATTTCAAATCCTTTCTTGCCAATGAGATCGAGTTAACAATTGAGCATTATGATTGGTCAAAGAGGTTGTTCAAAGGATCGGCTTCTGTTCATTTGAAAAAGATAAAATTTCAAAAAATCTCATTCTAGTTAAATTGCTTTCTGGGGAAAAAAGAAACTCATTTAAAAAAAAATCTTTCCAAACTTCATTGTTCAAAACTTTGCCTTCGAACTACATTTGAACTTGATCCTCTATGAGAGAAGTATGTAGCCAGTCTTTTTAAAGGCTCGGTCACAATCACCCAAAAAGAAACTTCAATTCAAAAAAAAAAGATTTTTCAAAACTTCATTTTTCAATTTTTTTTTTCGAACTACGTTTGGATCTAATCCTCAATGAAAGAGGTATGTAGACAGCCTTTTCAAAAGACCCGGCCACAATCACTTAAAAAACTCTTTTTTTTTTCAAAGGCTCAAAATCAAGACATTTCTTTGTGTGAATTTAGACTAGGAGCATCTGTTTTGCATTAAACATATCATCAATTTTCTATGCAAGCATGTCTAAACTAGGGACATTGACCTAAAACATTTTTATAATAATTGATCACTAACAAGCTCAAGGAAAGAATCTTTTACAGGAGGTGGACATGGATCTTTCATCTACTTAACAATCACCATCAACCTTCAGTTTAGATGTGCCAATCGACACTCCAACAGAGCCCATTGGCCCATCCTCCCAGCAGTCCTTGTTTTGCCTAGTTTTGTGATTTTGATCTTGTTTTACTCAAATTTTTCTTTATTAAGGTCCCTACACAATAAGATTTTTCAAAATTCACATTGATTTTTGAACTAGGGGCATTTGATCATGCCTCATCCATTTTGAAAAAACTAACATCATCATCTTTTCCTTAAATTTTAAGATTTCCAAAAATCATGCATCCATTTCTAAACCAGGGGCATTCGACCATGCCCAATCCATTTTGAAAAAAAAAAAAAAATCATCTTTTCCTCAAATATCAAGGTTTTCAAAAAGTCATGCATCAATCTGCAAACTAGGGGCATTCAGCCATACCTCATTCATTTTCAAAAAAGGGGACCACCATCATCATCTTTTCATAAAAAAAAAAAAAAAAAAAAAAAAAAAAAAACCAAGATTTCAGGATTTCAAAAAAAAAAAAAAATAATGCATTCATTTCTAGACTAGGGGCATTTGGCTTTACCTCATTCAAATGAGTACTAACTCCATCAGAATTGATCAAGATAAGTTTAAATTGATACTACAAGACCTTATCAAGTGAATTCTAGACTTGTCCTATTTAAAGTTTCTACATGATAAAAAATTTCCATACCAACAAAAAAAAAAAAAATCCATAACCAAAATCACATGTCCAAAAATTCTCAAAACCAAAATCACATTTCCAAAAATTCTCAAAACCAAAATCACATGTCCAAAAAATTCTCATGACCAAAATCACATGTCAAAAAAAAATTTCCATAATTAAAATCACATGTCCAGAAAATTCCCAAATGCCTTTTAACATTTGGAGACTAACTCGACTTTTGAGGCTCTGCAATACAAAAATTTATCCCATCATTCCATGTCCAAAATCACAACAAAGAAAAATGCCTCATGTCCAAAATCATAGCCACAAAAGTTGTCCATGATCCAACATCACATACCATGCTCAACGAAAGCTTGCCATAATCAAAGTTCCATGACTGATACAAAAAATTTTCCATATCCACAAAATTTTTTTTCCGTACCCACAAGATTTTCCATACTCATACCCACAAAAGTTGGCCATGATCATGAAATAAAATTTACACATGTCAACAAAATTTCTCACATGCATCATGAATATATTCATTGAAGCCTACAACACAATTTTTTCGTAATGTCCATGCCCCCAATACCCAAGCCAAAATTCATCCAACAATATCACAAATTACTAGCATTGCCAAAATTTCATCATTCACCAACATTGTCCAAGTAACACCAAGACCAAAAAATGCAACAATATAAAAATGCCCTAAAGCCAAGATTACAACATGATCAACCATACAATGCCCCAAGTTTCAACAAGAGCACACACCAACCCAATGACAATCTCCCAACATCAAACTCCTAATTCCAAATTTTCAAATTCATCGAAGCCTACAACACAAGTTTTTTGCAATGTCCACGCCCCCCAATACCCAAGCCAAAATTCATCCAACAATATCACAAATTACCAACATTGCCAAAATTTCATCAGTCACCAATATTGTCCAAGTTTCACCATGACCAAAAAATGCAACAATATAAAAATGCCCCAAAGCCAAGATTACAACATGATCAACCATACAATGCCCCAAGTTTCAACAAGAGCACACAACAACCCAATGACAATCTCCTAACATCAAACTCCTAATTCCAAATTTTCAAATTCCAAAAATCCCAAACTTTCAATTCCAATTTTTCAAATTTCACATTGCAGATTCCAAACTCTAAGTTCCAAGTTTCAAATTCAAAATTTTCAATTTTCAAAATCTCAAGTTTCAAAATTTCAAGTTTCAAAATCTCAAGTTTCAAATTTCAAGATCTCAAGTTTCAAGTTTCAAAATCTCAAGTTTCAAAATTCCAAAGTTTCAATTTTCAAAATTTCTAAAGGATAAATCTCTTGAAACACTTTTCAAAGGGATAAATCTCCTAAACAAATTTTCAAAGGACAAATCCTAACAAAATTTCAAAAGGATAAATCTCTTAAAACACTTTTCAAAAGGATAAATCTTCTAAACAAATTTTCAGATGACAAATCTACTAACAAAATTTTAAAAGGACAAATCTCCTAACAAACTTTTCAAAAGGATAAATCTCCTAAACAAACTTTCGAAAAAGGATAAATCTCCTAAACAAATTTACAAAACAATAAATCTCCTAACAAACTTTCCAAAAGGATAATTCTCCTAAACATATTTTCAAATGACAAATCTCCAAAACAAAATTTCAAAAGGAAAAATCTCCTAAATAAATGTTCAAAGGACAAATCACCATGAACAAATCTTCGAAAAATGATAAATCTCCTTCACTTCAATCTTAAATGGACAAATCTCCATGAACACATCTTCAAAAGGAAAATTCTCTTGAACAAATCTTCAAAAGGACAAATCTCCATGAATAAATCTTCAAATGACAAATCTCCATGAACACATCTTTATAAAAGGAAAAATCTCCTGAATAAATCATCAAAAGGAAAAATCTCCTGAACAAATCTTCAAAAGGATAAATCTCCATGAACAAATCTTCAAAGGACAAAACTCCATGAACAAATCTTAAATGGACAAATCTCCATGAACACATCTTCATAAAAGGAAAAATCCCTTGAACAAATCTTCAAAAGGACAAATCTCCATGAACAAATTTTCAAAGGACAAATCTCCATGAACACATCTTTATAAAAGGAAAAATCTCCTGAACAAATCTTCAAAAGGGCAAATCTCCATGAACAAATTTTCAAAGGACAAAACTCCTGAACAAATCTTCAAAAGGGCAAATCTCCATGAACAAATTTTCAAAGGACAAATCTCCTGAACAAATCTTCAAAAGGGCAAATCTCCATAAACAAATCTTAAAAAGGACAAATCTCCATGAACAAATCTTCAAGAACAATCCCAAATCCCAAATTTGAAATTCAAAATTTTCATTCCCAAGTTTAAAATTCCACATTCTAAATTCCCAATTCTCAAATTCAATCTCAAGTTTCAAAATCTCCAGATTTCAAGTTGCAAAAAATTTCAAACTTCAAATTCCAAGCTTCCAGTTTTAGAGATCAAATATTTTTCAAAGAACCATCAAGAAACAATCAAAGCTTTCTTGATGAAAATGAAAAAAGTTCAAATCAAGAAGATACAAATGAAAATCACACATTTCAAAAGAGCAAGGGAACAACAAAACACTCATCAGTTAAAGACCAATTCCAAATTTTGACTTTTGCACGCAACAATTAGGTTTCAAGGATGAGAAGCCCTTGATTTCTTTAGTCAACATTAGATTCATTGATCACGGGAACCTACGTATCTAAGATCAATATCATGGTCGCAACATCACCTCAGTCAAGATAAGATTCATTGGTCTCAGGAACCTACGTATCCAAGATCAATTTCATGGTCACAGACATTACCTCAGTGAAGATCATATTCATTGGTCGCAGGAACCTACATATCCAAGATCAATATCATGGTTGCAGGCATTACCTCAGTCAAGATCAGATTCATTGGTTGCAAGAACCTACATATCCAAGATCAATATTATGGTCGCAGACATCACTTCAATCAAGATTAGATTCATTGATCGCAGGAACCTATGTATCCAAAATCAATATCATGGTCGCAAAAATCACCCTCGTCAAGATCAAGTCCCTTAATCACAGACAACTCCATTATCAAGAATCGTTTCAAAGTCTCTTCAATTATCAAGAATCATTTCAAAGTTCATCAGTCACCTCAATTATCAAGAATCATTTCCAAGTCTCTCAGTCACTTCAATTATCAAGAATCATTTCAAAGTTCATCAGCTACCAATTAGGTCAAGTATTTTCATTTTTTGTTAAAAGGTAAGGCACTAGTTCTATGTTCCAAGGTTTTAGGTTCAAGGACTAGGTAATCTTAGAAAATTCAACCTTAATTAAATCATGGCCACTAAAATTAGTCTTTGTTTTACATTGACATTTGCCTTCCAAGCTCTGTCAATGAGGAGCATTCTGTAGAAACTTGATTTTGCACCCATGATTTAATCAAGAAAGATGACTGGAATGACCATCCGTGTACCCCAAAAATCATGATTGCATTACATGCATCAATTTGTTCTTGCATTACATGCATTAATTAATTCATTGCATATCAAAAAAATGATCTTGAGGTTCTAACAGTTGCAATGGTGTGTCCGGTTTCCAAATCGGGCCATCGAATCGAAAGATATCGCATGATCAAGTTTGCATAGTTAGCATGCATTTTGTCTAGATAGAATTGACCACGCATGATTAATTTAAATTAATTATGATTTGTTAAAAAATTAAAATTAATTAAATAATTCTGTGATTGGTTGATAATTAGTGTTTTAAATAGGATTGTTTGCATAGGAATAAATGGATGATTGGATAACAATAAAATTGTGGATAATCTGAACTTTATTGAGATTTATTTTAGGGTATTTATCTACAAGATAATTATTCTGGTAAAAGCATGAATTATCCAGAAAAGAGATAAAAATCTTAGAATACGGGTGAAAACGCATCTAGGTGCAAAGGTTGGCTTAAGAAAACCTAAAAAAGAAGTCCAAAAAGCACCCGAACATGAAGATACGTTTGGTGCCCAAGAGTACCATTCGGCACTTTTGGAGTGCCGAATGGCACTTTAAAAGTGCCGAATGGCCCTCTTTTGGGCTTTGGCCCAATTTCCTTCGGGTGCCGATAAGGCACACCCTTTTTGACCTTTTCGCAAAAGGATGCGTCCCAATTCACATTTTAATCATCTAAGCCTATTTTTTAGAGTTTTCTAACCCTAGAAATAGAGACTGGATCACATAATTCAATACACTTTTTACGCTCTGGGAGGCACGCTTTTTTAGGCTCTAAAATTGCTCATATTTTTTGATCCCCTCTCTGATTTTTTGTTGAAGCTAAGGTTTTTAGGTTTCAAAGATAATTGCATAAATTTCTTTGAACCCTAAAACATCCTCTCAAGTAGAAGAGTGCTCATGCAAGAGATTGCTTTCACACCCTTTTGTTTTTATGATTCTCTTATTATGATGATGCATGTTTAATTGTTTCAAATATTCATATTCTACCTTGTTAATTTAGTTTATGAAAATATGTTCTTGATTCCTTTATTGTTGCTATAATCTGTTTCTTAGTTTTAAAGATCTGCACGTAATTAACTCTTTGTCTTCAAAATAAAAATAGATATGCATCTTCCTTAGATTTAGATCTGAATTTTTCTTCAAAATAAAATAGATCTGCATCTTCTTTAGAGGTAGATCTGCATTTTTCTTCACAATAATTCAGATCTGCATCTTCCTTAGATGTACATTTGAATTTTTCTTCAAAATAAAACAGATATGCATCTTCCTTAGATGTAGATCTAAATTTTTCTTCAAAATAATACGGATCTGCATTTTTCTTAGATGTAGATCTGAATTTTCTTAATCAAAACTGGTTTGTGTCTTCATTAGATGCAAATCTGAACATTTTTTTTATCAAAAAAACTGATTTGTATCTTCCTTAGATACAGATCTGATGTTTTTAATGCATGCAGATTTTCGAAATAAAGAAAGAGATCATGTATTGTTGTGTTGGTTGTTTGTTTGTTTTATTTAGTCCAAGTTGCATAAATTTATTTATGAATGAAATTATCTTCATAAAAAAAATCTTTTCCATATTTTTGAACATATAAAACACATCTGACTTTTTCTGTTATCAAAAAACTTTTTTTTTTGTCATCACAACACAGATCTGATCTTTTGCAAAGTTAAAACTATTTTTTTTTTATTTCTTAAAAACAGATCTGATTTTTTTTTATAAATCAAATTCAACTTTTTTATCACTAAATTGGATTTGAATTTTTTTAAACAAAGAAGAGGATACATTCACAAATAAATTTGTATGATTTAGTTTATTTCACTTGTGCAACATATCATTCATAGCATGCATAAAAGTGGTACATAGGTCACAAGAGTCTAAAAAACCAGACTATGTCTGGGTAGAATAGGTGTCTAACACCTTCTCATTCCGTAACCTAACCTCTGAATTTAGTTTTTTTGGATAAGTAGACCTAGGTCTTATCTTTGTTTTATTTTTAGTAGATTGTAACTAAGACAAAAAGCCATGTAATTATTTGGTAGTTTGTAATTAGGACCCAAAGCCATGTAATTTTTAGTCTACCAAATGTATTCTTTTTTTTTTTTTTTTTTTCAATCAACGAGAATGGTACAATTCAGTCATGTATTTTTTTGAATTTAGTTTTTTTTTTTTTATATAAAAAATAAGTGGTGAGTCCACACTACTTATCCAAAAAGAGAGGTGCCCTAAAAAGGACTCGAAAAAATCTCCCTTTTTTGAGAGGCACCCAATTTTTTGGCAGTCTTTCACAACGGTGTAATCATTTCAATCCAATATCGGATAGGAATCCTCAATACTAATTTGTCAAAGGCTTAGACAAGACAACACTCTTTTTTAGAAAATCTTGATTGGTTTGGCCACAATATCATTCGAAGTGCCAGCCTTAAAGATACAATCTTAGAGTAAAAGATTTGTAAGGCATCTTTAGTTTTTAGGGGGTCTTTTTTATAAAAATAAATAAATAAAAGAAAGACAAATGAGAGAAATTTTTAAAAGCCAAGAGGGCCAAGATCCCCTCCCTTCCCCAATAATTATGTCAATCCAATATCGGATAGAAACCTTCAATACTATATATGTTACCACCGTTGAGCTCATGATTTCAATAGGACCTTCTCTAAGGCTCACCAAGCCTGTGCCCATTGTTAATCCTATTTCAATCCCTTTAAAAACAAATAATGAAAAGCTTTTAATTAATTTTAAACACTTTTAATGATAGATTTTAATCAAAAGAATATTTTAAATACCGAGAACACTTTTGTGTATGGATTTCGTGGGAACAGGTAATCCAAGGATATTTTAAAGTCCATGGGCCCTGTCCAAGGATGATTAAAGACCCATTCGCCAACCCAAGTTTGACACGTGGGCCAAGACCGAGGAAGAGAGACATCAAGA
The DNA here is from genome assembly GCA_033629205.1 of Lithocarpus polystachyus. Lineage (NCBI taxonomy): Eukaryota > Viridiplantae > Streptophyta > Magnoliopsida > Fagales > Fagaceae > Lithocarpus > Lithocarpus polystachyus. Next base: position 55,178,299 of record CM066165.1, read on the forward strand.
CCACTCAAAACTAGGCTAAACTTAGAAAAAAAAGAGTTTCGAAGAAAGGAGGCTAATAGGCCCGTCATCCAAAGAGCTTGAGGAGCAAATGCACCTCGGAAGAACCATACTTAGATCCTCGCACCAGAGAGTGAAGCACCATGGAAGAGGTCAGAGTCGTGCAAGCAACGAAAAAGAAAAATATCTAGGAAGGTGGTCATCACCTCCGCATTCAATGCTTTGCACCAATTGAGCTGACCACATTTATGAGGAAAAGACACCTGAATAATAACTCAACAGCTCACAACTCTCTCTACCACCTCTAGAAGGGTCCTAATGGGACCAGCATCCGAATTGTCCCCCTAAGACGTACAGATGGAGGGCTGAGGTGCAATGGGAAGGGCTATATAAGAAAAGGAACCCCTCTAGAAAAAGAGAGGAACATTCCACAAATGAAGAGAGGGAGTGAGAAAAGTTAAAATTCACGGTGTAGGAATCAGCTTTGATTGTTAATGAACAACCCCTCCTCGAACCTACCCGAGGAATAATTTACACTGAATTTGTGTCTCTTGCGTTCGTATTAACTGTGTTAGTCATGTTACTCTCAAGCCAGTAATTATTTAGCATTGCAGTGGACTCGGAAAACCCATTCTCTTACAAATTATTTGTATTGGGCTTAAAGTACTGGATTTCACTGTTCTAAGTGGGCTTGGGTCACGTTTCCAGCCCTTATAGATTCTTTTGTTAATTGGGATTAAAAGTTTTATGAAACAAATTATTAGTATAAAGAGAATTCTTTGACAAGCATAAATAAACTTATAAGGTCCTCTATAGGATAAGATTTTGATTGAACATTTGAAAGCAAACAATACAATACAAAGAATGAAATGGACTTTATCTATAAATATATTGAAGAAATTTGAGTTTAGAACCATGAATAATTCCATAACATCTCAAATTCGTTTTTACGAAGAACAAATACATTTTAACTAGTATGTGTTGTATTCTCTAGCTTTCTCTTCATTGTTTCTACTCCTCTATGGTGTTGTGAGAGTTTCCTACACAGTTTGTTGGAAACCCAAGTTGATAGAGAAAGCGCATAAAACGCCAAGGAATTAGAGACGCTCCTTACAATGACAGTGATTGATGGAAAAAAAAAAAAAAAAAAAAAAAAAAAAAAAAAAAAAAAAAAAGATGATTATAAATTATAATTAGCCTGCAACTGCGAGCACTGCACATTTAATTATAATTTCTAAAATAGAAACAGCAGTAATATATATAGAGTTCGCTAAATGACAAGGACCAGCTCGTTCATGCACCACCAAGATGGAATATGCAACCCGTATTGGTGTGTTACAAGGACTAGTTCGTTCATGATTCGAGGACTTGGTTTAGTTTTACCGTTATATAATTGTAGAATTTAACTCATTTTTAGTCATCTGATTACGAATCTCCTCAGACAATATGTCTGTGGGCCTATCTACTAGTCTTGTGCTGGACTATGTATTAAACTTTAATATGACAATTTCAGGGACGGAGTCAGGACTTGGAGTTAGAGTTGACGGCTCTACCGCTTGTTATGAGGCAAATCTAAGTTTTGTTTTTGTTGCATTCATGCTAGATAAGGGAATATATATATATATATATATATATAAACTTTTTAAAGAGGTTGTTTGTTTTGAGTAAAATAAATTGATTGGGCTTAATTTTTTTTTAGCTTTACTATTAGTAATTTTTGTTGTTGGGCTCCTATATTTTGTTTTGGATTTAAATTTTTTTTTTTTTTTTTTTTTTGAAGAGAGAATTTAGCCTATAGCGTTCGCTTCTGATGATGCTCTTTATCATCAGACCAAGACAGCAATCGATTTTTAGTGTAAGCGGGAGTTGAACCTCAGATCTATTATTTAACCATTAGAAACTTTACCAGTTGAGCTAACTGGAACCTACTATTAATTTTTTATGGCCTTTAAAACGTGGAAAATACTAAAACTACAACAATTAACAAATAGCTAATGTGGTAAGTGGTTATTGGTAAGTAAAAAGTAATATAAGTATGCGAACCAATAAGGCCACGTTTGGTAGACTGCAATGGTGATTACATAGGAATAGGAATAGATATTACAATGAATATAAGAAGCTGTAATGTTATTACTATTCATTTTTTTTGTGACAATACAATATTAGAACCCTAAAGACAATGGTATAAAAGCATTTTAAATTAGATTGTCTAAAATACCCTTATTATAAAATTACAAATACACTTTTTATAAAGATTAGTTTAACAAACCAATCTTGAACAGAGGATCTCCAATAAACCCAATCTCTCTTCTTCTTCTTTTTTGTAAATAAAATTGATGTCATTCCAATGTATTAAAATTATGAAGTAACTGCATCAGTGATCAATCGGTCTTTCAAAAAATCTTGTGAGTCTTCAATCAAGTGTCCCATAGTTGTAAAATTTGACCAACAAACTACAATCTTACTTGAACAATGGTAAGATTCTCAATCTTTTCAAAGTCCTCAATCTTGATTCAATATCTAGTTTTGTTCTTAATCCAGCATTAGGTAATTTGGTATAAATCTTTCCTTCCAAAGACTTTCAAATTTCCAAGCTTAAATTTATTTTCAGAATTACCTTCCCTTTTATGGTGATATTCTACCAAAGCTTCCACTAGTTTCAAATCTTCAACAGGAGTCCACTTTCATTTATAATAGGCCAAGAATGTATTGACCACTTTGGTAACTTAATCAATTAATTTAGCCAAGTGAAATTAATTAGATTCAATTATATGCAATAAGTGTGGTCACACAAACAAATCACCAAATAACTAAATGTAGCAGAAAATAAATTTGACACGAGTGATTTGTTTACGAATAGGAAAAACCACCTAGGCAATACCCCACCAGGTGAATTTAAGATCACCATTCCTGAGAATCCACTATTATCAAAACAAGCGTTACAAGTAAAGGAATCTCAGTATCTTATACCAACCTATACCCCAATACCCAATTGGACTTGTAATGTAGTGATAATCTCTCATTTCAATGTACAGCTCCAAGTATGTGACTAACCAATCGATACACAAATCCCAATACGTGACTAATACATCAACTTGAGAAGGATATTGGCTGAAAAGTTCTTCAATTCATCCACACGATGAAGATCGGGAAGCTCCTTGGTTACAAAACCCTATGGTGTACAAATGCAGCAACTTGTCTCCGATCATAATATGCATCAATAAAACCCTTACATCAAGTGAGACAACTCTTAAAATAATCTTTATATATGTCTAGGGTTGTGAGAAAAGAAAACCTAAACATGTAGCTTAGATATGTGTGAAAAACAAATCTGAAAATCTGAATTTCGTAATTCTTGATAGATACAGCTGTCGAGCTATTTGTCGAGTTTCGAATATTAAACCTCGATAGATACATCTGTCAAGCTTTAATGAATAGAACTTCTTGACTTGATTCTAGGACAGACTTGCACGGCTTCAATACTTGGACTTGAACTCTTATTTCTTGAAGTATTAAACACATCCTAGATCTACTCAATTACAAGTGAAGTGCGTTTTGTCAAAAAATTAGCCAATTATATATGACATATGTTCTTAAAATGTTTCACATATGTCCTAACAATTTCCCCTTTTGGCAATCCATGACAAAACCACAACAAACAAATAAAATATGAGAGAAGTCATAAATCACTCAGCTCTTACTCACTTGTTGAATACAATAAAATCTAATCCTAATACAAATAAGTTTACATATTAATTACCTGGCATAGCCATTTTAATGTTGCCATAAATGAACAAATAATTTGCACAATCAATTAAGAACACATCAATAAATAATATCAACAATCAAGATGAAATGCATTATCTAAAATATTTTTAAAAAAATCATAGAATTTAAGTAATAATTGAGCTACGTTAATAGAAAAATAGAAACACAATTAAGAAAAGAAATAAAAAAAAAAAGCTACTTCTTCTCAAAGAAAAAGTAAAATTCTTCCTTATATTAGTTCTTCACTTTATTTTAGTTTTTTTTATTGATTGATTTTAGCATTCTTAAATAGTAGAGTAGAATAGAGTTGTAGTTGAGTTTTAGTTCAACTCAATTTCTATTAGATTCAAACTTACATGCTTATCTAATAAAAGTTTTCTTATGCGGATTATCAAAACAACAAAAAAGGTGTTTTTGTTTGTGATGATAAAGTTATTCGTTTAATTCTGAATCAATATATAATCTTTTTTTTTTTTTCATTTTTTTCATTTTTTCATTTGTACGTTGTTATCAATTTTTTTTATTTTTTATAAATCAATCTTATTTGATTTGCACTCCAAAAAAGTTGATAAGAATAAAAAGAGTGGTGTTATTTAAAATCAATTTGTACTACTAATAATAGGATTTCATGTTTGGGTTTTATCATTTTAACTACCAAAATACCCTCAAATTTTAGATACTTATCCATATCCCTTAAAATTTGGCACTCTCATCTCTCTTTATTCCTTTTGACTGGCGAGTCAATTACTAAAATCAAACATAAGTAAATACCTCTCAAGAGTAGTCCTTTCCTACAAGGTAGTTCTATTAGTACTTTCTTTTTAATCGTTTTATTGCTCATATGATTTTGATTTTTCTATATGATTTTTAGTTCCTTCTTTCTCTTTTATTTTTTTGAAAATTTTGACACTAAAAAAAAAAAAAGCTTCATCACACGTGCGAAGTGCGTGTGGTGAAGCTAGTAATAAAATGATTATGAAGTATTTAAATTGTAATCCAATTTAGATTTTTATTTACTTAAAAATTATTGGAGAAGAAGATAAAAAAATAATATCTATTTTTATTTTAAAAAAAAAAAAAACTGCTTTGTACATTGATTTTTTTCAAATTCTATCTTATCTTATTTGAACTCTTAAAAAGTTGATAAGAATAAAAAGAGTGGTGTTATCTTAAAATTAATAATAAAATGATTAGATAAAGAATTCGAATTGTAATCAAATTGAGACTTTTATTAATTAACTTAGAAAATTATAGAAGAAGAAGTCAAGAACCAAATAAATAAATAAAAATCTTTTTTTTTTTAATCTCTCTCTCTCTCTCTCTCTCTCTCTCTCTCTCTCTCTCTCTCTCTCTCTCTCTCTCTCTCTCTCTCTCTCTCTCTCTCTCTCTCTCTCTCTCTCTCTCTCTCTCTGTGTGTGTGTGTGTGTGTGTGTGTGTGTGTGTGTGTGTGTGTGTGTGTGTGCGCGCGCGCGCGCGCGTGTGTGTATATATAAATATTCCCAACAAAAATTGTATATTTAACTGTGATTTAGACTCTTAATTTATAAACAATGAAATATTTATGATTTTTTTAATTAAATTGACACCTTTTCTAAACGTGTATGAATTTTTAGAATAATTTATAACCTTTCAAAAAAAATTATTTTATACAATTAGTTATTTTCATATCAGAAAATAACTTCCATAATCTTATTAAACTAAAAGGTGACCACCATTTGATCATTTTTTATTTTTTTTTGGGATACATCAAGAGTTGAGAGTGGAGAATTTAGACTCTTCATGACTTTGTTAGAAATATTAAAAAGAACCAATTGAGCTATATGGCTTTTGGCATTAGTATTATCGTACCACACATAGAAGTACTAAGTGAGTCACAATGTGCACGTTTGTGTTTCAGAGTTACATGCCCATAGATATGCTCAATATATAATTTAATTATTTTTTAGTATTTGTGTTACTTTATAAACCCTCAAAATTTTTGGGAAACTTTCAACATCAGAAAAAAAAAAAAAAAAAAAAACACAAATCTAATAACTTCTTTCTATACCATAATCTATAATATAATTTTGTAAAGTGTCATCGTGGCCCATACATTGTTGTGATTGTAGAAGCTTTCATGGTTTTAAAGAAAAATATAGATGCCTTAGAGAACTTGGTCATACAACCTTGAATGACATAAATGCAAAATTTTAGTCAACCAAACAAAAAAATCATCCACGTCGATTTGTCTAAAATTATGCATATTTTGTCTGCAAAAACAGTGCCCATGTTAATTTACACAGCTACTTTCATGTGTACACACGCATTTTATTCATTTCTCAATTCACCTTTTTAATTGGTGTGTGTGTGAGTGATGTAGATGTTTTAAAAAAATGGTTGTATAAACTAAAAAATATAAGGATATTATACTAAAATAAATAGAAATTTTTGTAATGAAATGACCATGTCAATGTTCTTGGTCAAATCTATAAAAAGCATTTTCTTATTGTTTGTGACCTGCAGCCAGCATTGCCCACCAATATATAGGAGCATGCACATTAAATACTAAAAATAAAACCTAAATGAATAGTATAAATAAATAATAATTGCTAGATGTATTTCTAACTATGCATTTCATATCAAGCAACATAGACCTGAATGTTTAATAGAGAGGGGCTTTAAAAACTCAATCCTGGTAAAAAAAAAAACGCTAGTCACCAATCTTCAATTGTCAGAATCGGAACAATGGCAAACCAAGCTTCTCTAATGTTTTATTACGTTTTCACCATATTCATAATCACCATGAGCGTGCTGTGCGGGGCCAGCACGGAAGAAAAAAAGGTGACTGATCATTCACATTTCTGGAAATTCAGTCTTGTAGTTTATTTGAGACGTCTAGTTAGTTACTCCTTTTGATGATAATGCAGGTTCACATTGTGTACATGGGTTCACTTCCAAAGGGGGAATACTCACCATTGTCTCACCACCGTAGTATGCTACGGCGAACCGTTCAGCTGGACAGGTAATATTTCTTATTTTTCAAGCTTACCCAAATCATCGATAAGCAATTCTATTTATCATTTCTCTTTGTGTGTCTATGTGTAGTTCTGTAGAAACATCATACATCAGAAGTTACACTAGGAGTTTCAATGGGTTTGTTGCAAGGCTCACGGATAGCGAAAAGCAAAGGCTTTCTAGTGAGTGCTGCAAGATTTAAACTTCATCATTGTCAAAATAGTTACACACATTATATTACATTATTGTCAAGATAATAGGATAAACTATGATATGCAGATATGGAAGGTGTCATCTCCGTTTTTCCAAGCAAAACTCTTAAACTTCACACAACAAGATCATGGGACTTCGTAGGTTTACAAGAAAGTGCCACGCGGAATGCCCAAGCTGAGAGTGATATCATAATCGGACTTCTAGATACTGGAGTTTGGCCTGAATCAGAAAGCTTTAATGATAAAGGTTTTGGTCCTCCTCCCAGCAAGTGGAAGGGTGTTTGTGAAGGCGGCCAAAATTTCACATGCAACAAGTAATGTTTTACACCTAGATTATTGTTTTGAAAACAAGCTTCGCCTACAAGTTTCTACCAAAAAAATTAATAAATTACATATTTTGAAAATCTAGTTGTTGGAATATATGTTTTTTTATTCTTAACATGCGTGTCAAATTTTGTGCAAATCAGAAATTATTTTTTATTCAGTCCATAAACTTGTTTTTTTATACATAATTCAACACTACAAAAACTTGAAATTTAAATATTTGATTGATGATATACTATTCTCAAAATTTTGCAAGCATGGAGAATATAATAATAAATATAATCTAATAGTAGATTTATAAAAATTCACATCATTTAAAAAAAAAAATCACATCCAATAAAAAGATATAGATGAGAGTTTGTAGTTACTGCCTACAAACTAGTTTGTACACAAACTTTGTTCTTGTTCTACTAGATGCATTCTAAGAAACCTAATTGCCTATATAATGCTTTTCACTGCGTCTATTGTATCTTATATATGTTAAAGGGGTATAGCAAATTGATTTCAATCTTAAGAAAAAATAACAAAATAATCCCTCAACTCATACGGAACCCAGGGTTCTTAAACCCAGACCGGACTGGGCAGTCCGACCGGGAAAACTGGGAACCAGACAGAATTCCGGTTTTTTAAGGTAGAGAATCGGGTATTGATGGGTTTTTAGTGAACCAGAAGAACCGGGGTTCAACCGGAAAAACCGGTTGAACCGTAGGCCGGTTCAACCGGTCATGAAATAGAGAAAAATTGAGGAAAATGCGGCTGCCAGGATTCGAACTTGACTTCTCACATATTATAAGCAAGACTGAAGTTTTGACCAACAGACCAAGTGCTCTTCTTGGGAACTAATATGTAATATTATTAAATTTATATTAAATTTACATAATTTATAGTTTCTAAACTTCAATGTTATCTTTCTCAACATATTAAATATCACTAAATTAACTTTTTATTTAAGGATAATACTTATGTAATTTATGAATTTATTTTAAAAGTCATTTTTTGTTAATTGAAATGATTTCTCTTAAAGGATTATTATAAAAATTTCTTTTTATACTTATTTATGTTATACTATTTTTTATTAACCTTATAATGTACTATTTTATGTATTTTGTTTCAATTTTTAAGATATTTTTAGTAAATTTTGCTTATATTTAAAAATTTAATATATTTATTTATATTTAAATAATTATTAAATTAATTATGACATTATCACAGTTCAACTCCGGTTCGACCTCGGTCGGACCTCAAAAACTTTGAACCTCTCCCTTTTACGGTTCAATGAACGGTCCGTGTTTGAAAACCTTGATGGAACCTAAACATTATAAATTCCACCAAAATAGTTTGAGATTTAATATGTTATATTTTCAAACATTATAGTTAAACTTATTACTTTTATAATTATAAGGACAGTTAAATGCTTAAATTATAGGGTTTAAAATGAAATTTCTTTAGAAAATTAATGTTAGATCTATGAATACTTTTATGAATGGCAGTAGTATCATACTTGACATGGATATGCAAACAACCAGAACAGGTGAAAAGCATCATTGATAATATAATTGTCATGTTACAGCAAGATAATTGGAGCTCGATATTATGGCGGCTCACGGCCGAATAACACTCAGTCTGCAAGGGACGATGATGGTCATGGAACTCACACTGCCTCTACAGCAGCCGGGAACAGAGTAAACAATGTTAGCTTTTTTGGACTGGCACAAGGTACCGCAAAAGGAGGGGTTCCCAGTGCGAGGATTGCAACATATAGAATCTGCCAACTGGACGGGTGTGATTCGGGAGATATCTTGGCTGCTTTTGATGATGCAATTGCTGATGGAGTTGACATCATTTCAATTTCAGCAGGAGGAGAAGGAGCCAGTGATTTCCTTTACGATACCATTGCAATTGGTGCTTTTCATGCAATGGAGAAGGGGATATTGACTTCTAACTCTGCAGGCAATGATGGTCCTTTCTATGGATCAACCGCAAGTGTAGCACCGTGGTTGATTTCTGTAGCAGCGAGTACCACAGACCGTCTGTTCGAAGACAAGGTTGTCCTTGGTGATGGAAGAACACTAGTTGTATGTATCAACACTCCTAAATCTTCTTGAATTAAGCAATAATTTTACTGTTATGTATCCTAATAGCCTTTCCACAATCAGGGAAAATCAATCAATTCTTTCGCATCACCCGCAACCAGGTTTCCTCTACTACATGGAAAAGAAGTTTCAAGTCGGTGCTCCGTGAATGATTCAATGTTGAGTTTGATGCCCAAAGTCTTGCCAATTTCAAAATTTTCTTAACAAATATATGAAGGAAAATTATAAAGTCTCTTTGCATTTCAGGTACTGCAAAGAAGGGTGTCTAGACAAGACATTGGTGAAAGGAAAGTATGTGCTTTGTAAATCGAATACTGGAGATTATGAGGCTTTCGATGCTGGTGCACTAGGGGCAATCGTGAGAAATGAACCATATGTGGAATTTTCTGATATTGTTGCATTACCTGCAGTGCTATTAAGCGCTAAAGAGCATGATTTGGTCTTGTCCTACGTGAATTCCACAAAGTACTATTTCTTATAATTACCCATTTTTGTTTTACTTTCGTAGGATTTGCTTCCTTTTTCTGACTAGTCCTTATGTTTTATTTTAAAGAAACCCTCAAGCAAGCATTTTGAAAAGTGAAACTATAAAAGATGCGGCAGCTCCTACCATTACTTCATTCTCTTCACGAGGACCAAATTTAGTTACACCAGATATTATAAAGGTATATGATTGTAACCTTAATCTCCAAGTCTTTCCTACAAGTCAATTTATGGTATTTTGCTCATATTTGGCTAAGTGTATCGCAGCCTGATTTAAGTGCCCCGGGGATGGAAATCTTAGCTGCATATCCCCCACTCTTTGCACCCTCGTTTAGTGCTGATGATCCAAGGCGTGTTCACTACACTTTTCAAACTGGAACCTCTATGGCTTGCCCCCATGTTTCTGGTGCAGCTGCATATGTCAAGACATTTCACCCTGATTGGTCTCCTTCAGCCATCAAATCTGCTCTTATGACTACTGGTAATCTTTCAATCCTAACAAAACTCTCCATAATAGCTCTTACATCTTTTAAGTTAATATTTCTGAAATGTTAAATTTTATCTGCAGCTTTGCCCATGAGTGATGCCAAAAGTCCGGGTGGTGAATTTGCCTACGGATCTGGGCATGTAAATCCAGTGGCAGCTGTTTGTCCAGGACTTGTTTATGAAGCTTTAAAAGAAGACTACATAACATTGCTTTGTAACATTGGCTATGATGCAAAGAAACTTCGACTCTTAACAGGAGGTACTAGAACTAAATGTCCTAAATTACCAGTCACTGCATCACCAAAGGATTTGAATTACCCTTCAATGGCAGCTGAGGTATTTCCAGCAAAGCCTTTCAATGTTGAGTTTCACAGAACAGTTACAAATGTTGGCTCGGCAACTTCCAGTTACAAGGCAAAAATAGTCACAAATTCAAAAGTTAATATAAAAGTGGAGCCCGAAGTACTCACTTTCAAGTCCCTAAATGAGAAGAAATCTTTCCTTGTATCTGTCAGTGGAAGTGGTTTGCCAGTTAAGTCAAGTCTATCTGCATCACTGGTGTGGTCTGATGGCACTTACAGTGTGAGAAGTCCAATTGTGTTGCACACCCAAAGCGTTAGTGCCTAAAGGAATAGAATCATTATAAGCTTGTCATAACAAACTCCAACTTCTACAAATAGATCATTCTTCCTTAAAATAAAATTTTAATGTAGAACTCAAGCTATCACTGCAATAAAGATTCTTTTCATTTTTTGCAAATGGATATTCGTTCGTCTGTTGTTTCCTTTTAGTAAATAACTGAAATATTCATATGGTTTGGTCGAAACTAGAAATGATAAAGAATTCAAACAAGTTACCATCATAAGACATTATTGTATTGACCGAATCGTTAGCGTAGTCTAGAAGTCAGTTGTGCAGCATTTTAGTCCATCCTGCCCCGGATTTAACAAAATGGTGGACCATTGAGCACAAGAAAGAAAGACTTTACATAGAAATGTAACAAAATTTACCACAACGGATACTGCAGAATTGGCCTCTTTGTGTCAGTGTTTTACCCCGATTTGCTTATATTACTTGTGCTTATAGGTTTGTGATTGTATGTCCGGGTGAAAAGTGTTGCACCAATCATTGGGATTTCTGAAGGTGTGATTGGTCACCTAAATTTAACTTGAGTTTTCCATAGAATATCTATCATATACCAGGTTAAATTATGTCTCAATACAAGAACATTAGTTCAAGAATTTGGTTATGTGTAGGGAAGGTGTTAGGCACCCCATGATACTCAATCGAAATCATATACCTTATTTTGATTATTTTTTCCTAGTTTGTGTAATGCAATATAAACACAATACTTGACTATTGTTGGGGGCATACATTCTATTATATTATGCAAGCATCAAAGTTGGTACATGAGGAATGATATCAGTGGTATAGATGAAAATCAAAAATAATTTTAGAAACCCAAATAATGAACTATTCGAGGTGAAAATGAGATAATTTGTTCCAGCAGAGAATTATTTCATTTTTTTTTTTAATTTCAAAGAAATTGCATGATACACAGAGAAATCATTTTTAGGATTTAATCATTCCTAATAGCGGATTCGTCCCTTCTTTTCATTTTGAAGATATTTGAGCTGGAAAAAAGTTATATTCAAGAATGGGCTTAAAAGTTCACTTATGTAAACATTGAAAAAACCCGTTTAGACCCAAAATAAACTATGCAGTGAATTTATCACTATATTTCAATTAAACCAATCAAGTGATCAAAAGTTTAGCAATTTATATCACAATCACAGAAAACGCTAAATCTGAAAGTGGAACAATGAAAAAAGTAATTGCGTGCAGATTTGGTCGCGAAGTGAAAAAAAGATGGTGAACATCTTCAAAGGAAAAATCACCACGAGGGTAACACACTCTAAACAAGGCAATTCACAATATGAATATGAGTTACAATTTGGTACAAGAAACTTCTTAGACGTTACAACTAGTAGACAAACTCATTATTGCAACCCCCACAACGGTTTCAGAATGACTAAAACTTTTGACCAACTTTAACGGACAAAATAGGCAAATGCTCTTTTCACACAAACTAACCAACATTTTGCCATCTTTCCCAAACTAATTAGGAAAATGCCCCTCTTTTAAAACTCGATTTTCTCAAAATCGAGTTAAAAAAAAAAAAAATTTTGGAGCTTTATAGTGGCGTTTTAAGGAGTCTATAGTGACGTTTTCAAGACCTATAGCGGCGTTTTATAGCTCGATCTTCATGAAATCGAGTTATATGCAATTTTTTTCATTTTTTTTTGCCTATAACTCGACTTTGTAAAGATCGAGTTATAAAACGCCGCTATAGGTCCTAAAAACGTCACTATAGGCTCCTTAAAAACGCCGCTATAGGGCCTAACTCGATTTTTAGAAAATCGATTTTCAAAAGAGGGGCATTTCCCTGATTAGTTTGAAAAATGGGGCAAAATGCTACTTAGTTTGTGTGAAAAGGGTATAGGCCAATTTTGTCCCAACTTTAACGCTCCATGATTTAGAAATGTAGCACCTTGGAGATTTTACTCCACGGTGACGCAATGGGATGAAAGACTGGATTCATGATTTAATCATACCGACTGACATGAATATGGCTCTCTATACTCATAGAGATGGAATTTCAATGTGCTCCGAGAGACATCGTGATTTAGAAATGTTGCAGTGTTGTAACTATTACAATGACATTGTGAGTCTTGTGATTGAAGTTTTGTGGAATAAATATTACAATTACATTGTGAGTCTTGTGATTGAAATTTTGTGGAATAAGAAATTTTTATAAATTTTAAAAGTAATTTGTTAGATGAAGTGTCAAATTCAATCCATTACAATATACTTGGAAAATTTGAACTGAAAGGAAAAAAAAAAATTCTAGTTTTATCTATGTGACAAAGTAGTTAAACCATATTTTTTCAATTGTACCACTTCAAATCCCATATATTCATTATTGTGTCAAACACTTGGAATTTATAAAGCACTTAAAACCATAGATTGGGTTTTGTTTCGTACAACAATAAAAGCAGAGGCAGCTCCACTTGATGCCCAGAGGTTCAAATAAACTCCTAAAGTGGCAAAAAATTAATAAATTATATATAATATTTTTTTTACCTCCTAAAATAAAATTTTGAATACCTTGAATCTAAATTCTTTTTAAACCCAAATGAAATAGGCTTGAATATGATTTTTTTAAAAATATCTTGGCCTTGTAAAAAAAAAAAAAAAAAAAAAAAAACCAATATCAAACCAATTTGATCTAAAATCTAGAGAAAAAAGAAGCAACAACAAAAGTAGAAATTGGTTAACATTAATTGGTGAATGATTGACTATTGTCGATGTCTTGTGGCAGTTCGACTACCCATTGTGGTGACGCTCGCGCACGCACACAGAGTTGCTAACCCAGGAGCTCAGGTGTTGTGAAGAAGGGTATACCTCTGGTGCACTGGCAGGGTTTTATGCTTGTGTATATGGCACGTGCCAACATGCTCGTACTAGGACAAGCCGGAGCCTCTCAAAGCATCAAATGTATTGATGTGTGTTGCATACACGGGGAAACCAATGTCACTTGGAAATTTGGATTGGGACGATCACACTACGATGATTATGCACACAATATAGTGTGAATATGTACCTACAACAATTGCCTTGGGCACATACCAACACTGCAAGATCAAGTGCACTCATGGCAGAGAGCTTTACTCATGAAGCCACGAGGGTCCATCATTCAAAGTGCACAATTACCCACATACAGGCATAAATATATATATATATATATATATATATATATATATATATATACAGGCATATTTACATCATGCACAATGCTATCACATAGAGCAGGAAAGTAAAACAGACATTGTCATACCCCAAGGAACACGGCCCAAGCAAGGTGCAGGAAAGATAAAGGGTACATGGAAAGGAAACCCTAATACAATGCTCTAGAGAAAAGGCTAAGAAAGAGGGGGGAAAATGTAACCACTCAAGGAGGCTAGGCCTCCTAATCTACTAAACACTGTCATTTTTGGGCTTGCATATTATTTCTTGCATCCTTGCCCTTGTTGCTTGCACCTAGGAGGTCGTCGCTCCAAGCATCCTCACTCCAAGCATGTACATGCAACAAACAAACAAAGCAACTAGTAGACAAGCATAGGAAATAACAAAGAGGTAAAGAAAGCATGCAAAGAGACATACTAGCAAAGAGAGCCAAACGGGGGCAGATAAACATGTCATCAAATAAAAGGAGGTGTCCTAGGAGGAAAAATGCAAGTTTGTATCGGATGTCTATAGTTCCATTAGATTGGAGTATGGACGACACACGCGCCATCAAGAAAAATTCCTAAAAAGGACTGGGGTCTCGTGTATCAAAGACGAGTGTGAACCCACACGAGATAGTAGGAATTAGGCTTGATGACATAAGAAAGAAAGTACTCATGCATCAACATGTAGGCAAGCATGCAAAAATGCAAAGAAGCAAAGAAAGCCAAACAGGTGGCACAAAGTAAGCAAGGCAAGCATAATATCATCGCACGCAAAGAAAGGTGTGTGATGAGAAATTTAGACCCTGGTTGATAGAATTAACAAGTTTTAAACCCAAGTTGTTAATTAGATTTATTATGAATAAACCTTGCTAAAACAAATTAACATCAATATCATGTCAATATAATGCACAACAGAAAAGTAAATAAGACAAGATATGATGACCTAGGAAAACCAATGAAACAAACTAGTTTCACAGAAAAAACCCTAGGGCGAAACCTTCTCGAAAAGCAATTCACTATAGTAAAGAGAAGTTTTAGATCTAGTACAAAAATTTTTTCCCTAGACTCTACAATCCCCGTAGATGAACTTACGGCAGAAACCTTCTACCACTTTAGAACCTCTGAACTCTTTAATATATGAATGCCACCCTTTTGCACGAATCCTAGTACATGACTAACCAATGTTACATGACTCTCAGTACGTGACTAACTCCAGCAACTTGAAGATGTTGTTGGCTGCAAAGTTCTTCACTTCATCAACAATGAAGATTAAGAAGCACTTAGTTACAAAACCCTAAGGCGCAAAGACGTAGTATCTTTTTTCATAGAGAATAAGACACTCAATCTCTTTTTGCATGTCTTCTCCTTGTATTCTCTTATGTGAAAACCTTTAAAATAAGCCTTATATATGTCTAGGGTTATGAGAAAAGAAACCCTACACATACATGTCAACATGGGCCGAAAATTAGATCTGTAAATCTGAATTTCGTAATTCTAGATAGATACATCTGTCAAGCAGCTGTCGAGACCTTGATAGATAGTATCTGTCGAGAGCTCTCGAGACTCATTAAATCTCGATAGATATTATCTATCGAGAGCTGTCGGGAATCTGTCCAGCTTTAATGAACAACCCTTTTTTACTTGTTTCTTGGTCCAAACTTCATGGCTTTAATACTTGACTTGAATAACATGTTTCTTGAAGTATTAAAGACATCCTAGATCTACCCAAATATAAGTAAAGCGTGTTTTTTCAAAGGATTAGCCATTTCTATATTTACATATGTTCCTAACATGATTCACATATGTCCTAATAGTATGTGTCTCAAGCACACAAACAACACAGAGATGTGTCTCATAAGCAATCACATACAAACAAGCCACGAGAGGGACAGATGCAACCGCACAAGCAAGTGGCCCCAAAGACCGACAAGCACGAGTCCACGGAGGGCGCAAAGCATGGCAAAGCCTAGATCTAGACAGACAAACATGGATAGAAAGCAAGAAGCAAACAAGCATACACATGCATAGAGGAAATGATCAAAACCCTTTGATATAGGCCTAAGTGTATGGATGTAGGCCTAGACCACAAGATCTAGATCTACACCCTATCTAAAGGGCTAAAACACAAGAAAGAGGTACATCAAGAGACAAAAAGGCTATAGATGCACATGTCATGGCAACCAACATGTAGATGTAGGCAATGAACATGGCACAGAGCGCACAAAGATATAGATCCAAGCATAAACATGGCAAAGAGCATATAAACATGTAGATATAGGCATAAACATGGCGAAAAGCACCTAGGCATATGGATCTAAGGACAAACATAGTATTTAGGCATATCCTAGCCTAAGAAGGATTGGCTAACATCATCAAAGCAATAAAACATGTTAAAAAGCAAGGAGGCATGCTAGAAAAGCTATAAAACATGCTAGGAAGCAAGATAAAACAAAGATATACTAAGGAAAGCAATAAAGCATGTTATGATGCATGATAAAGCAAAGAGTGTAGATAGCAGCTAAAAACATACATCTACACACTTAAAACCTCAAATCCAAGGCCCTAAGACCAAGGAGAGGAAAAAGAGTGCAAAAATACTACATCTTGATTGTTGAGAAAATAGAAGAATCAAAGGTTTTTGGATGTGGTTGTAAGAGAATTAAAAGAGGAGAAGAGAGAGATTCTGCCCAGAAAAGTGCTCCAAAAAGCCCAAAATCCATTTGTAATGAAATCTGGGGGTTGGGGGGGTTAAATAGGCTTTTCCCACACTTCCCAAGGCTTAGCAGCCACTTTTTGTGCACGAGTCAGGTATGCTGACATCAGCAATTTTGTCTTTTTTCTGCTTGAATTCAATCACATATTTGAAGGCCTTTCCGGAATCCAGCTATCTTAGTGTCCCTAGAAAGGTATGGATGTCTAGGTTCCAAAAATCTAAAGAAATTGAAATTCCAATGATCGGATCAATAGTTATGGCCTTAGGATGCATGCTAACGCGCTCCA